>CM069457.1:28803413-28887787 GCA_035610835.1 Ophiura sarsii
GTATTTAGCTGATGTCTGTATTTCGTTGCAATATTTTTATGCATGTATTTTTGATATTTATATATTTTTTTATTATTGTAAAGCCGGCTTTTTCAGCTTATGCTGCCTGCTGGCTATTTTTATACCGTGAATAAATAAATAAATAAAAATAAATAAAATTGATGCCATTTTAAAAGTATACATAGGAAAGTATTCAAACTTCTCATATGTGTTAATAACATGTGCCTGCTACTATGAATATTAATATTGAATTGTTATCTAGACATTCTCTACTAGAATATGATGTTCAATTCAGGGAGTGTTTTAATGTAAAAAATACACAGTTTTATTCATTTTATTGATTAAACAATGGCCAAATCGCAGTCTCTGTATTTTATTTGTGTGACTCTTCGGTCCTTTTCTACCCTGGGTAGTAAAACATTTAATTAAAAAGCCAGAAGTGTTTCTTCACAGAATTGTTCATAGATTTATGAAAAATTTGCTATTTAGACATATTTTGTACCACCCTGTATTCAAAATAAAAGGAACTTTAATGATATTCATGTAGTTCATTTTGATAACCATTTTCCTTTAAATTAAATAGTCCATGCTAACTAAATTTCATAGAATATTATATACAAACCTTCATTTTATGCATTATTTCATCATAATTTTAGACACCCTGTACTTTTCCTGTGTACATTTTGGGCAGGTGATTCTTAGCAAATTTGGTAGCACCTTCTGCGGTTGTTCTGATTTTGGTGACTATCTTCAGCTAAACCCTAATTGTACAAACTATCAAAATAGTTTGTGAGGAGCAAAACCGATCAACTTTTTTATGTTCCACCCTGTAAAAATGTTACACACCCTGTATAATTTGATTCTTTTTTGCAAAAATGAAAAACCTTGAATCATAAGCTTTCCAACAATATATAGTTTGTGGGTCATTAATATGTAAAAGTTTTGTCCCGTTTAATTAGAATTGGTGCATTTCTCAACATTATTAGAAGTGAAACATTTTTTTGGACCAGTTTGTGACTTCTGACCGAGTACATCTTATAATCGTAACATTCATAACCCCCGGTCATAACCCTAAACCGCCTGGCACTAAATCTCTTCCGTACGTATTATTAGCTTCATGCTTCATGATGTACTATGATTATGGTCACGCGTTATGAACTCGCCTCCCAATAGGGTGGTGCCGTTTACATTTTTTAGTTTCATGCTGTCATTTTCCTCAAATATTTTTAAAACCACAAAAGCTATCTCAACAAATTTGGTATCATTTTAAAGCACTAATAACAAGCTATCTGCCTGCAAAATGACATTGGTATAGCTAAAACAGAATTGGAGATACAGCTGTTTGATGTTTGGGGACCAGGGGTGGTGCTGGAAGGGGTGCCGCCTGTACAAACTCAATGGGGATAATCCCATGTTTTGTTCTTTTTACAATAACTAGTCATCCTCTAATGTTACACACACCATTCTGGTCCCATTTTAAAGGATAATTAGTAGTCTTTAAGTATGTGGTTCAACAGACTTGTCAACTATTTGTAACAACTAATTAATTATGGATAAGACCATGAACATCAGATTTCTTCCTATTCGCTACACAGTAGGTCTAAACATGAATAATCAGCCTCAATTTACCGGATTTATAAAAATGACTATAACAGAAAAAGTTTTCAACCTATGATAGCAAAAGTATACATTTTTGGAAAGCTTGTAACTAGAGGAATTCAGAAATGCAGTTTATATCAGGGAAGGGTTCATCCTTAAACAAATATTTCTGAAAATTCTAAAAATATATAAAATAAAAGGAGGCGAGCTTAAAACACATGACCATATAGTAATAATTGTATTGTTTAGTTACAGATCAAATTGGTCACAGATTGTACTTGCCCACCTGCTAAAACTTGACGTGTTATCGTGAAGTGTTGTCATGTCATCAGCACCGTCCGCATAAAAGCGAAAATAATTCAATGGCAAAATATGCCGCGCTAAATTCTCGAAATCATCGACACACGCGGGTAATATGGACGCCATATCATACAGATAGATAGAGTGAGCACAAATTAACTTTTTAAGGTAACTCTCCCAATGATAAAACGGTAAATATGTGTGGAATAGTAGACAACTGTTCAGGTATGGTTGTAAATGTAGAGTATTCCATATGTTTGATTGTGATCAAGCAGTGCGCAGTATGAATTCTGTATGATCATAAAAATAATAACCCTGACAAATATGAGCCTTAATCAGCCTCCTGCTGACCTATGATTTCAGCCTGCTGACCTATGATTTAACCACATCTACTATATCAGAGAACTGTCACTGATCAGAGTTACGCATGTTACGTGAACGGAAACCCAGGCTAAAATTCAAAACTGCGTTCAACGTTTGGCCTTTATTATATAATTTACTTGGCCATGCGGCAAACGTTTTGATGTAATTGCGCAGGCGCGGATACAGGGGGGCCAACGCCCCCCCCCCCCCCCCCCTCCACCAAAAAAAGGGGGAAAGGGGGAAGGGGGAATAAATTCCCTTTAAAAGGGATAACCCATGCCCAAGATGATTCCATTTATTAAGATAAAAAATAAAATAAATGGAGTGCACCGATTTTAATCATTTCATTTTTTAAAGATGAGATTGCTCTTTAGGTTGGTTAAAGTTGGAGGATAAATACCTATAGCTTATTTTCACGGTGTCATTACTCGGTGCGAAAAAAAAGTTATAGGCCTAAAGGATGCACTGGCCTACATTATATTTAGCTTGATTTTCAGATTAATCCAATTCCGACCCTGCTTTGGATGTTTAATAACAACTGAGACAACGCTATTTAAGGTTCAAGTGTATCCCAAGCTCAAAAGAAGTTTTGATTGCAAACAAAACTACATACTGCCGGCCAGCTATTCCAAAATTGAAATGAAACGAAAACCTCTTTTTATTATGCCAAGCATACACAATTGTCATTACTGATAATTGATGTTCTTATTCCTCTTTCAAAACTTATTTCATGATGTCAATTTTTAACTTATGATTTTGCGCGAAACATATTTTGCATTGAAATTATTGAACCAAAGTAATAACAATCCATACTGTAAAAGTGTACTTTCTCAATAACTTTGCTGATAGTAGTGAAATAAACCAGCCTCTCCATAAACTGAATCTTTAAATTCAGTTACATATTTATATTAGATTGGACTTTTCTTTTCTTTCTGGAAAACTGACTGCCATGTTCAGTGTGGAAAAACAGAAATCTTTCTCGCAATTGATGCTCATTTTGGTTTGTTATGAGCCAAGACAGTATGTTCAAGTTTGACCAGATAACCATTTAATCTTAATCTTCGGATATTTTCAATAAAATTACTTATTTGGTGAAGAAGGTATAAGGCCATCTATTTAGCAAGTATCAGGGTTAACAATCTCTCTTGGGGCGCAATGCCACATTGCTTTTAATACAGAACTTAGACTTAAAAGGATTCTAAGTGTCTCCTACAAATTGTTTCCTCTACCCGACTCCTGCTTGACTACAGTTATAAAAAAAAGTAACTATACAGGTAATAAATGTACTTTTAACTCTGAAAATATATATCCTACCTAGAAATATTAAATCATAAAGTTGTTGAGAAATTTATCTTCTTTAACTTGAGATATTGCACGCTAGGATCTGTTGAATATTTAAGAAGCAACAATCCAAAATGTAAGGTAAAGTCACAATTTCAAATTCACATTTTACATTTCAACACGGGGGAGAGAATAACAGGTAGTGTGTGTGTGTGGGGGGGGGGGGGGGGGGGGGGGGGGGGGTGTGATCCATCGGAACAATGCGGCCGACTGTCCAACCTGCGCATGCATCCCTCAATTGCACTACCATGACTACCTAGCCCTCCTCGTAGGGCCACTATCACTATCCAGGGAAATACTATACTAAGATAGAATATAGAAACACTATCAGCCATCCTAGCCGAGTTCGGTTCTCGGGTTTGTCGGTTCTCGGATGGGGAGCATTTTTTCTAGTATTAGTATAGATAGAGTAGTCCTAAAGGTAGGACTAATGACTACCTGTAATCAATAAGGTACCCGTAGATTGGTCCGCGTGTAGAAAATAAAAATGTGAAAATGAAAATCGGACTTCTCCTCACATTTTTGAGTGCCCACCCGATCCTAGCGTGCAATATCTCATATTAAAGAAGATAAATTTCTCAACAACTTTATAATTTAATACTTTTAGGTAGGATATATATTTTAAGAGTTGAAGCCCATTTATTACCAGTATAGTTACTTTTTTGATGACTGTAGTCTGGTGGTTTCTACTATTTAGAATACCCTACCATTTGTATTCCTCACTGTGTAAGTGTATCATGTATGGGTCGATCTTTAAAAGTCCCCGTTGAAGACATGCAGTGGTAGGGTATAATAAAGGAACTCCGAATATTATAAGGCATGGCAAAGGCCTAAGCTACAGGGACCCGTTCAATGATGGCGTACAATATTCCACTCTGCCAAAACACTCTTTTAAAGAATTTGCGTGGCATTTCTTGTAATCTCAATGATAAATCATATAATGAACTTCCATAAATTATATTACAAAGCACACAATTAAATCAAAGATCGACCGAAAAGAGATGAATATGAACTTACAATACATTAATTTACCAGAGCAGTGATTCACATAGTGTCTCTAGAGCTGAAATCATAACCTTGAACGTACAATATTACCCTAGGCAAGTTACATTATATCTTTTATTTTAGAAGTGAGAATATGTTATTTTTTCACTAAAAATCATAACTTTGGTAATATTGAATGGAATTCCTCCATTCAAACATGAAACTAAACCAACTTTGGCACTTTCTTTTCATTTGTTGCACTTAAATTGCTGAAATCAACAAAAGGTGTGTTATTTCATACACAAATATGTTTTCCCTCACATGAGAGGACTAAATTGAAGTCACATCAATTGTATTACTTGCAGAAGGATTTTCTTATATAAAGACCCTCGTTTAAGCCTTTCATGTAATGTCAATGGGAACTAGTAGACACTAGTGGCAGAAATCAGTGGGTCATGTGATGAAAATGATGCATGCTGGTGTTGCTCAAGAAATCTTATTTGCCCTTATCTTCCTTATCAGACCACCCCCCTGAGTGAAAGCCAAACTAATACCCCATGCTTGAAAGCATGGGGGAATAAAAATTCCATTAAAATGGAAAGGTGGCGGTCAAAAGGAAATGGCGATATGAGGCAAATAGAAAGAGCCAAAATAGCAGCATTGGTAAATACGGATTGTAGTTGCTAAAGTTATGTGTGACAGAAGAAAAAAATGAACAAATATTGTCCGAGAAACAAGATTTGTTTTATTATGGTCCGAAAAAATTACATTTAATACAAAACATTTCCGAGAAGTAAGATTTTGTCAAGACCTTAATTTGCAACCTTTCTTGCTCCGCGATCCGCCCCCTAAAATAGAGACAAAAGAGAAACGCATTTTGATTGTGACAAATCAAATCAGAGAAACAAGGTGTGTTTTTTTTATTATAGCCCGAAATGTTGAAAAAAATTAACAAATATTTTCCGAGAAACAAGCTTTTTTTAATCCGAGAAACAACATTTTTTTTAAATTATGGCACAAAAAATTTTGAAAAAATTAACAAATATTTTCCGAGAAACAAGATTTATTTTATATCTAAAAACAAGATTAATAAATATCCCATAATAATCGCACACCTTAACATGGGCTATATCAAATTTGTTGATGTACAAATGTATAATATTGCCGTTTTATTTCAATTATCATAATTATCATAATTATCATAACTTCCGAAATACTGCACCGTTTTTCCTCGTTGGACCTGTTTTCTGCTGTGACATAGCCATATTTCTCCCATTTTTGGCACTAAAATAATGACTACCCAACAAAAATAATAATTTAAATTATGGACAATATACTAAAAACATCGCGGCCTCATGTCTAGAAAGACCTAAATGTGTAATTTTTCCTAAACCCATGCTAATAGAGTGACGGCTGCGCCGCCACCCAAAAAGAAGAAAAAAACGGGAAAAAGAGGGAAAGAGAGAGGAAGAAGAGGGGACAAACGAAAAAGAAAAAGAGAAAAGGGTGGGGTGAGGGGAGGTACGAAAAGGCGGGCGGCGGGGAGGCATGCGAGGGACATAAGAACGTTTGGAGTTTATTAGAAGTTGGTCGGGATACATACGCGTACATGTACCTACGTTGACGAGAAATCTGTTATTTTGAAGGTAACTATATACAGTCATCACAATAAGTAACTAACCAGGTAATAAATGTGCTGATAACTCTAATAAAAGTATAACTCCCACATAAACATATTAAATAATAAACATGTTGAGAAATTTCTCTTCTTGAAGTGCCAATTCACCCGTCGATGGCCTGGTTGTTGGATAGTCGGCCGGTGGCATTGTTACGGTTGATTGATCAATACGGCACACACGCTTTACCTGTCTTACTCTCCCCGTGTTGAAAAGAAAATGTTAAAATGAAAATCAGACTTGCCCTAACGTTTGGGGTCGTCACTTCCTCATTAATCAACCATTCTTAGCGTGTAATATCTCAAATTCAAGAAGAGAAATTTCTCAACAACTTTATAATTGAATATGTTTATGTAGGAGTTATACTTTTAGAGTTATCAGCATGTTTATTACCTGGTCAGTTACTTATTGTGATGACTGTAGTATAACTTCTTTCTGGCATAGGCCTATATAAAAAGCCAATATTGATCGAAAATAAAGTGATTGCTTTTCAATAAAAATATTGCTCAAAAGTACACACCAAATCGCACCAAATGGGTTCGATTTTTTTTTTTAAATCAAATTCTGAGCGGGGGGCACATCACCCCTCATACTAACTCCCCCTGTTCGAGCTTTTAAACAATCTATACTTAAATTAAGAAAATATCAGTATATATGCTCAACTTCTTTCTTGCATTGATAAATAAAATATATTGATTGGAAATGAAGAGGTGGCTTTTAGATAAAATGTTGGTCAAAAGTATACACCAGATCGCACCAGATGAGTTCGGAAATTGAAGGGGAAAAAAATCCAATTCTGAGGGGGGCATATCCCCCCCCCCCCCCCCCCCCCCCCCCTCAGACTCTCCCCTGTTCGAGCTTTTAAACCATCTATACTTAAATCAAGAATATATCAGTATAATGCTCAACTTCTTTCGTGCATTGATAAAAAACAAAATATTTATTGGAAATGAAGAGGTGGCTTTTCGATAACATTTTGGTCAAAAGTATACACCAGATCGCACCAAATGAGTTCGAAAATTGAAGGAAAAAATCAAATTCTGAGGGGGGCATATCCCCCTCAGACTCTCCCCTGTTCGAGCTTTTAAACCATCTATACTTAAATCAAGAATATATCAGTATAATGCTCAACTTCTTTCGTGCATTGATAAAAAACAAAATATTTATTGGAAATGAAGAGGTGGCTTTTCGATAACATTTTGGTCAAAAGTATAGGCCTACACCAGATCGCACCAAATGAGTTCGAAAATTGAAAAAAAAATCTACTTCTGAGGAGGACACATCCCACCTCAAACACCCCCTGTCCGAGCATAGTTTGGACGGTCGGTGATGCGCACCGCTTAGATGGTACCAGCACAATTTCATTTTTTTTGCTAGATATAGCTTCGGAAAATGGTCTATTTGGGCATCTCAAAAACTGAGAAACGTGCTAAAAATCAGGTAGAATTTTAGAGGAGGGTCAATAACATCTGCAGATCGGTAAAATGTATAGTATTAAACACGTTTTGTGACCAAATTTATGTCGTAAAATGTTGGAAAATTCACGTTTTGAAAATCTGTGGTCTTCGAAATTACAGGAATCCTAACTCATTCTAAACCTCACCAAATCATGAAATGAACCCTCGTCTACAAAAAATTCTGTGTACGTATTGCTCTATCTGCTTGGAGATAGCGAAGACCACGGAAACTTCATAGCTTCATACCACGGAATGAAATCCGTCATTAGGCGCCATAGACATTACATGGCGAACATCGTACAGATTTGCACTGCAGTCCTCTGTGTAGGGAGTTTTGACAATAGCAAGGTCGTTCGACTATTGTGTTTGTGCATGTTTGTGACTACTGACCCCGTTTAACAATCTTCATAGCTTTTATATAGGGCTTGGGTGACCTAACTATTGACTGTATACATTTGTGTGTTGTCAAGCTTACACCCGGTGTTTTATCTTATCTGACCAATTTCGATTCTCCTAATAATACCATGTGCGAGGCGAAGGCGGCTTTATAGCCCTGTGGGGCTCAAATCTAATGGACACTCAACCGACCGGCAGTGGTTAACCACAGATGGTGGTTTGTTTCTGTGGGTTAACGATGGCAGCCCCATTCTTTGGTGCTCCGCACGTCGGGTCTGTCCCTTGTGCCCTACGGGGTTAACGGGATGGACCGTGAGAGCACAGCAAACGATAGGTTGCATTACAAATAATAAATGGTACAATAGTAGGGAGAATTCAGAATGATCAATCATACGTATACGCGAGTATGAGTTTTACAAACACCGCGTGCCGAGTGTGTATTAGTCGCGGGCAACTTTTAAAACTAATTTTATCCGGTACCACCCTGTCCACCATTAGGGATGGGCAATACATACACTTCCACACATACCGACACATTATCCTTATTTATTTTCTTATTGCAGACCATATCTTATAAAACTACACTTAGACATTATACTAATTTGTTGTCTTAACTACATCTTACAAAACTATACACTGACACATTATATTAATTAATTGTCTTGCTACAGATCAATCAATTAATCGCTGAGATTTATATAGCGCCTAAACCAAAAAGCTTGTACTAAGGCGCTTAGGCACGAAGGAAAAAAACCACGGCCTCAGTGTCTACATGTATATATATAAGCAAGTTCAAAAATATGGCATTTTAAATGTCTTTTGAAACTTTCCACGCGGCAGGCATCTGCATGCAGACGACATTCCAACAATTTACAAAATGTTTTAAAAATATCAAAATTATTGAATTTCATTACCATATTCGGAATCATCATGAGGAATACATTAAAATAAGTACACTGCAAAAAGAAGCGTTTATATTTCTGATAACACTTAATAAACACTTCAACACGTTTATTTTTGTGTTTTACGTGTAAAGGTATAGGAGGCATTGCATACGATAAACGTTTGCATAAACACTACAACACGTTTATAGAGGTAATTGTGTAATATTTATTAACACACCAACGTCAACATGTTTATATTAGCAATAAGAAACATGTTGGGGTGTTAATAATTATACAACAAATACCTCTATAAACGTGTTGTAGTGTTTATACAAACGTTTATCATATGCAATGCCTCCTATACCTTTACACGTAAAACACAAAAATAAACGTGTTAAAGTGTTTATTAAGTGTTATCAGAAAAAGACACGTTTCTTTTTACAGTGTACAAATGTACCTAGTATATTCAGTTATCCTTGAAATAAACTTTGTAAATTGGGAATGGTTTCTGAAAAGTCTGTTTTGTAGAATTTTGTCAAATTAATAGCCGCGTGGAAAAGTGCACACTTAGATATACTAATTCGTTGTCTTACTGTTATGGACCGTATCTCATAAAAGTACACACTTGGACTAATTCATTTATATCTTTCTACAGAGAAAGAATCTCATAAAACTATACACTGACAGATTATACTAATTCACCGTTTTAGTACAGACCACATCTTACAAAAATATACACAGACACAATATAATAATGCATTGTCTTACTATAGACCACATCTTATAAAACTATACACCGACACATTATAATAATTTACTGTCTTAGTACAGACCGCATCTTACAAAACTATACACTTACATATTATAATAATGCATTGTCTTACTATAGACCACATCTTATAAAACTATACACTGACACATTATAATAATGCATTCTTACTATAGACTGCATCTTATAAAACTATTCACCGACACATTATAATAATTTACTGTCTTAGTACAGACCGCATCTTACAAAACTATACACTGACACATTATAATAATGCATTGTCTTACTATAGACCGCATCTTATAAAACTATACACTGACACATTATAATAATGCATTGTCTTACTATAGACCACATCTTATAAAACTATACACAGACACATTATAATAATGCATTGTCTTACTATAGACCGCATCTTATAAAACTACTGACACATTATAATAATGCATTGTCTTACTATAGACCACATCTTATAAAACTACTGACACATTATAATAATGCATTGTCTTACTATAGACCGCATCTTATAAAACTATACACTGACACATTATAATAATGCATTGTCTTACTATAGACCACATCTTATAAAACTATACACTGACACATTATAATAATGCATTGTCTTACTATAGCCCACATCTTATAAAACTATACACTGACACATTATAATAATGCATTGTCTTACTATAGACCACATCTTATAAAACTATACACTGACACATTATAATAATGCATTGTCTTACTATAGCCCACATCTTATAAAACTATACACTGACACATTATAATAATGCATTGTCTTACTATAGACCACATCTTATAAAACTATACACTGACACATTATAATAATGCATTGTCTTACTATAGACCACATCTTACAAAACTATACACTGACACATTATAATAATGCATTGTCTTACTATAGACCGCATCTTATAAAACTATACACTGACACATTATAATAATGCATTGTCTTACTATAGACCACATCTTATAAAACTATACACTGACACATTATAATAATGCATTGTCTTACTATAGCCCACATCTTATAAAACTATACACTGACACATTATAATAATGCATTGTCTTACTATAGACCACATCTTATAAAACTATACACTGACACATTATAATAATGCATTGTCTTACTATAGCCCACATCTTATAAAACTATACACTGACACATTATAATAATGCATTGTCTTACTATAGACCACATCTTATAAAACTATACACTGACACATTATAATAATGCATTGTCTTACTATAGACTGCATCTTATAAAACTATACACTGACACATTATAATAATGCATTGTCTTACTATAGCCTGCATCTTATAAAACTATACACTGACACATTATAATAATGCATTGTCTTACTATAGACTGCATCTTATAAAACTATACACTGATGACACATTATAATAATTTACTGTCTTAGTACAGACCGCATCTTACATAACTATACACTGACATCCGGTCGTGCGCCGGTAGCGGTATCTAGGGTATACACCACCAAAGCACTATGGGATAGCACGTCCGGTAAAAGTTTATCACAGCAATAGTTCCTTTTTGCGGTACAAATTGCGAGATTTTGATACACTTTTTTCAATTCTTTTGATTACTTTTGGGTATTATACATTTTTATGAGTGTGCCGAGTACAAATCTCCAAAAATATCGCACTAGTTTAAACATTTTAAAGTTTTAAACGACCGAAATCGGCGTAAGGTCCGTCCTGAGTTATGGGGCGTAAATAAATGGCCGAAATCGCTACATCAAATTCATCGCAAAATATTGAACTAGATGGCGCGGTTCTCCGATTACGTGATTTGTGGTTTGAGTTCCTTATTAATGACGCAATTGGATCCTATCGGAACCGTATACGACGTGCGGATCCATCCATCCATTCATCCATTCATCAACCCACCCAACAACCCTCCCCTCCCACCCACCCACCCATCCAGCCATCCACCCCACACCCACCATCCACACACCCAACAAGCCACCAACCAACCAACCAACCAACCAACCAATCAACCAACCAACCAACCAACCATACAACCAACCAACCAACCAACCATACAACCAACCAACCATACAACCCATCCACCCACCCACACACCAACCCACCAACCAACCAATCAAATAACCTATTTAAATAAACAGACATTACATAATATCAGGGTGGAAAATTCCCACTCAAATTGGTTCAAAAGAAAGGTACATGATGTAGGAACTCTGAAATGCTTATCAATATAGGAAAAGGGTTGAAGTAGTGGCTCTCTATAGACATTGTTCATCGGCGGGGTGGATTCCCCTTCCCTGGCATTGGGGAGGGACGGGATGAATTTAAAGACAACAATGTAGCAATTAAATATTCTCCTTCCTTGTCATCATCTTCTCATTACCCTGTAACTGCTTGCTTTACATAGTGGGGAAGAGGGCGAGGCGTTATTCAAAAACAAATATATATATATAACACTGTGTACAATAGCATAGACGGTTCACCTTCACCGTCTTTAACAGACAACACATACCCTCGGCAGCTATTATTTTAGCCACCATCTATGACAACACTACCCTCGGCAGCTATTATTTCAGTACAGCGTGTCCCAAAAAAACTGGGTTCAAAAGTTTGCGAGCGTATAACGAAATAAGTAGGAATTACGGATAGTTTATATTTAGGATATCAAACAAAATATACCTGACCTTAATTGGGTAAATTTGGAGACCAATCCAATGTAAACTTTTTGAAATACAAAGATTTGAATAGAGTGTGGTCAGAACCCATTTGTCCCGATTTAAGGAATAAACCATATCCGTGGGTTGCATAAAACTGTGCGCTATGTGCAGTATTCCCGGCATGGGGTTTATTCTCCGAAAGAACTTAACAATAACTCGGACTATAACAAAGAACATTGTTGTTAATGTTTATGTAAATATGAACTTGTATTATTGGTATATGACCAAGATCATTTTAGTTACTGCCCAAGTCTTTGTAAAGAATGAATGCAAAGGCAAAACATTGACGAAATCACAACAATGTGCAATTGCAACACATCGGGGTGTTCCTTGAAAAGTGGGACAAATGGGTTTTGACCACGCTCTATTAAAATCTTTGTATTTCAAAAAGTTTATATTGGATTAATTACAGAGTGTAACCAATTAATATCATGTTTATTTTGTTTAATATCCCTAAATATAAACTATCTATGTTTCCTACTGTTTTAGTTGTAAGCTCGCAAAACTTTTGAATCCAGTTTTTTGGGACACGCTGTATATTTACTCACCCACAAGGGATGCCAAACAAACCTTGGTAAAGTTCAGACTAAGGGCAGCGACATGAAAAAACACATGAAATCTGAGACTACTGTAGGAGCGTAATACAACTCAATTTTACGGCAACTTAATTTAGCGAATAGCATTTGGCCAACATTTTGCAGCAATTTGATTTCAGTAATTTGTACCATCTACCTATATAACCATTATAAATAATATAAATGTTGGCAATTTAATTTGGCGAATTAGATCTCCTGACGAAATTTGCGGAATTAGCAAAATTAAATTGCTAGCGAAATTAAGTTGCTTATACAGTACTTGAATATAGTTTGCGTTAACCCGAAAACGTTCAAATCATTTGAACACCCATTCTTGTCAACGTGATCAATTCCACCTGTTTATAATGGAGTTGTTGAAAGATGATTTTAGCCCACATATTCTAGAGTTGCATAGGGGCGAGTGGTTGAAAACTATGATGTACAGTAAAGTTATCTAGCTTGTATTTGCTGACTGGTCACTGATGCAGTGATTATTTTCGCAAATATATACTGTTTTGTGCCTCTTATTTCATTGAATATAGTTTGATCAATCGTTTCGTTACTTTTCGTCCAAAAATAAAAAGGTTAACATCATAAACTTCATATTAACTAAACTCCAACTAAACATTCAACTATAAATGTGTTTATGTATAAAGAGCATTTTGATACGAATCATATGTATAGCCTAAGATAATTTTACAATTTTTCTTCTTATTTCATTGAATAGTTTGATCAATCGTTTGATTACTTTTCGCCCAAAATAAAAAAGGTTAATATCATAAACATCATATTAACTATAACTCCAACTATTCAACTATAAATGTGTTTCCATGCTCACCAGAATATAACTCTCACATCTGCTGAAGAGTGGTTATGATTGGCTGATTTGGCTCAAACAGAATTCGACCCAGAGCAGGCTCAGGTATGATCCCACAATACATTGCAAGTCAACAAAACACGTCAAAACACAAAGTTCTTCAACATATTTTTGACCGCATGATCGTCGCAGCACTGGATGTCAACCTAACACAGCACATAATCCATTTTGTGGGATTCCAATTGCCTTACTTTTCCGGAGAAGGGGTCGGGACTGACAAAAAATAAAAGGTTGTAACAGACAAATCACTACATAACACTTGCTGCTTTCTATTCGGAGCCAATTTTACCAGATTTAAGCTAACGAATCCAATATACTCGTGACACTGTGTTCACACGTCGTATAAAAATCTAGTCTGACATCAAGGGGTATGCTTTTGCTATGTTTTGCGGACAACCCTTGGGAACAATCTCTGTAAATGTCATTAAAGGACGTATGGGATAACTCAAGTTAGAGCCGATTGTATGACCCCTACTTTGCACGTAGCGTCTATGGGGAGCGTCTTGGTGGTGTATACCCTCTATACAGGGTGTATCAAAAAAATTAGGACTCTGTTTCATGACGTTGTAATTCTTATTATAATCATTGGACCATGACCAATTTAGTCTCAATGTAAAGCCCAATCAATTATTATGATATCCTGAAAATATGAGATCAATCCGATGAAAAATAAGAAAACTAGCGTACTTTGTGTAAACCATGTCATTTACTGGTTTGTACAATGATAATTCACACAGTAACAGTCGAGTAACATGAAGTGCTCGATTTGTAACTCAATGAACCATACACGGTGGTGGGTTCGAGAACTGTTTAACAAACTTGTTTAATTTGCACAGTATATATGCATGCATCTGTTTTGCGGATTTTTTTAGCCAGTATTGATTTGTGCCAGAATTAAATAGATTACCAAACTAAACTTTGCTATTGACTGATAGATTATTTACTATGTTGACAATTATTATAACGTATTGAAACGTAAACCATGTTATTTACTGGTCTGTACATGTAGATCCCATTGTACAAACCAGTAAATGACATGGTTTACGCAAAGTACGCTAGTTTTCTTATTTTGGATCGGATTGATCTTATATTTTCAGGATATCATAATAATTAATAGGCTTTACATTGAGACTAAATTGGTCATGGTCCAATGATTATAATAAAAATTACACCGTCATGAAACAGAGTCCTATTTCTTTTTGATACACCCTGTATACTAATTTTCGGAACATGGCTTTATTAGATAGTTCAATATAATTTTACACTCGCGTCCCTCTTCAACTGAAAAAGCGTGGTAATTGCGCCTCTAATACACGAGCTAATTAGATAGTTCAATGCCCGGTTTTTCCCGTTTCAGAAAGGATCACATGTGAAAATCCGAAATGTTGAATTTCTTTTACTCGGGTACTTACTGTTGGGACACAAATTGTTGTTTTCGGAATGAGTGATGACATATGGTCTTCACCCAAAATATTTTCTTCAGGGATACAGCTACATTTCTGTATATGCGGCTATTTGTTATTCTTAAGGCTGGGTTCACATAGGAGTATACGGTATACGGTATACGGTATTCGCTATACGCTATTCGGTATTCGCTATACGCTATACGGGCACGGCGAGTCACATAGGGTAGCACGCGAGCCCTACTCGTAGTAGAGTCATTACCTTAGTTTCTTAGTGAACTTGTCAACTAGAACCATTTTAAAAGAAAATGAGGTCCCATGCATTTCTCAAAAGTGACGGGAACGTTCTTTTATAGCAAAAATTCCAAAATGGCCGCCATACTGGGTCAAAAATTCAAATGGCACACCAAATTGTTCGGCTGAGCACAAGGATTCCGAAAAAAGTATAGTACAAAGGCGTCCTATTGTCCTATTGTTCTAACTTACCCTATTCTACGCAATAAATTGTTTATAAATCGTGATAGGGGAAATTCGGAACGCCTGTACACACGAATTGCAGCCCGCCACATCCAAACAGGACGGTATACGGTGCACGAAAATCGAACACGCACGATATACTATAACACTATACGCAGGTATACGGCCTTTTCGAATAGTGCCGTCTTATGTGACCCGGTATTATGAAATTACATTGTTTCGATTTAAGCTATACGCGTGCCCTGCAAAACGTGCACCGTATACCCGAATAGTATACTCCTATGTGAACTCAGCCTAAAGAACGCATATTAACAAGCATTTATACGGGACTATACGTCCAACAAATTAGAATATTTTACGACATTTTCTAAATGTAAACAAAAACTCTTACGCAGATCTTAAACTGACACTTTCACATTAATAACATAGATGAACGCGGAGTTTGCTAACGATAAAGAAACTGGCGGTACCATACCAACCGTTGTTGTTGCTGCGCGACCGCGTTTAACATGGTGCACGCGATTCGGCGCACACGTAATGACGCAGACAAAGTATGTACGCGTTTGTGGCGCAAACTGTACATTGTAAACGGGGCATGAGGTGAAAGCAGGCAGTCCGTACGGTTGCTCCGTGGTGCATACCGTACAGTACAATAAAATGTAACGAGAGCAAGACACAAACAAAACATTAATCATAAAGCCAAGACCTTTATTTTAATAAAGAAACTGGGAGCAAGGCGCAAACCGTATCCAGGATAACATATTTAAAGTGACCGAAGTGGCTGAAGGAAAATACATTTGATGGAGTCACTCATGCAGTTGTAACCCCATGGCTGGTCATGAAGCTATGGGCTGGTGGATCATGGTCGACCCCCACCCCCACACACACCCATCCCCCACGTCACACACCGCTTTCATTTTCTTTGTGCGACTTATTATACAGCGGTGCGGCTTACTGTATACGATGAGGTCTGAATCTTAATTTGAGGTACTGCGGCTTATTCGCCGTGCGGCTTATATAGCACATAAATTACGGGATTGTCATACCCTAAGGTCTAAGCCCCCCTTCCCCCGCACTTCCCTTACTTGATAATATGGATATAGTAAGGCGGCCTTACTAAGACCACATGGGTATCTGGATAAACGGAACGTACGCGTGCGGTATTGCCCCATCATACCCTAAAGCCACCTCCTCCTCCCCGCACTTCCCTTACTTGATAATCTGGATATAAGGGCACATGGGCATCTGGATAAACGGAACGTGTAGTATATTATCATGATTATTATAGAGTGTCTGGATTAGTAAGGGCACCAGTGGTATCTGGATTACGGGTTCACTATGAAACGCAGATAGTCTCAAATTACCTGGATATACTATCAGACTATGCGCAAGTGTGCCACCTGTGATAACTGGATTTTAAGGGTGTATTAGGTAGTATATATCTCGGAAGGCCTTATTTAGAACACAACAAACATGACAAAGGGACTACATACGTTTAGGCCCTACATGCCTATTGGAGGAATAATGTATTTAAGTAAATAGGCCAAACAAAACCCGGATGGCACACATATCAACATTTTAAAGGAGGACAGCGGGGTGGCGGGGCAATAAAAGAATCGGGGGAGACATTTTAAAGCTAATTTTAAGTTACTTTCAGTTTTGACATTAAAATACAACTTTTGTATTATTTGGGGTACAAAATGGGTAGGGACATGAGCTGACAGGGGGTAACTGGGGGAGGGGATATTAAGGCAATCCAGATACTCTGCATATCTTAAGTATTCCTACACCTGAATAACCTTCAGGTCTCCTTATTAATCCACGTAGGCCCTAATAGCCGCATACACAGTTATCACGGGTGCCCTTGGGGGGGGGGGGGGGGGGGGGGGGGGGGGGGGTAAAAAACAATCGCACGGTCACAAAACAACGCAAGGTCACAAATTTCGCACGGTCACAAAATTTCGCACGGTCATAACATTTCGCACGGTCACATAATTTCGCAGTACAAAAAATACAACAGTCAACAATTGTGTGCTTTTTGTACTGCGAAATGTTATTTCTTTCTTTCTTTCCCTTTCTTTCCCCTTTTTTCTCCTTTTCCTTTTTCTTTTTCCGCCCTTTTTCCTTTCTCTCTCTCTTTTCTTTCCCTTTCCCCCTTCTTTTCCTCTTTTCCCTTCCCCCCCATTTTTCCTGGTGGGTAGGTTTGAATTTCCTGCTGAGCACCTTCAGGGGGGCACCGTGCCCCCCCTGCCCCCCCGGTTGTTACGCCACTGAACTGCTGGAAAGACAAAGGTAGGCCTACCTACTTTAAGGCACATGTATACCTGGATTATCAAAAGCACCTGCGATATTCGGATTATTTAGGGCCCGTCTGGATTATGTATACATGTAGGACATGTTCTTGATATTGTATCAATAATTTGCTTACGCTTTGTTGACTTATCTCCCCGTGAAATCTTCTAGCGGGTCCGCTAGTTATACTAATTTCGGGATCTTTAAAACTATAAAATGACACATGATAGTACATGACTGTAGTATATATCATATTTCATATTACTCTTCATTTACTTTTTTTTAAAACCTATATAAGTACACATTATCCTAGTGTCATATTTATCATTAAAGGGGCACTGAGAGATTGCCGAGAAAAGTGAAATTAAAAAAACATGAATTGTTTCAATAGATAAGGTACGTAGGAACCCTGAATGGAAATAACGTATGGGGAAATACCTGGGTTGAATGATGCGTATGATAAGGATAATTGATGAGCTACTGTGCATTCGTCTTGATAATCTTTCGATGTGATCTACATCGAAATTACTAAATCGTAAAATTGTACACGATACACGGCTTCAAATATTAGTTAGTATATGCCTAAGTATTACGTAGGTGCAAAAAAATCTGATTTCCAAGAAAATTGAGGGCGCCCTCCTTCACGTATCCTTACTGCCCCTTTAATCATTGTTGATTGGAAGGACACGACACTAGTGTCATATTTATCATTTATCACTGGATCTTTTAAAACCATACAATGACACATTTTCCTCATAATTATCTGCATTCTCAAGATCAGGATTCTCATAAAGACTGCTCTCCTTGGTGGCCGTGGTAGGAGCACGAAGAGGCAGTCTAACTTCGGAAATCGAAGCATAATCGGATTGTTGTACATTTGCATTTGTTGAGTTCATAGCAACATAACCGCCATCCTTTGCACAATTGTTCTCTTGACGCGAATCTTGAACCCGCTCATCACCCTGCCGTGTGCTATCTCCTGTGAAATGATTATATAAGTCATAAGCTGTCATAAGAATATTAAGTGTTTGAGGGGAGGGGCAGTGATTTGATATCTTAATTTGATCAAATTTGATTATTGACACATATGGTTCTGTTTCCATGTGTCTTGAATCACATCGTTCACTGCAAAAACTACAGAACACATCGACGCGTAGAGAACACGTCAAGAACATGTCAAGAACGCGTCTGGACGTGTTCAAAAAATGTAACAGATTTAGAACGTTACAGATGGCCGTTACAGATGTGTTCTTGATGTGTTCTACAAATGGCCCTTGAACACATGCAGAACACATAGTGATGCGTCAAAAAATCTAGAACACCTACTAACAGAACACATTAGAACATCTACAGAACACATCTGAACACATGAACATGTTCTATATCTGTTACATTTGGACGCTTCCGACACATCCTGAACGTGTGTAGAACACGTCGGAATGTGTTCTGTGAAGCGTTTGATGTGTTCTGTGGTTTTTGCAGTGAGGTAGTTCATATCCAGAATAGTGACAAAGTTCTCTCGTGCCGTTCTACAAATTGATTTTTTTTCTAATCTAATCCTCGCTTAGACAAGAAGGATTAACACTTCAAGAAAGATGATGATTAGGCCTACACACTAAAAAATCTTAAAAAACGGGGTCAAAATTCAACCACAAAAGGGTCATTTTTAACCCCGCTTACTGAGTCAACTATGCACCGACTAAAAAGGGTCAAATTTGACCCCGGTGATCTAGTGAAAAATGTCACCCAAATTGTGGTTAAACGTGACTATCCTTGGGGTCAAATGACTATATTTCTCTTTTTCCCTCTGACTATATTAGGGTCAAAAAATGACCATATTCAGGGGTCATTTTGATAACGGTATATCCCGATTAGCAAATGACCCCGGAACGTGGTTGAAAATGACTATATTTAGGGTCATATATATTTAGGGTCATTCATGACTAGGGTCATTCATGACTATATTTAGGGTCATTTAAATATGACCCTTTTAGGGGTCATTTTAATATGATGCCAAATGACCCCGACAGTGGTTGATTTAACCACGAATAGGGTTAAATAAAACTGACCCCGTAAGAGGGTCAATATTTTGACCCCGTCGTTTTTAGTGTGTAATATGTGTCACTTGTTAAGATGGCACGTTTGAATAGCGCGCTATTTGCTTGGGTAGTTTAAATCCATGCATGGACGCAATATTTGGGGATGTGCTGCGTCCAAGCTTTGAAGTCCATTATACCGTAGCGAAACCAATAGCATCTAAACGTCGTGATTTGTCCATTGTGGTTCCTTTAATGTCAAATGGAATAGGTCGTAATTAATAACCGATCGGCCAATACTCATGAATGTACTATAATGCATTGTTTATGCAGTTTTTAGATGATTTTTTTCCCGGGATTCTTTTCTCAAGAAAGCAATAGTTCATCGAACACTAGTTTAAGTCGATACTGCTCCTCGTCTCGATTCGAGATGAACTCCTGCTTTCTGAGGAAATACCATCTAGAAAATCCAGAAGCATCGCTACAGCAGCAACCATCCAGCGTCGGTAACAATAGATAATAAATCTCTACAATAAATGGTTCAGGCCGATACCTTGTTCAGGAAACCTTCTTTTTTGGGAAGTAATACCCATAATGCAATGCGATAATTCTGGCTAGTCCAATAAAGGAACCCTCTTTTCATAACATAAGAGAACTGTATAGCATATAAATTAGACATATACCTATTTCAAAATAGGTGAAACATTTTGTATAATACAGTGATAGATTTTAGTGTCATTCTCAGGGTTCAGTGGCTCATTTTAAATTCATTATATTGATTTGCGGGTCTATGAAGTCGACTACAAACTATAAATGAATATCGATTATTTGTCTTAATTTGCGACGTGCTCTAACTTGGTGATAATGGAAGACCATGCAATTATGCCAAAAAATGTCGAAGGAAAAATAGTTATCGCGTACTTTTTTAGATAAAAGAGGTTGAATATTAATTAAGCTAATTAGCATTGAATGCATAACATACTGTTGAAGGGGTGATTCGCAGCGCAGTACGGGTCACTTTTTTTGTTGCTTGCGCGTTATAACGATGGTTAGCGGGAACACATTGACGCAATTGCTTAAACTTATGCATGAGTGCCCCCCTGTGCTATGGTTATTATTATTATTATTATTATTATTATTATTATTAGTGGTAGTAGTAGTAGTAGTATTAGTGTTAGTATTATTAGTATTATTATTATTATTATTGGTATTTTATTCAGAAGCATCTCGTGGCCCGCAGGCCAAATTACATGCTAATCGTATTAAAATTACGATATAAAATGCACATTAACAACATCAAAATATTGCACTTGTAGGATTGAATCACAATTTACAAATAAAGATATATTAACACTTTCCACGCGGCCGTTGGTTTAACCATATAGAAAACAGATTTTTCAGAAACCATTCCCAACTGTCAAGGTCTATCTCAAGGATTACTGAGCCAATACTAGGCATGTTTGTACTTATGTCAATGCATTTCTCATAGTGATTCCAAATATGATTATAAAATTCAATAATTTTGACATTATTTTTTGAAACATTTTGTGAAATTTTGGAATGTCGTCTGCAGCCGCCTGCAGCATAGAAAGCGTTAAAGATAAAATGTACACAAATGCAGAATCAGAATGCCACGTACCTGTGTGATTGGTTGTGACCTGTGACGTCATCTCTGTAGGACTATCCGTCGGCTGATGAGCGTTTGCTTGAAAGTATGTTGATTCCATAGCAACGGTTTCAAGTCTGACGTCATCATGGTCATTCACGGTATTTGATCTGGAATTTATGGATCTGGTTTTGTAATAAAATAATTATTCGTATAAAGAATACCGTATGTTATTCATTGACGTAGACCGGGAATGGAACCCGGACCGCTGGGGCGAAATTAAATATGTATGATATATTTATCCAGTGACGCAGACCGGGAATCGAACCCAAGTCGCTGGAATAAGATTTCATTAATTTGATATATTATCCCAGTGACGTGTACGTAGACATAATCGCACTTGGAGCCGCTAGAGTACGATTCATTTTATTTGATCTGTTATCCAATGAAGTAGACCGAGAATCGAACCCGATCTGATTGGTTGTGATTACATTTATTCAATCCGATCTGATTGGTTGTGATTACATTTATTTGATCTGTTATTCAATGAAGTAGACCGAGAATCGAACCCGATCTGATTGGTTGTGATTACATTTATTTGATCTGTTATCCAATGAAGGAGACCGAGAATCGAACCCGATCTGATTGGTTGTGATTACGTTTATTTGATCTGTTATCCAATGAAGTAGACCGAGAATCGAACCCAATCTGAATGGTTGTGATTACATTTATTTGATCTGTTATCCAATAAAGTAGACCGAAAATCGAACCCGATCTGAATGGTTGTGATAACATTTATTTGATCTGTTATCCAATGAAGGAGACCGAGAATCGAACCTGATCTGATTGGTTGTGATAACATTTATTTGATCTGTTATCCAATGAAGTAGACCGAGAATCGAACCCAATCTGAATGGTTGTGATTACATTTATTTGATCTGTTATCCAATAAAGTAGACCGAAAATCGAACCCGATCTGAATGGTTGTGATAACATTTTAAATTTGATCTGTTATCCAATGAAGTAGACCGAGAATCGAATCCGATCTGATTGGTTGTGATTACGTTTATTTGATCTGTTATCCAATGAAGTAGACCGGGAATTGAATCCGAGCGCCTCAGGTGAGATTTAATTTATTTCGTTTATTATCCAATAAAATAGACAGGAAATCGAACACGATTTCCCCCTTTTAATTCTTTCAATTATAGCTGAGCTAAAACATCATTTTTCTTATACCGTTTTAAAGGATTTTCAGTCTCTGGTTATCTACATACACTCACCTATATTTATATATGCACAAAATATTAGCCACGATTACAACAAGTATCACTGCAGCAACAATGCCAGCGATCAAGCCAAAACGCAATCTCGACGAGTCTTGATGAAATGGGGTAGGTATATAAAACAAAATAATACCATATTAGGCAACGAAATAAAGTCTTAGCAACATTTTAAGTGATAAAAGGGGTTGAAACTTCATTTACTAAGGAGGCCATACTAAACAGTTAGGAGCGTCCTGATAGATGGCAATTTCGGATTAATGTCGGCAATATTTGTCGGCTACTCAGTGGCGTAGCTCAGGGGGGGGGGGGGGGGGGGGCAGGGGGGAAATGCCCCAAAAAAAAAGGGGTGAGAAAAAAAGGAAATAGGAAAAAATTGAGAAAAA
The DNA here is from genome assembly GCA_035610835.1 of Ophiura sarsii. Taxonomy (NCBI): domain Eukaryota; kingdom Metazoa; phylum Echinodermata; class Ophiuroidea; order Amphilepidida; family Ophiuridae; genus Ophiura; species Ophiura sarsii. The sequence continues at coordinate 28,826,859 of CM069457.1, forward strand.
AGACTGAGGTTATTAGCCAAATAGAAGGCAAAATTGTACATGTAGTACATTTACTATGCGTTTTTTTGTGACTGTGCGAATTTTTTTGAACTCACCCCCCCCCCCCCCCACAGGTGTAAGTTCATACATGTAATACAATCATAAAAATAAACTAATCTCAGTTTTTATCATAATTGAGGGCGCTGCCTCCAACACATCTCTTAGTGTCCCTTTAATGAGCCGTGAGCGACCGATTCCAGTAATTAATGGAGAGTAATGGTGGATCGATTATGTGGTGGATTGATTGTTAACCGGTAAAAAGGTTCCCCAGTAAAAAGGTTCCCTATACTTTTACATAGGGGTGTTACAAAACGTCGATATCTCTCGCTTATAAAGTGACTGGATTTTTCAACTTTACATTTTTCTTCAAGTTCATGATATTTGTGATCATTAAAACCCTAAAAGTTGAGAGAAATAATCCCCCAAATTTGGGCATCTGGTGTATCGCTCTCATTATATTATTAAAACATTGAGCATTGTTGATGCATCATGACGATCAAAATCACCCATAAACCTACAAAATGGATCTCTGTTTGCACTGTGGTAATAGATAGTAGTCCTAAATTATTGCCCCCAAATGATTAAAGTAAGAATCTTACTTTTTTAATCATTTGGGGGCAATAAGTACCTTTCCTGATTACTTCTGATATTAGTCTTGGGCCACAGGATGCTTTAATAGAGAGAAAATCCGATTGTCGTCACGCGTCGTCAAGAGCGGGGTGATGTCGTGTGTTTCGGCGGGGATGGTGGTTTTTAGGATCGAGATGGGTGTGATGATACATGAAATATAATTAAATTCCAGTCAATTTGACATTAAGCAAAGTAGGACTAATTGAAGTCATTATCTAGTTTTTTTTATCTTTTTTTTTTTTTTTTAAAGAAAAGAACCGTATATTCCCTGCCCAAAAAAGTTAATTTAAAAAAATATTATGTTTTATTAATGATTTTCTTTTCGAGATATCGACGATTATGTAAATTTTATTCCATAGAGCTCTGTATAAAAGCACATCTTCTTCACCCCACTGTCTTTTAATGCAAGCTTATGCGACATTGGCCCTTCTCGGACACGTGCCCTAGACATAAATGATTGCTTTAAACAATTTAAAGTTTAACATGTATATTTATCGAAATGGCCAAAATATGAGGGTTTAATTTTCGCTAATAGGAACAAAATTCGGAGAAAAATCTTTTTTTTTTAAATATCAAAAATATAATTTTAAACGTATTACGCTTTAATGAGAAAAAGAAAAAGATTTGAATACATTTTTTGCATACTTCCGTAAGCTCCCCTCTCCGTACGGCAGGGGGTCTAACATTTTCTAAACTGTCACTAAAGATACATCTTTAAGTTCAGCATACATCGGCGCCCCCCCCCCCCCCCCCCCCCCCCCCCCTTCTCCGTACGGCACGGGGTCTAAAATGTTCTAAGTTGTAAGTGTCTCCGCGGTTTTAAGACACGCGTGGAATTGACACTAATGATCTTTACCAAATATTTAAGTTTTAATTAAGATCTGCATACTTCCCCCCCCCCCCCCCCCCCCCCCCCCTCCGTACGGCACGGGGTCTAAAATGCTCTAAAATGTAATACAAATTCATCTCCGTTTCTAAGACACGTCCCCCGGCCCATGTCACAAACCACGCACATTGGGGTATGTTTGGACCACACAATCATTTAACTGGTTTGCAATCTTGTGGAGCGATGGTGGAATTAGCAGACGACGGTGGACACGAATGGCCGTATATGTTAAAATCTCTGTTGGTTTCAATGTAAAAATGGATTTCGATTATTCAACCCCAGAAAATTCATCACACGTTGGAACTAAATTATTTCATCCTAAAACCGCTGGAGTTGGATAACCAACTCTGGTGTCAGTACCATTTTTTGCATTTATTCCGCGTTAACCGTTCGTCCCATTCGCTTGATCATGTACATGTAACCTCGTACGCATAATTTAACCTTGAATATAATATATACGTGACCGAGCCTATGCCTGGCATCGTCTGGGAATTAGTTTCATCTTGAGTGTAGCGCCACCATATGGTTCTACGGCGTAGTGCTGATCTAAAATAAACGCTGGTGAGGGCGCTGAAACACTAAAATAATCTTGTTTCAAACGGTGCTGGATTCTATTTGCTTGAATTTTCCATGATGGAAGACAACAGATCTGTTTAATATCGAAACCCGTGCAGCCACCTAAGTAAAACGAAGTGTTTTTGATGTATCTTATATCAGTGACAGCGGATTAAATGTACTCAGTTTTAGTATAATAAAGCGCTACATATAAAATAGGGGTTAGGCGACAAAAACACCCTGTTTTATTTACGGGCCCAACCGACACAATTTTTGCGTTTTTCAAGAATTTCTTTAAATTAGCCGTTTTTTGGCCGAAAATCTGTCGACAATTTTTTTGCATCGATTTTTAAAAAAAAAATTGGCCGAAAATCTTTCGAAAAATTTGTTTCACACATTTTATAACAAATTCCCGATTTTTGCTGATTTTGGTGACATTTATTTTTAGGTTTAAAAAAAAATTAAAAATTAAAAATTAAAACCCCGACCGACCGACCCTACTTGACAGGTCCGTCCACCCGTAAAACAGGGTTGTTGTTGGTAGGTTTTCTCCATTGCATTTTTCAAATGTTACTATGTTTCCACTGAATTATTTGTGATTAGGATTCTGGTGGAGATACAGTGGTACAAGCAATGAGGACCATCATCGACCAGATCTGGAAAACTGGAGAATGGCCCACTGACTGGACACAGTCAGGGATCATCACCTTACCTAAGGTTCCAGGAACGCAAGACTGCGCCAAGCATCTTACAATCAGTCTACTCTCTCATGCCTCTAAGGTGCTTTTGGAAGTCATCAGAAGCAGAATAGCACACTTCATAATGCCACAGATTGCTGAGGAACAGTTTGGTTTCGTTTCAGGAAAGGGTACAACTGATGCCATCCTGACTCTACGCAACATGAGAAAACAATCAAGCGACAAGACCAAGAGCTGTGGGTGATGTTTGTGGACTACTCTAAAGCATTTGATACAGTTAATCACACCGCCTTAATATGGAAATCACTAAGGGATCACATCAAAACTCGTCCGCCCGGCAACCGCCGGTTCCGTGGGGTTCCGTGGGGTTGCAGCCGGTTTTTATTGTTCTAAACAATGATATGCGGTCCAACCGGGCGGAACCGGCGGTTGACGCGCAGTCGAGTTTTGATGTGCTCCCTAATTGAATTTGGCACACCAGAACACCTAGTCTGGCTGCTGGAGAAGCTGTATACCAAAGCTAGTGGAGTTATACGTTTAGCAGAAGGCCACACAGATCAGTTCCCCTTTGAGCAAGGAGTCCGTCAGGGTTGCATTGTATCACCCCTACTCTTTAATGCCTGTGGTGAAACCATCATGCGACAAGTAGAGGACAGGCTGGAAGACAGACCTGGCTGCACCATTGGCGTGATTGTTTGTGCTCCATATAAAAGAAACACTTCTGACTCCGCTGCGACTTTTCCATTTGTTGGTGCTTTGAAAGCGACACATGTGGGTACTAATTCCATTGGATGAAATAGGATGTAATAATTGAATTCAGCATAAACATGTAAGAGAATGCCGCAGATTGCTTCGCACAAAACAATGTTGGAGTGGAAGCCAACAAATAATTAGAAAGCAGTAAGGTTTCACACCACTAAATAACGTCTGGCCCTACCCCCTTTGAGGCAAAAGTCCAAAACCGGCAAAAGTCCAAAACCGGCCCGTTTCTATGCCGAAACGGGAGACCTATTGTAAATTACGGTTTAAAATTAGGATATTTACTACACATCAGCGTTCTTCAGGTCCAAAAAAATTGATGCAATGATGATTTTTTAATATTTTAACAGAGACATTTGTGTTCAGGTCATTACCGGTATCTGACGCAATAATCTTAATCAACAATTGCGTGTGACCAGGAAAACTCAACTCGTACTTTTTGAAAAGGCTCTAGCTCAAAATTATGCCGGTTACCCCCCATATGAGTTGTTGAGTTAGTAGTCATGGCTTTCATCTCTAAGTTGAAACCAAATTTCAAGTTACCAGTTTCTTATAACGTCGAGAAATATCCATTTTAAAATTGTGCATTTCACGTGTAACCCTATGGGAGATGTACTTGGTGGTGTGCAACCTATACAGAGGGTCAAGGCGCTTTGACCTTCACCCCTGCATTGCTGTCTAAACTGACTTGCCGGCAATGATAACTATACTTCTAGTTAAAATTGGTTCTAACACATATTATTACGGCCCGTACACTTCGTTCTCTTAGTATACACATCTGTTTCATCATGTAAGATCCGTCCGTTTGGTTAAATAAGCTACAATCTGACTAATTAAAGTCATTATCTAGTTTTTTATATTCCCTGCCCAAAAAAGTTAATTTGAAAAAATATTATGTTTGATTAATGATTTTCTTTTCGAGATATCGACGATTATGTAAATTTTGTTCCATAGAGCTCTGTATAAAAGCACATCTTCTCCACCCCACTGTCTTTTAATGCAAGATCATGCGACATTGGCGCTTCTCGGACACGTGCCATAGACATAAATGATTGCTTTAAACGATTTAAAGTTTAACATGTTTATTTATCGAAATGGACAAAATATGAGGGTCTAATTTTCGCTAATAGGAACAAAATTTGGAGAAAAACTTTTTTTCTTAAATATCAAAAATATAATTTTAAACGAATTACGCTCTAGTGAGAAGAAAAAAAGATTTGAATACAAGTTTTGCATACTTCCGTAAACTCCCCTCTCAGAACGGCGCGGGGTCTTACATGATCTAAATTGTATTTAAAAAGACATATTTGAAGCAAGAGTTGAACGTAAGCGGTGGGGGGCATAGGGCATATGGGGGGGGGGGGGATAGGGCATGGGGGGGGGGGTAAATTGATTAAGCTGTGTCTACTGAATAGGTCAACCTCACAGAATGTCCTTGTAATTTCAATACTTCCATGCAAAATGTTTTACAACAAGTGATTAGCATAGTGCCGTATGCCTTTTTGACGAGGATCATGGTAACCAAATCTACTTTTTTACTGACATAGCCAATATGGCGCACAATGTCTTTCACTGTTTTTTACCACTTTGAAGTCGTATATTTGATCAAAAATCATAACTACGCATTATGTAAAGTGCAAAAGATTAAGAAAATGAGGCAATAATGAAAAAGTGTCCCCTATAGGTTTCACACCACTAAATAACGTCTGGCCCTACCCCCTTTGAGGCAAAAGTCCAAAACCGGCCCGTTTCTATGCCGAAACGGGAGACCTATTGTAAATTACAGTTTAAAATTAGGGTATTTACTACATGTTATGGCGAAATTAATATAGTGTGAATTTTGACAGACACATCAGCGTTCTTCAGGTCCAAAAAAATTGATGCAATGATGATTTTTTAATATTTTAACAGAGACATTTGTGTTCAGGTCATTACCGGTATCTGACGCAATAATCTTAATCAACAATTGCGTGTGACCAGGAAAACTCAACTCGTACTTTTTGAAAAGGCTCTAGCTCAAAATTATGCCGGTTACCCCCCATATAAACTGCTCACAAGAAGTTAGGAAACTTTTTTTAATCATGTATATTTTTATTATTCATTACCCTCTTTGTATATGTTATATATCAATGGAAAGCTGAAGTGTTCCTCTTTAAAATTATACCACATTTGCAATGATAACATGTTAATGAACTTGGCCACATGAATGAGAATGAGGCAAAGTGACGAATCAAATGTGCCAAAATTACCGTTATCTGTGCTAAACAGTCAATAGGTAATGATCAAACCGGTCATGCTTGATAACCATGAATGGTTTACACAAAGATTTGCACCAGTGATCACAACACACACAAGTTAACCCTCATCTCTTTAGAAAACCATTGTTTGGGTATTTGCAAGACTGGGTTAACAGGTGGAAGGTCATGAAGGTAAGTGATGAAAGGTTTAGGCCTACAACTGGTAAATGTTTCTCAATAAAGTTGACTAAGATCAGTAAAGTTGTCTTGCTTGTTTTCATTACAGTGTCAATTTGTTTGTTCACACAGTAACACAAAATTGCTAATTTTGGCACATTTGATTTGTGACTTTGTCTCATTCTCATTAATGTGGCCAAGTCCAGCAACATGCCATCATTGCACATTTGGTATCATTTAAAAGAAGAACACTTCAGCTTTCCATTGATATGCAACATAATACAAGAGGGTAATAAATAATAAAAATATACTTGATTAAAAAAAGTTTCCTAACTTTTTGTGAGCAGTTTATGATCGAGTTGTTGAGTTAGTAGTCATGGCCTTCATCTTTAAGTTGAAACCAAATTTCAAGTTACCAGTTTCTTATAACGTCGAGAAATATCCATTTTAAAATTGTGCATTTCACGTGTAACCCTATGGGAGATGTATTTGGTGGTGTGCAACCGTAAGACGAGGTTTACATATCCGATGACAACATGTTGCGCATGCATGAACAATATGATACAACCATCATACACAACAAGATTGGTGATCTCACAGTTAACCCAACACACAACCATCTACAGTGCCTGTTTAAAACCCAACTATATATAAATCAATAAGCTTCATAGCATTGACCGAGGGCTAAAAAAAAAATCTTTCTCTTTTTTTTTCATCTGCTATGACAAATCAAATATACAAAAAATATATGATTACAATTCAGTTAGAATACATAATGTGTGTGGATAACTGTTAGGGTAACGTCAATAAGTAGACTATATATCGTATGCCAAACTATGGTTAGTGTGCATAAATACAGGATGACGTACTAAAACATACACTAAATTACAAAATATAATATATATAATTCAATTATACAAAAAGCATGTGGAAAACGTCCCATTTTTTTAGGTAGAGGGTATTCTTAAGAGATTTTTTCCACATGTGTTTTTCAGTGTTATGGTACTTAATGATATCATGTTGGATATTTTGAAATGACGGTTTTGAACCATTGCACCTATTTCTGTATACAGCAAATTTCGCAATCAACATGATGTTATTGAGACCAGTATGTTTACAAATGGGGAATTTGCCAAAGAGAATGTCATTATCGCACAGCGAAACCTTAATTTTACATTTGCATAGTATCCATTCCTCGAGCTTTCTCCAGATGGTATTAGTAATAGGCCACATACAGAATATATGATAAATTGTTTCCTGGACCTAATAGCAAAAAGAACATCGATCGTCGCTGGAAACCTTTATCATCTTAAGGAAGTAGTTTGTGCTCAGGATACGCTGAGTTATTCGGAACTGAAACCATCTTAGCTTGATATCCCCAGTACATTTTAAATGGCACGTTGCAGATAGTTTTCCATTTGTTATCGTCGATGTACTGAAGTTTTTGCGACCATTTTAGCTTGGCTTTATTATTGGAATTGGGTAAAAGGATTTTGTAGATACGCCTACAGCCCTTTTTGTCTTTCAATAGAATATCAATGTTTATAGGAATAAATGGGTTAGCAACCGGCTTAGCATTAGTAAACAATGACACATTTCTAAAACTCTCAATAATAGTACGTCTGAGCCCATGATACTCAAGAAAGTTTGTTCTAAGATTAACATATTTTCTCCTAAGTGCATCCAAAGAGTAAAATCCTCCCTCTGAATCCATGAGATCATTAATATAGAGAATGCCATTTTGAACCCAACCGGAATAGAAAACAACATTTCCACCAATATTAATCTGAGGATTGTTCCAGATACATGACCGTAGAACTTTGCTGCAATCGTTTAGCTTCATGTGTTGCTGAAACGAATTCCAGGCAAGAAGAACTTCCTTCCAAAAAGTATTGTTCATCTTATTAATAGAACTGGTCCACCTACGGGTGCCGCAGATAAAGTTACCCATATCCTTCAGCTGTGAGAAATACAGAAACATGATAACAGCTTTATTGGAATTACCAGCCCTAGAAGACGTCTAATCCATGATATTTTCAGAGCATTGAAAAATATACCAACTTGGATCATTTTTGTGCCACCTTCGTCATAATCGCCACACATCTGGTCTCTGCCAATCCTATCCGTCTTGCCTTTCCATATAAAATTGAAAAACATATTGTTAAGCTCATGTATGGATTGTGAATGGCTAGAACCAGATGACTGAATCTCGAGATAAAGAGGGACTTAATAACCACTGCTATTCTACCCAGAACTGTCAAGTATCTCTTCGATTTGCGAATATCTTCAACAATACTAGAGTAGTTTGCTGGCATCTCATGAAGATCAAGACTGAAATCAACACCGAGCATAGAGAATCTATTCCTAACCCAGTTGAGATGACTACAAGTACTTAAAGGCAGCTCCTTCCGCTTAGAGCCTATCCAAACAATATTTGTGTTATTGCTATTTATACGTAACCCAGACATGACCGCAAATTGATCAAGAGGATTTAAGGTTTCTACAAGCTACCTCTCACTACCGTCAAGAATGAATGTGGTATCATCGGCGTATTGTGTGATTCTAAACTCCTTGTTATCAATAACAATGCCCTTCATATCATGGTTATTTCTTGCCATCGTCGCAAGTACTTCAGCACACAGTAAAAAAGGTAAGGCGAGAGGGGGATCGCCTTGACGGCAACCCCGTTTGACAAAGAATCTATCAGACATATTGCCGTTAATAAGCAGGATTGTATAATCAGCATTGTTATAGAAAAGTCTAATCCATTTCTGGATTGAAGTACCAAAGCCATGACGCTTAAGAATTTTGAATATGAAACTATGAGAGACAGTATCGAAAGCCTTTTCAAAGTATATAAGAAGCAGCATCCCAGGTAGCGCTAAATTATGCTATAATCTGAAACTTTAACACAAACTACTCAAGCACCTTGGAAGTAGGGGTGCTTGGGGTGCTGCAGCACCCCCATGTTTTTAAGGGGTGCACAGCACCCCTAAGATTTTAAGATTTTTGAAAAAATATACAGTGTCAATCCAATAATAAGTTCAAGTGAACCATGGGTGAAGCAGAGGTCAAAGAGCCTACGGGTGAACTGGCAAGTTCAGCACAACATTCTTTGAGAACCTTGGTTAAAATCAGGTGTATGGTCCAGTGGCTTTATCTGTATTGAGATGCTGTAGCAGTTTTCGAACATCCTTTTTTGCCAAAGTATTTGGATGTTGAAGGATGGACATATGGGGCCTGGTCATTAGCATATTGGAGTCTACATTTGTCCGCAAATGTCTGACAAAAGCTTCTGCCTTGTCCCTTACTGTAAATGGGTCACGTTTTGATGTTCGATCACTGGAATCTCAGAGCGAGCTGTTTTACCAGACAGGATGTTGATGATTCTACAACATTTCTTGCTGCTCAGCGATTAATCTGCCAGGTCTTGTCTCAATTCGGTGTTGTAATTTCTCCTGGACTGCTTCTCAGCTTGGTTGTAGGAGTGTCTAGCTTCAGCGAACTTTGCCTTGCTGACTTCAGTTTGGTCTTTTCCGCTTTCTTAAGGAAGCTGTCAAGTGTCATAGCCTCCGTAAAACTGCCGTAACTTCGTCATTATTTATATAATCCATATAAAAGTATACATTTTCTTGAAGGGAAGGCTTCAATAAATCTTACCGTAAACATAAAATTGCTCTAAAAAGTGACCATATTGGGGGAAATCATACAAAACTTTTTTTATTTACCTAATTAAGGTTTTGTCGAGATAACAAAAACTACATGTTATCAAAATGTGTCGTTCTACGTTCATTGTACTCTCAATAAAATGCCTAGGATGGATTTTTTTAAAATTTTATATAGGAGCTACTTTTTGAATTATTGACCAAATAAGGCAAACAAATAACTTTCTGAATTCCAAAAACGTCAAACTCAAATTTTTGAAACTTTTTGGTCCCAATTTTAAAAACTAAACATTTGTATGTCAAAACAAAAAATTCCTTAGGGAATTGTCTTTGAAATGATTTTGGTGCAATTTCAGAATTTTCTACCAAACTGAATTTGCTACGTTTGCAGTAAATTGTGTAGGTCTACGACGAGTTCTTTGTATCTACATACAGTTCGCAGCCACTTATGGTCTTTGTGTAACAGAGCCACGCCACGAACAGTTCGTGATTTACGAACAGATCGTGGTGCCTACGAACAGTTGAACTGTTTTTACGCATCGCAGCCCTTTAGTGAAACAGGCCCCTGGTCTGGTTCAGTGGCTTTATCTGGATTGAGATTTTGGAGCAGTTTTCGAACATCCTGGCCTTAGGAAAATTATTTTGACAAAAGATTTGGTTGTTTGACGGATAGACATTTGGGGCCTGGTCTGTAGCCAGTTTGACTCACGTATGTAAGGCATACGGGGACGTGCCGCTCCAGTGGGTCGTTTTTTCATGAGACATCCTTAGCCATGGGTAGGTTTTCAACTGAAAAATCCTTAGACATGGGTCCTGTTTGTCTATTTTCGCGATAATTTGCCAAAATTAGGTCTATTTTCGCGAAAATTTGGTCTCAAATGAAGCAAAACACCTAAGAATGTGTACCGATTTCCCCAAAATCACCCTTAGAAATGAGTAGGGGTTTGGAATCTCCAGCGGCACACCCCCGACCAAACCAAATCCGAGTACCCCCCCCCCCCCCCCGGCCCCGGGTCTGTAGCACCCTGGAGTCTCCATTTTTCTTACAAATTTCTAACAAATGGCTTCTGCCTTGTCCCTTGGTGTATTATATATGAGTGACGATTTAATGTTCGATCACTAGGGTCTCAGCGAGCTGTTCTATACCAAGTCAGGGTGTTGATGATTCTCCACCATTTCTTGCTGCTCAGCGATTTATCTGCCAGATCTTGTCTCAATTTAGTGTTGGACTTTCATCCTGTGTGGTTTGTCTCTATATACTGGCACGTCGTCGTCTTATTACACTAACACATGGTTATGGTCTGGTACTCTGAGGTACCCAGTCTATAGCGGGGTCGTTGCGTGAGAAAGTTACATTTTCCAAACAAAATATTTATTGAATGAGAGCACTTTTCAAAGGTCGCATCGTTATAAATGCATCAGCACCCCCATGTTACCCTAAAATCTAAAAGATTATTTGAAAAAATGTACAGTGTGTGTCTAATAATAAGTTCAAGAGCCGGAACCTTGAGGGTAGGGAAGGGGTAGGCTTACTAATCTATCTTGTATTATAAAAAGCGTATTGCACTACACAACAATTTAATATGACCAAGTAGAAAATGAACATGCACTGCAAAATTAGTTTAAATTGTTTAATTATTCAAGCATAACAAGATGGCTCTATAACGTTTTCTGGACCATATTAGTTACAAAAATGGAAATTGGTGCGCGCACCGGGTATTGGTTTTGATGTTAATTATTCAAGCATAACAAGATGGCTTCAGGAACGTTTTTGGAACTATTTTAGTTTAAAAAAACTGGTAATTTTTGCGCGCTTCGCGCATAATTATGTTCAATATTTCATTATTCAAGCATAACAAGATGGCTTTAGGAACGTTACTGGACCATTTTAGTTAAAAGTTAACATTTTTGCGCGCTTCGCACGTATTAGTTTCAATGTTTAATTATTCAAGCATAACAAGATGGCTTCAGGAACCATTTTAGTTTAAAAAATGGATTTTAATTTTTAATATTTTGTTTTAATGTAACACTTTTCATCTTATATTAGTGTCTTAATGAACCAAGCCATTTATTTATTAAAAATGAGAGCTTTCCTTGGCCATTCAAACATGCTAAAACCCAACAGCTCCGCCCCCTGAACCCCCGCCAATGGCTTCTTCCATGGGCCCTGGTTGGATGGGACATCCCTGTATTTTCTAAGAATGTAGACTCACCTTGAATGGGACAACCTAATATTTCCATCCTTAAGTGAATCCATTTATTCCAGCCTGCTGGACGTATTCGTATTGCAGAGGCATATACTGGATGCGGGAATATATTGGTGACTTCATTAACAGTATCTGTATTGCCTGTGAATTCCTGCAAAAAGGGCAAACGAAATTGTTATAACATAAAATACTTGAGCCGTATAAGCAAAATGGATTGATGAACAATAGAGACACTATCTCTGAATGTATTTAATACAGGGCGTGTCAAAAAAAGTAACCCTTGTGAAACATGATTTTTTTTTGGGGGGGGGGGGGCATGAAAAATATAAATAATGTGAAATAGTAATAAACATATTAAATGATGTATCATAAGAATGGTTTCTATCCATTTTGGAGTTGTCCTATTAAATGTTGGCAAATCCCCGCAGGTATGTCTGATTCAGCTTTGGCAATCTTTCATGTGCAGAGAACTTTTTTATTAGAATCGTCATTCAGTGTGTAATTGAACTTAATCAATCAAATCAATAATAATCTACCTACTAAAGGTTGATAGTTCAATTTGGGCAGAAAAATACATTTTCATCCGTATTATCCATTACAGACTACAGAATAATTGAATGTTAGATGTATTTTCAACTATACAATCCAATGGTAAAATATAATGAGGTAAATTATAGGTAAATTATTTTCAATGTCGGACAGATCCCAAATTTAACGGAACCCAAAGAGTGCAGGAGGCCTATAATCAATACGCGATTACCGTTGATGCCGGGAAACACTAGATAATGATGAGACCCATCCACTTATTTCGCAAATATCTTTCAAAAAATTTTTTGGGCCTATAAAAATTGACTCAGTTACCCTAACACCATGAGACTCAGAGGGGAAAAACAAATCTGAAATGTAAAGGAAAATGAGAAGTCTGTATCCTTTAGCTTAGAAATGCCTTGAGAGATAGAGAGAGAGAGAGAGAGAGAGCATTCGGTTGATAAATGTCTCGGACCCTGACACCCACGTCGCAAGTACCTGGTTACAATTAGCCATCCCCAATTGGATTTGAACCTGGGACCGTATTCCGTTAACATTTGGTCACTTTTTGCCCAGATAGATTTATTGCTACAAAAAAAAGGTGTTAGGGTTAATTGTACCTTCGGTTGTCCATCAGCCTCGTTAATGAAACTCCAGACATTCTCCACGCTGAACTGAACCTTGAAGTGAGTAATATACGCATCAGAGTACCCTTGAGTGATGACACCAACGACTTTATGAAGATTGATTAAATTCACTTGGAACCATTGCAGTTGGTCCAAGTGGTGTGTGGACCAGGCGTTATTTTGACCAAGTCTTGCTTTCCATGGCTGCCACGCCGGATGATTATACGTATACGCACTCGAAGCAGAAATTTGACTGTCTTGTATTTGGTTATTTGCCATTCCCAACGGATCGTTACAATCTGGCGAAAGTTAAACCATAATGAATGTTAATTGCGAGAGTGTACTTCCAAACAAATAATGGTATCACCCGGTTGTAAATTTCTTCGGGTGCAAATTATAAAGAAGAAAAAATTAGTGACAGATTTCAAAAGAAAAGGTTTTAGCCTTGAAAATAATATTCAATTGGATGCACAAAGTATAACTAGTCATAAAATCTGCCATTCATGTTTTCCCCGTATCCCTTGTCGTCTCTTCTCAACAACATACCATTTGTATTCTATTATCATTAAAGGGATAGTGCCTGTGTGTGAAATGCTGTCATATATATAGCGTTCAATATATAGTTAGGGGATATTTCCTTTAAAAGCCCCACGAGGGTTCACCATGATAGTTATGATACCCTGGCCCACTTTTTTGTAATCTTATTATTTATATTGTATTAATTTTATGAAATTTTATGCTGAATAAAGTCGTAAACTTGACTGGCTGTGGTTACGTTTGGCCTGCGTTGTGTTAAGGAGAACTGCATTACAAATAATCTTACCACATGTAGCGGATGCAAGATCAGATATCCAAGCTGCAGTATTTGCATCAAATTTCCCCGTATTCCATTATTCATTTGTTCATTACATAACACATCTTAATTTCGTGATCTCATCTGTTCATTATATCACTTTCTTTCATTGCATGACACATCTGTTCATTACATGACACATCTGTTCATTACATGACACATCTGTTCATTACATGATTACATTTGTCAATTTTATGATCCCATCTACACTGAAAAATAATTTGGTGTCATTTTGACACTAAAACAAGTGTCAAAAAATGGGTCCTCAGTTGGCCACCTAAATGTGTCAAATTGACACCATTATGGGTGTAAAATATGACACCTTTGGGTGTCATATTCATTTTGACACCTAGGGTGGTTACCTGAGGACCCATTTTCGAAAAATGCCATTACACTCCAAATGGGGTGTAATATTGACTCTCTTAATTGTCATATTGAGTTTGACACCTAGGGTGGTTACCTGAGGACCCATTTTCGAAAAATGTCATTACACCCCAAATGGGGTGTAATATTGACTCTCTTAAGAGTCATATTGAGATAGCACATGTTTAGGAGCCGGTAAGACTGGTAAGTACCGATCTGCTCCATTTCCAGACATTTTTGATAATAATTATGATACAATTAGCGTAATGTAAGACGTCCGTATGAAAAAGACGACCACTGAGCCAGATGAATCGGGCTATATGTAATGTTGCACATATCATCGTATGCATGCATGACGAACACACACATAGTACTAGTAGGTCCATGCACTGACACACAGTCCAACAAAATGCTAGTATCTGACTACGAAATTGTAATTTATTTTATCAGTTAGTTGGCGCAATATTCAACAACATGAACAAGGCTTACATTACGCTAATTGTGTCATAATTATTATCAAAAATGTCTGGAAATGGAGCGGATCGGTACTTACCAGTCTTACCGGCTCGTCACATGCAGACAAAATGGCGACGAGAAAACGCATGCGTTGATATGTTGATAGACGCCCAATTTGGTGTCAGAATTACACCAATTGGTGTCATGTTGCTTCGACACCTCTAAAAACCGTGAGCTTTCCCGCCAACTATTGACGCCCTTGGAGTTATTTCAATTAATCTGACACCAGTTTTGGTGTAAATCACTAAATGATCACTGAAAGGTGTCCGTCGGACACTTAACGTTGTCACCATAAATTATGTGCAAACCCATATCATTGACGATTACACCAATTTTGGAGTCAAAATAACACCTTTGTAAGTGTCATTTACAGTTGACTCCAAGAAGGTGTCGCTGTGACACCAATTTATTTTTCAGTGTATCCATCAGATGATCTTATCTGTACTGTGTTCATTACATGATGATTTTCTTGTTTTAAGCATGTTTTCTGAGTTGCCGTGAACCAATTGATTGGCCCATCAGAGCTCTTTGTAGAGAGTTACCCGTTTGATTTCTGTCTCAGTTCATCAACCTTGTTAATGTCTGTTAGGCTATTGTTCACGTTTGCTCTTTATGTACAAACAAAATAATATCTGAATCTGTCCATCAAAAACCTAATCGGGGGATATGAAAAAGAATCTTACCACATGTAGTAGATGCAAGATCTGGTACCCAGGCTGCAGAATGTCCATCTTCAACAGAGATGCACGCACCTGATGTTGGTCCAATTGGTACAAAACCCGCATCACAAGTGATTGTTTGTGCTCCATCTAAAAGAAACACTTCTGACTCCGCTGCGACTTTTCCATTTGTTGGTGCTTTGAAAGCGACACATGTGGGTACTAAACCCATTGAATAAAATAGGATGTATTAATTGAATTCAGCATGAACATGTAAGAGAATGCCGCAGATTGCTTCGCACAAAACAATGTTGGAGTGGAAGCCAACAAATAATTAGAAAGCAGTAAGACGAGGTTTACATATCCGATGACAACATGTTGCGCATGCATGAACAATATGATACAACCATCATACACAACAAGATTGGTGATCTCACAGTTAGCCCAACACACGCGTACACACAACCATCTACAGTGCCTGTTTAAAACCAAACTATATTTGGCCATCACGAGACAGTGACGTAACCGCGTATTCTACTAATTGCACTACATAACACTCGCGGCGCTGGCGTATACACATGAGCGTTGAAAGGCGGAATATACATACGCGTGCGTACAAGCTGCGTCTGGTAAGTTACGCCACTGTCCAAAGGAAGCCAAATAGAGTATATATATAAATCAATAAGCTTCATAGCATTGACCGAGCGCTAATTTTTTTTCTTCTTCATCTGCTATGACAAATAAAATATACAAAAAATATATGATTACAATTCAGTTAGAATACATAATGTGTGTGGATAACTATTAGGGTAACGTAATAAGTAGACTATATATCGTATGCCAAACTATGGTTAGTGTGCATAATCACAGGATGACGTACTAAAACATACACTAAATTACAAAATATAATATAATTCAATTATACAAAAAGCATATGGAAAAAATATGTTGATGAACGTCCACATGTGTTTTTCAATGTTATGGTACTTAATGATATCATGTTGGATATTTTGAAATGACGGTTTTGAACCATTGCACCTATTTCTGTATACAGCAAATTTCGCAATCAACATGATGTTATTGAGACCAGTAAGTTTACCATTCGGGAATTTGCCAAAGAGAATGTCATTATCGCACAGCGAAACCTTAATTTTACATTTGCATAGTATCCATTCCTCGAGCTTTCTCCAGATGGTATTAGTAATAGGGCACATACAGAATATATGATAAATTGTTTCCTGGACCTGATAGCAAAAAGAACATCGATCGTCGCTGGAAACCTTTATCATCTTAAGGAAGTAATTTGTGCTCAGGATACGCTGACTTATTCGGAACTGAAACCATCTTAGCTTGATATCCCCAGTACATTTAAATGGCACGTTGCAGATAGTTTTCCATTTGTTATCGTCGATGTACTGAAGTTTTTGCGACCATTTTAGCGTGGCTTTATTATTGGAATTGGGTATAAAAGGATTTTGTAGATACGCCTACAGCCCTTTTTGTCTTTCAATAGAATATCAATTATCAATATTTAAAGGAATAAATGGGTTAGCAACCGGCTTAGCATTAGTAAACAATGACACATTTCTAAAACTCTCAATAATAGTACGTCTGAGCCCATGGTACTCAAGAAAGTTTGTTCTAAGATTAACATATTTTCTCCTAAGTGCATCCAAAGAGTAAAATCCTCCCTCTGAATCCATGAGATCATTAATATAGAGAATGCCATTTTGAACCCAACCGGAATAGAAAACAACATTTCCACCAATATTAATCTGAGGATTGTTCCAGATACATGACCGTAGAACTTCGCTGCAATCGTTTAGCTTCATGTGTTGCTGAAACGAATTCCAGGCAAGAAGAACTTCCTTCCAAAAAGTATTGTTCATCTTATTAATAGAACTGGTCCACCTACGGGTGCCGCAGATAAAGTTACCCATATCCTTCAGCTGTGAGAAATACAGAAACATGATAACAGCTTTATTGGAATTACCAGCCCTTAGAAGACGGGCAATGTCTTGCTAGACGTCCCGTAACTCAAGTGCGCATGCTCAAACCAATTAAAATGCGTAGTAGTTGTCCACGGTTTATTCCGTACGGGACGTCTGGCAAGATATAGCCAGAAGACGTCTAATCCATGATGTTTTCAGAGCATTGAAAAATATACCAACTTGTATCATTTTTGTGCCACCTTCGTCATAATCGCCACACATCTGGTCTCTGCCAATCCTATCCGTCTTGCCTTTCCATATAAAATTGAAAAACATATTGTTAAGCTCATGTATGGATTGGGAATGGCTAGAGCCAGATGACTGAATCTCGAGATAAAGAGGGACTTAACCACTGCTATTCTACCCAGAACTGTCAAGTATCTCTTCGATTTGCGAATATCTTCAACAATACTAGAGTAGTTTGCTGGCATCTCATGCAGATCAAGACTGAAATCAACACCGAGCATAGAGAATCTATTCCTAACCCAGTTGAGATGACTACAAGTACTTAAAGGTAGCTCCTTCCGCTTAGAGCCTATCCAAACAACATTTGTTTTATTGCTATTTATACGTAAACCCAGACATGACCGCAATTTGATCAAGAACACTTAAGAATTCACACCACCAAATGGTTTCCCTATGCGTTTACATGTAAAATGGTAGTTACAAAAAGCCCATTTTCTCGCTTATAAAGCGACTGGAATTTTCAATTTGACATTTTCCTTAAATTTCATGATATATTTGATCATTTAATCAAAACAAATATATATGGTATCCCCGAAAGTTCTGAGAAATAAGACCCCAAAGTTGGACAATTGATGTAGCGCCCTCATTTATCAGACAAAGTTGAGAAATGTTGCCAGATCATTTACAATCAAAATACATCCAAAAAACCTACAAAATGCATTGAAAATATGTCTTTTTCCACTGTGGTATTAGGTAGTAGTCCTAAAATCAGGATTAAACTACAACTTTAATCATTTGGGAGCAATAAGTACCATTTCTGATTAATTCTATAATCAATGGGCCACAGGATGAAAGCTAAGAAAAAACCTTTGATTGTCGCCTCTACAAGGACTGAAATTATTTACTGGCGTGGAATCTAAAGGGACAATTGTTTTAATTTTTATTGTTTTTACTTTCAATTTCAATCCTCATAATGATATAAAAACTATTCTTTTGCAAAAACAATGAGCTACACATGATTTTTTTACCATTTCAAATCAGAGCCAATCTTGGCCTACCCCTTAAACATGTACTATCTACTGAAGACAGCAAATTGTCAAAATATAACCTGGGCTTTTTGGGTCACACCAATTAATATTTTAGGACTGAATGTGGAAAGAAGAAGTAACAGTGTCCATTTTAGTCATTATAATGTTAATTTACATCTTTTCACCTGCTTTTGTAATTTTTACAGCAAAGTGGAGCACTGTGTTAGTTTAGTGTGAAATACCATGAAATATTTTTAGGTTGGATATTTGGCCTGCCCTACATGCAAATTATGCTGAATCACATAAAACCTGATCATGTGAATTGATCTAATCAATGTATTTTTTAAACACTTTTTGATCACAGATACTGAAACCCTCTAGACCCTTTTAATTTTAAAAACTTTTTTATTTTTTTTATACATGGGGGGGGGGGGGGGGGGGGGGGGGGGGCATGATGATTTGATCGGGGGATAATTTATGACTGGCAAATGAATCTATTAGATGTAGCAATTGAAAATATGTCCCCAATTTGCACACATAACACTAATTTAGGCTAGAATTCAAAGTAAGCTTCAAAATCCAATAGCTAGGCAATGTATCCTTCCCACACTGTTGAATTTTGAAGCTTTGTCAATTCAACTAGCCGATATTGTATGCCTTGATTCAGCACAAAACTAATCTGAGTCATTAAATAGCTGCTTCAAGGTAGACTGGACCTCCGGTCTCTGGCATAGCCTAGGGATCTAGACTAATCCTTTTAAGACTGATTTCAACATAAAAAAGACACCACCTTAATCTTAATTTCACTTTCCACCAACTCTCAGATTGACCTTGTTTGCAAGGCGAGTATACTTCAAGGCAGCTATTTATTATAATTTGAGCTTCTAATATGACCGTAACATAGTAGGTGAATGGCATGATGTAGTAAGCTTATCAATGATTTCACTTTTTTTACACTGTTGCCGATGATGACAAGACTGTCGAATTCGGTGAGCTATTTTTTCATCGAGTAATTTGCCTGTATAATTTGCTTATGAAATCGAATATTTTGCCCTATCTTACCATTGTTTAGTAGTGGAAATGTCAAATTGAACCCGATCGCAGTGAATTTCAAGCAAATTGAACTTTTGTGGTAGAAGACTCATTCAAAATATCATCAAAACAGCCGATATTAAGCAGGCGATATCATAACACTCCAGCAAAGACCAGTATCTTCAGAATTCACACCACCAAATGGTTTCCCTATGCGTTTACATGTAAAATGGTAGTTACAAAAAGCCCATTTTCTCGCTTATAAAGCGACTGGAATTTTCAATTTGACATTTTCCTTGAATTTCATGATATATTTGATCATTTAATCAAAACAAATATATATGGTATCCCCGAAAGTTCTGAGAAATAAGACCCCAAAGTTGGACAATTGATGTAGCGCCCTCATTTATCAGAAAAAGTTGAGAAATGTTGCCAGATCATTTACAATCAAAATACATCCAAAAAACCTACAAAATGCATTGAAAATATGTCTTTTTCCACTGTGGTATTAGGTAGTAGTCCTAAAATCAGGATTAAACTACAACTTTAATCATTTGGGAGCAATAAGTACTATTTCTGATTAATTCTATAATCAATGGGCCACAGGATGAAAGCTAAGAAAAAACTTTTGATTGTCGTCTCTACAAGGACTGAAATTATTTACTGGCGTGGAATCTTAAGGTTTCTACAAGCGACCTCTCACTACCGTCAAGAATGAATGTGGTATCAACGGCGTATTGTGTGATTCTAAACTCCTTGTTATCAATAACAATGCCCTTCATATCATGGTTATTTCTTGCCATCGTCGCAAGTACTTCAGCACACAGTAAAAAAGGTAAGGCGAGAGGGGATCGCCTTGAGGGCAACCCCGTTTGACAAAGAATCTTATAGACATATTGCCGTTAATAAGCAGGCTAGATTCAGCATTGTTATAGAAAAGTCTTAATCCATTTCTGGATTGAAGTACCAAAGCCATGACGCTTAAGAATTTTGAATATGAAACTATGAGAGACAGTATCGAAAGCCTTTTCAAAGTCTATAAGAAGCAGCATCCCAGGTAGCGCTAAATTATGCTATAATCTGAAACTTTAACACAAACTACTCAAGCACCTTGGAAGTAGGGGTGCTTGGGGTGCTTCAGCACCCCCCCCCCCCCCCCCCCCCCCCCCCCCCCCATGTTTTTTAAGGGGTAAGATTTTAAGATTTTTGAAAAAATATACAGTGTCAGTCCAATAACAAGTTAAGGGGTGCACAGCACCCCCTAAGATTTTAAGATTTTTGAAGAAAAAAAATACAGTGTCAATCCAATAATAAGTTCAAGTGAACCATGTGTGAAGCAGAGGTCAAAGAGCCTACGGGTGAACTGGCAAGTTCAGCACAACATTCTTTCAGAACCTTGGTTGGAATCAGATCAGGTCCAGTGGCTTTATCTGGATTGAGATGCTGTAGCAGTTTTCGAACATCCTTTTTTGCCAAAGTATTTGGATGTTGAAGGATGGACATATGGGGCCAGGTCATTAGCACATTGGAGTCTACATTTGTCCGCAAATGTCTGACAAAAAGCTTCTGCCTTGTCCCTTGCTGTAAATGGGTCACGTTTTGATGTTCGATCACTGGAATCTCAGAGCTGTTTTACCAGACAGGATGTTGATGATTCTACAACATTTCTTGCTGCTCAGCGATTAATCTGCCAGGTCTTATTTCAATTCGGTGTTGTAATTTCTCCTGGATTGCTTCTCAGCTTGGTTGTAGGAGTGTCTAGCTTCAGCGAACTTTGCCTTGCTGACTTCAGTTTGGTCTTTTCCGCTTTCTTAAGGAAGCTGTCAAGTGTCATAGCCTCCGTAAAACTGCCGTAACTTCGTCATTATTTATATAATCCATATAAAAGTATACATTTTCTTGAAGGGAAGGCTTCAAAAAATCTTACCGTAAACATGAAATTGCTCTAAAAAGTACCATATTGGGGGAAATCATACAAAACTCTTTTTTTTTTACCTAATTAAGGTTTTGTCAAGATAACAAAAACTATATGTTATCAAAATGTGTCGTTCTACGTTTATTGTACTCTCAATAAAATGCCTAGGATGAATTTTTTTAAATTTTATATAGGAGCTACTTTTTGAATTATTGACCAAATAAGGCAAACAAATAACTTTCTGAATTCCAAAAACGTCAAACTCAAATTTTTGAAACTTTTTGGTCCCAATTTTAAAAACTAAACATTTGTATGTCAAAACAAAAAATTCCTTAGGGAATTGTCTTTGAAATGATTTTGGTGCAATTTCAGAATTTTCTACCAAACTGAATTTGCTACGTTTGCAGTAAATTGTGTAGGTCTACGACGAGTTCTTTGTATCTACATACAGTTCGCAGCCACTTATGGTCTTTGTGTAACAGAGCCACGCCACGAACAGTTCGTGATTTACGAACAGATCGTGGTGCCTACGAACAGTTGAACTTGTTGGTATGCATCGCAGCCCTTAGTGAAACAGGCCAACAGGCCCCTGGTCTGGTTCAGTGGCTTTATCTGGATTGAGATTTTGGAGCAGTTTTCGAACATCCTGGCTTGGGCTTGAAAATTATTTTGTCAAAAGATTTGGTTGTTTGACGGATAGACATTTGGGGCCTGGTCTGTAGCCCCGTGGGGGGGGGGGGGGGGGGTACTCACGTATGTAAGGTATACGGGGACGTGCCGCTCCAATGGGTCGTTTTTTCATGAGACATCCTTAGCCATGGGTAGGCTTTTCAACTGAAAAATCCTTAGACATGGGTCCTGTTAGTCTATTTTCGCGAAAATGTGCCAAAATTAGGTCTATTTTCGCGAAAATGTGGGTTAAAATGAAGCAAAACACCTAAAAATGAGTACCGATTTTTCCAAAATCACCCTTAGAAATGAGTAGGGGTTTGGAATCTCCAGCGGCACACCCCCGACCAAACCAAATCCGAGTATCCAAAGGTCGCATCGTTATAAATGCATCAGCACCCCCATGTTACCCTAAAATCTCAAGAATATTTGAAAAAATGTACAGTGTGTGTCTAATAATAAGTTCAAGAGCCGGAACCTTGAGGGTAGGGAAGGGGGTCGGCTTACTAATATATCTTGTATTATAAAAAGCGTATTGCACTACACAACAATTTAATATGACCAAGTAGAAAATGAACATGCACTGCAAAATTAGTTTCAATTGTTTAAATATTCAAGCATAACAAGATGGCTCTATAACGTTTTCTGGACCATATTAGTTACAAAAATGGAAATTGGTGCGCGCTTCGCGCGTATTGGTTTTGATGTTAATTATTCAAGCATAACAAGATGGCTTCAGGAACGTTTTTGGAACTATTTTAGTTAAGAAAAACTGGTAATTTTTGCGCGCTTCGCGCATAATTATGTTCAATATTTCATTATTCAACCATAACAAGATGGCTTTAGGAACGTTACTGGACCATTTTAGTTAAAAGTGAACATTTTTGCGCGCTTCGCACGTATTAGTTTCAATGTTTAATTATTCAAGCATAACAAGATGGCTTCAGGAACGTTTTCAGGACCATTTTAGTTTAAAAAATGGATTTTAATTTTTAATATTTTGTTTTAATGTAACACTTTTCATCTTATATTAGTATCTTAATGAACCAAGCCATTTATTTATTAAAAATGAGAGCTTTCTTTGGCCATTCAAACATGCTAAAACCCAACAGCTCCGCCCCCTGAACCCCCGCCAATGGCTTCTTCCATGGGCCCTGGTTGGATGGGACATCCCTGTATTTCTAAGAGTGTAGACTCACCTTGAATGGGACAACCTAATATTTCCATCCTCAAGTGAATCACATGATCCCAGCCTGTTGGACGTATTCGTATTGCAGAGGCATATACTGGATGCGGGAATATATTGGTGACTTCATTAACAGTATCTGTATTGCCTGTGAATTCCTGCAAAAAAGGGCAAACGAAATTGTTATAACATAAAATACTTGAGCCGTATAAGCAAAATGGATTGATGAACAATAGAGACACTATCTCTGAATGTATTTAATACAGGGCGTGTCAAAAAAGTAACCCTTGTGAAACATGATTTTTTTTTTTTTTTTGGGGGGGGGGGGCATGAAAAATATAAATAATGTGAAATAGTAATAAACATATTAAATAATGTATCATAAGAATGGTTTCTATCCATTTTGGAGTTGTCCTATTAAATGTTGGCAAATCCCCGCAGGTATGTCTGATTCAGCTTTGGCAATCTTTCATGTGCAGAGAACTTTTTTATTAGAATCGTAATTCAGTGTGTAATTGAACTTAATCAATCAAATCAATAATAATCTACCTACTAAAGGTTGATAGTTCAATTTGGGCAGAAAAATACATTTTCATCCGTATTATCCATGACAGACCACAGAATAATTGAATGTTAGATGTATTTTCAACTATACAATCCAATGGTAAAATCTAATGAGGTAAAATTATAGGTAAATTCTTTTCAATGTCGGACAGATCCCAAACCTAACGGAACCCAAAGCGTGCAGGAGGCCTATAATCAATACGCGATTACCGTTGATGCCGGGAAACACCAGATAATGATGAAACCCATCTATTTATTTCGCAAAAATCTTTCAAAATTTTATCGGGGCCTATAAAAATTGACTCAGTTACCCTAACACCATGAGACTCAGAGGGAAAAACAAATCTGAAATGTAAAGGAAAATGAGAAGTCTGTATCCTTTAGCTTAGAAATGCCGAGAGAGAGAGAGAGAGAGAGATGCCGGGGGAGACAGGGGAGAGAGAGAGGGGGAGGGAGAGAGAGAGAGAGAGTGGGGGGAGAGAGAGAGGGGGAGGGGGAGAGGGAGAGAGAGAGAGAGAGAGAGAGAGAGAGAGAGAGAGAGAGAGAGGGGGGAGAGAGAGAGAGAGAGAGAGAGAGAGAATTCGGTTGATAAATGTCTCGGACCCTGACACCCACGTCGCAAGTACCTGGTTACAATTAGCCATCCCCAATTGGATTTGAACCTGGGACCGTATTTCATTAACATTTGGTCACTTTTTGCCCAGATAGATTTATTGCTACAAAAAAAGGTGTTAGGGTTAATTGTACCTTCGGTTGTCCATCAGCCTCGTTAATGAAACTCCAGACGTTCTGCACGCTGAACTGAACCTTGAAGTGAGTAATATACGCATCAAAGAACCCTTGAGTGATGACACCAACGACTTTATGAAGATTGATTAAAATCACTTGAAACCATTGCAGTTGGTCCAACTGGTGTGTGGACCATGCGTTATTTTGACCAAGTCTTGCTTTCCATGGCTGCCACACCGAGTGATTATACGCACTCGAAGCAGAAATTTGACTGTCTTGTATTCGGTTATTTGCCATTCCCAACGGATCGTTACAATCTGGCGAAAGTTAAACCATAATGAAAGTTAATTGCGAGAGTGTACTTCCAGACAAATAATGGTATCACCGGGTTGTAAATTTCTTCGGGTGCAAATTATAAAGAAAAAGGATTAGTGACAGATTTAAAAAGAAAAGGTTTTAGCCTTGAAAATAATATTCAATTGGATGCACAAAGTATAACTAGTCATAAAATCTGCCATTCATGTTTTCCCCGTATCCCTTGTCGTCTCTTCTCAACAACATACCAGTTGTATTCTATTATCATTAAAGGGATAGTGCCTGTGTGTGAAATGCTGTCATATATATGGCGTTCAATATACAGTTAGTGGATATTTCCTTTAAAAGCCCCACGAAAGTTCACCATGATAGTTATGATACTCTGGCCCACTTCTTTGTAATCTCATTATTTATGTTGTATTAATTTTATGAAATTTTATGCTGAATAAAGTCGTAAACTTGACTGGCTGTGGTTACGTTTGGCCTGCGTTGTGTTAAGGAGAACTGCATTACAAATAATCTTACCACATGTAGCGGATGCAAGATCAGATATCCAAGCTGCAGTATTTCCATCAAGTTTCCCCGTATTCCATTATTCATTTGTTCATTACATAACACATCTTAAGTTCGTGATCTCATCTGTTCATTATATCACTTTCTTTCATTACATGACACATCTGTTCATTACATGACACATCTGTTCATTACATGATTACATTTGTCAATTTTATGATCCCATCTATCCATCAGATGATCTTATCTGTTCATTACATGATGATTTTCTTGTTTTAAGCATGTTTTCTGAGTTGCAGTGAACCAATTGATTGGCCCATCAGAGCTCTTTGTAGAGAGTTACCCGTTTGATTTCTATCTCAGTTCATCAACCTTGTTAATGTCTGTTAGGCTATTGTTCACGTTTGCTCTTTATGTACAAACAAAATAATATCTGAATCTGTCCATCAAAAACCTAATCGGGGGATATGAAAAAGAATCTTACCACATGTAGTAGATGCAAGATCTGGTACCCAGGCTGCAGAATGTCCATCTTCAACAGAGATGCACGCACCTGATGTTGGTCCAATTGGTACAAAACCCGCATCACAAGTGATTGTTTGTGCTTCATCTAAAAGAAACACTTCTGACTCCGCTGCGACTTTTCCATTTGTTGGTGCTTTGAAAGCGACACATGTGGGTACTAATTCCATTGGATAAAATAAAAATGTAATAATTGAATCAGCATAAACATGTACATGTAAGAGAATGCCGCAGATTGCTTCGCACAAAACAATGTTGGAGTGGAAGCCAACAAATAATTAGAAAGCAGTAAGGTTTCACACCACTAAATAATGTCTGGCCCTACCCCCTTAGAGGCAAAAGTCCAAAACCGGCAAAAGTCCAAAACCGGCAAAAGTCCAAAACCGGCCCGTTTCTATGCCGAAACGGGAGACCTATTGTAAATTACAGTTTAAAATTAGGGTATTTACTACATGTTATGGCGAAATTAATATAGTGTGAATTTTGACAGACACATCAGCGTTCTTCAGGTCCAAAAAAATTGATGCAATGATGATTTTTTAATATTTTAACAGAGACATTTGTGTTCAGGTCATTACCGGTATCTGACGCAATAATCTTAATCAACAATTGCGTGTGACCAGGAAAACTCAACTCGTACTTTTTGAAAAGGCTCTAGCTCAAAATTATGCCGGTTACCCCCCATATATGAGTTGTTGAGTTAGTAGTCATGGCTTTCATCTCTAAGTTGAAACAAAATTTCAAGTTACCAGTTTCTTATAACGTCGAGAAATATCCATTTTAAAATTGTGCATTTCACGTGGAACCCTATGGGAGATGTATTTGGTGGTGTGCAACCGTAAGACGAGGTTTGTTGCGTAAGCATGAACAATATGATACAACCATCATACACAACAAGATTGGTGATCTCACAGTTAACCCAACACACAACCATCTACAGTGCCTGTTTAAAACCCAACTATATATAAATCAATAAGCTTCATAGCATTGACCGAGGGCTAATTTTTTTTTCTTTCTCTTTTTTTTTCATCTGCTATGACAAATCAAATATACAAAAAATATATGATTACAATTCAGTTAGAATACATAATGTGTGTGGATAACTGTTAGGGTAACGTCAATGAATAGACTATATATCGTATGCCAAACTATGGTTAGTGTGCATAAATACAGGATGACGTACTAAAACATACACTAAATTACAAAATATAATATAATTCAATTATACAAAAAGCATGTGGAAAACGTCCCATTTTTTTAGGTAGAGGGTATTCTTAAGAGATTTTTTCCACATGTGTTTTTCAGTGTTATGATACTTAATGATATCATGTTGGATATTTTGAAATGACGGTTTTGAACCATTGCACCTATTTCTGTATACAGCAAATTTCGCAATCAACATGATGTTATTGAGACCAGTATGTTTACAAATGGGGAAATTGCCAAAGAGAATGTCATTATCGCACAGCGAAACCTTAATTTTACATTTGCATAGTATCCATCAGGGATAGCACTGGATCAAAAATATGAGAGGTCCCATGACATTTTTATGGACCCCGTAGGACTCAAAAAAACAAATTTAAGGGGTCCCCCAAGAAATTGAGGGGTCCTGAAGTTTGGGTATTTAAAAAATTTACTTTTTTACGGGCAGTTTTAATGAATTTATATTGTGAGCAAAGGATGGATATGTAATTTACAGAATTTCTTAAGGTTTCCATTTCCATACATCGTCAAATTTAAGGGGTCCCTTCAATTTTGATCGGGACCCGCAAGTCTTTCCAATTTGAAACCTGACGCGTCACTATAAGAAAGTTAGAGGTCTAGGACGCGCAGACGCGTCAGAATGCGACCCCTGGTATCCATTCCTCGAGCTTTCTCCAGATGGTATTAGTAATAGGCCACATACAGAATATATGATAAGGGATCACGTCAAAACTCGACCGCCAGGCAACCTCCGGTTACGGCCGGTTCCGCCCGGTTCTCACAAAACGTGTCGTCTGTTATAATATACACACATAATGAGGTCAAATAGTTACACTCTGGTGAACACGACCGGTTGATAGTACCTCGACGCACGCGTGAGCAATAAAATCAAAAGTAATGGGCATAGTTGACAACCAGTACAATCATGACAATACAGCTATTGATTTTCGCTGGGGTTGGCTTTTTCAATCTGTTTATAGCTCAATTAACTATTTAAAATCAATACCGAAAGTCTATGAATGATTTGTTTTATAGAACGATTATAGAGAGAGCTATTATGACCGCAAAGTAACAGATTGATAGTGTAAATTGATCCGATTACAGCATTAAGTCAACCGGCGGTTGTTCAGTGTTGCATGCACGAATATTCATATACCAGTAAAACATTTGACCTGAAAGAACCGGGCGGAACCGCCCGTAACCGGCGGTCAACGGGCGGTCGAGTTTTGACGTCTCCCCTAAATTGTTTCCTGGACCTGATAGCAAAAAGAACATCGATCGTCGCTGGAAACCTTTATCATCTTAAGGAAGTAGTTTGTGCTCAGGATACGCTGAGTTATTCGGAACTGAAACCATCTTAGCTTGATATCCCCAGTACATTTTAAACGGCACGTTGCAGATAGTTTTCCATTTGTTATCGTCGATGTACTGAAGTTTTTGCGACCATTTTAGCTTGGCTTTATTATTGGAATTGGGTAAAAGGATTTTGTAGATACGCCTACAGCCCTTTTTGTCTTTCAATAGAATATCAATGTTTATAGGAATAAATGGGTTAGCAACCGGCTTAGCATTAGTAAACAATGACACATTTCTAAAACTCTCAATAATAGTACGTCTGAGCCCATGATACTCAAGAAAGTTTGTTCTAAGATTAACATATTTTCTCCTAAGTGCATCCAAAGAGTAAAATCCTCCCTCTGAATCCATGAGATCATTATTATAGAGAATGCCATTTTGAACCCAACCGGAATAGAAAACAACATTTCCACCAATATTAATCTGAGGATTGTTCCAGATACATGACCGTAGAACTTCGCTGCAATCGTTTAGCTTCATGTGTTGCTGAAACGAATTCCAGGCAAGAAGAACTTCCTTCCAAAAAGTATTGTTCATCTTATTAATAGAACTGGTCCACCTACGGGTGCCGCAGATAAAGTTACCCATATCCTTCAGCTGTGAGAAATACAGAAACATGATAACAGCTTTATTGGAATTACCAGCCCTAGAAGACGTCTAATCCATGATATTTTCAGAGCATTGAAAAATATACCAACTTGGATCATTTTTGTGCCACCTTCGTCATAATCGCCACACATCTGGTCTCTGCCAATCCTATCCGTCTTGCCTTTCCATATAAAATTGAAAAACATATTGTTAAGCTCATGTATGGATTGTGAATGGCTAGAACCAGATGACTGAATCTCGAGATAAAGAGGGACTTAACCACTGCTATTCTACCCAGAACTGTCAAGTATCTCTTCGATTTGCGAATATCTTCAACAATACTAGAGTAATTTGCTGGCATCTCATGCAGATCAAGACTGAAATCAACCCCGAGCATAGAGAATCTATTCCTAACCCAGTTGAGATGACTACAAGTACTTAAAGGCAGCTCCTTCCGCTTAGAGCCTATCCAAACAATATTTGTGTTATTGCTATTTATACGTAACCCAGACATGACCGCAAATTGATCAAGAGGATTTAAGGTTTCTACAAGCTACCTCTCACTACCGTCAAGAATGAATGTGGTATCATCGGCGTATTGTGTGATTCTAAACTCCTTGTTATCAATAACAATGCCCTTCATATCATGGTTATTTCTTGCCATCGTCGCAAGTACTTCAGCACACAGTAAAAAAAAGGTAAGGCGAGAGGGGGATCGCCTTGACGGCAACCCCGTTTGACAAAGAATATATCAGACATATTGCCGTTAATAAGCAGGATTGTATAATCAGCATTGTTATAGAAAAGTCTAATCCATTTCTGGATTGAAGTACCAAAGCCATGACGCTTAAGAATTTTGAATATGAAACTATGAGAGACAGTATCGAAAGCCTTTTCAAAGTATATAAGAAGCAGCATCCCAGGTAGCGCTAAATTATGCTATAATCTGAAACTTTAACACAAACTACTCAAGCACCTTGGAAGTAGGGGTGCTTGGGGTGCTGCAGCACCCCCATGTTTTTAAGGGGTGCACAGCACCCCTAAGATTTTAAGATTTTTGAAAAAATATACAGTGTCAATCCAATAATAAGTTCAAGTGAACCATGGGTGAAGCAGAGGTCAAAGAGCCTACGGGTGAACTGGCAAGTTCAGCACAACATTCTTTGAGAACCTTGGTTAAAATCAGGTGTATGGTCCAGTAGCTTTATCTGTATTGAGATGCTGTAGCAGTTTTCGAACATCCTTTTTTGCCAAAGTATTTGGATGGACATATGGGGCCTGGTCATTAGCATATTGGAGTCTACATTTGTCCGCAAATGTCTGACAAAAGCTTCTGCCTTGTCCCTTACTGTAAATGGATCACGTTTTGATGTTCGATCACTGGAATCTCAGAGCGAGCTGTTTTACCAGACAGGATGTTGATGATTCTACAACATTTCTTGCTGCTCAGCGAATAATCTGCCAGGTCTTGTCTCAATTCGGTGTTGTAATTTCTCCTGGACTGCTTCTCAGCTTGGTTGTAGGAGTGTCTAGCTTCAGCGAACTTTGCCTTGCTGACTTCAGTTTGGTCTTTTCCGCTTTCTTAAGGAAGCTGTCAAGAGTCATAGCCTCCGTAAAACTGCCGTAACTTCGTCATTATTTATATAATCCATATAAAAGTATACATTTTCTTGAAGGGAAGGCTTCAATAAATCTTACCGTAAACATAAAATTGCTCTAAAAAGTGACCATATTGGGGGAAATCATACAAAACTCTTTTTTTTTACCTAATTAAGGTTTTGTCGAGATAACAAAAACTACATGTTATCAAAATGTGTCGTTCTACGTTCATTCTACTCTCAATAAAATGCCTAGGATGGATTTTTTTTAAATTTTATATAGGAGCTACTTTTTGAATTATTGACCAAATAAGGCAAATAACTTTCTGAATTCCAAAAACGTCAAACTCAAATTTTTGAAACTTTTTGGTCCCAATTTTAAAAACTAAACATTTGTATGTCAAAACAAAAAATTCCTTAGGGAATTGTCTTTGAAATGATTTTGGTGCAATTTCAGAATTTTCTACCAAACTGAATTTGCTACGTTTGCAGTAAATTTTGTAGGTCTGCGACGAGTTCTTTGTATCTACATACAGTTCGCAGCCACTTTTGGTCTTTGTATAACAGAGCCACGCCACGAACAGTTCGTGATTTACGAACAGATCGTGGTGCCTACGAACAGTTGAACTGTTTTTACGCATCGCAGCCCTTTAGTGAAACAGGCCCCTGGTCTGGTTCAGTGGCTTTATCTGGATTGAGATTTTGGAGCAGTTTTCGAACATCCTGGCCTTAGGAAAATTATTTTGACAAAAGATTTGGTTGTTTGACGGATAGACATTTGGGGCCTGGTCTGTAGCCAGTCTGACTCACGTATGTAAGGCATACGGGGACGTGCCGCTCCAGTGGGTCGTTTTTTCATGAGACATCCTTAGCCATGGGTAGGTTTTCAACTGAAAAATCCTTAGACATGGGTCCTGTTTGTCTATTTTCGCGATAATTTGCCAAAATTAGGTCTATTTTCGCGAAAATTTGGTCTCAAATGAAGCAAAACACCTTAAAATGTGTACCGATTTTCCCAAAATCACCCTTAGAAATGAGTAGGGGTTTGGAATCTCCAGCGGCACACCCCCGACCAAACCAAATCCGAGTACCCCCCCCCCCCCCTGGCCCCGGGTCTGTAGCACCCTGGAGTCTCCATTTTTCTTCAAATTTCTAACAAATGGCTTCTGCCTTGTCCCTTGGTGTATTATATATGAGTGACGATTTAATGTTCGATCACTAGGGTCTCAGCGAGCTGTTCTATACCAAGTCAGGGTGTTGATGATTCTCCACCATTTCTTGCTGCTCAGCGATTTATCTGCCAGATCTTGTCTCAATTTAATGTTGGACTTTCATCCTGTGTGGTTTGTCTCTATATACTGGCACGTCGTCGTCTTATTACACTAACACATGGTTATGGTCTGGTACTCTGAGGTACCCAGTCTATAGCGGGGTCGATGCGTGAGAAAGTTACATTTTCCAAACAAAATATTTATTTAATGAGAGCACGTTTCAAAGGTCGCATCGTTATAAATGCATCAGCACCCCCATGTTACCCTAAAATCTCAAGATTATTTGAAAAAATGTACAGTGTGTGTCTAATAATAAGTTCAAGAGCCGGAACCTTGAGGGTAGGGAAGGGGTAGGCTTACTAATCTATCTTGTATTATAAAAAGCGTATTGCACTACACAACAATTTAATATGACCAAGTAGAAAATGAACATGCACTGCAAAATTAGTTTAAATTGTTTAATTATTCAAGCATAACAAGATGGCTCTATAACGTTTTCTGGACCATATTAGTTACAAAAATGGAAATTGGTGCGCGCAGCGCGTATTGGTTTTGATGTTAATTATTCAAGCATAACAAGATGGCTTCAGGAACGTTTTTGGAACTATTTTAGTTTAAAAAAACTGGTAATTTTTGCGCGCTTCGCGCATAATTATGTTCAATATTTCATTATTCAAGCATAACAAGATGGCTTTAGGAACGTTACTGGACCATTTTAGTTAAAAGTTAACATTTTTGCGCGCTTCGCACGTATTAGTTTCAATGTTTAATTATTCAAGCATAACAAGATGGCTTCAGGAACGTTTTCAGGACCATTTTAGTTTAAAAAATGGATTTTAATTTTTAATATTTTGTTTTAATGTAACACTTTTCATCTTATATTAGTGTCTTAATGAACCAAGCCATTTATTTATTAAAAATGAGAGCTTTCCTTGGCCATTCAAACATGCTAAAACCCAACAGCTCCGCCCCTTGAACCCCCGCCAATGGCTTCTTCCATGGGCCCTGGTTGGATGGGACATCCCTGTATTTTCTAAGAATGTAGACTCACCTTGAAAGGGACAACCTAATATTTCCATCCTTAAGTGAATCCATTTATTCCAGCCTGCTGGACGTATTCGTATTGCAGAGGCATATACTGGATGCGGGAATATATTGGTGACTTCATTAACGGTATCTGTATTGCCTGTGAATTCCTGCAAAAAAGGGCAAACGAAATTGTTATAACATAAAATACTTGAGCCGTATAAGCAAAATGGATTGATGAACAATAGAGACACAATCTCTGAATGTATTTAATACAGGGCGTGTCAAAAAAAGTAACCCTTGTGAAACATGATTTTTTTTTTGGGGGGGGGGGGCCATGAAAAATATAAATAATGTGAAATAGTAATAAACATATTAAATAATGTATCATAAGAATGGTTTCTATCCATTTTGGAGTTGTCCTATTAAATGTTGGCAAATCCCCGCAGGTATGTCTGATTCAGCTTTGGCAATCTTTCATGTGCAGAGAACTTTTTTATTAGAATCGTCATTCAGTGTGTAATTGAACTTAATCAATCAAATCAATAATAATCTACCTACTAAAGGTTGATAGTTCAATTTGGGCAGAAAAATAAATTTTCATCCGTATTATCCATTACAGACTACAGAATAATTGAATGTTAGATGTATTTTCAACTATACAATCCAATGGTAAAATATAATGAGGTAAATTATAGGTAAATTATTTTCAATGTCGGACAGATCCCAAATTTAACGGAACCCAAAGCGTGCAGGAGGCCTATAATCAATACGCGATTACCGTTGATGCCGTGAAACACTAGATAATGATGAGACCCATCCACTTATTTCGCAAATATCTTTCAAAATTTTATCGGGGCCTATAAAAATTGATTCAGTTACCCTAACACCATGAGACTCAGAGGGGAAAAACAAATCTGAAATGTAAAGGAAAATGAGAAGTCTGTATCCTTTAGCTTAGAAATGCCTTGAGAGATAGAGAGAGAGAGAGCACTCGGTTGATAAATGTCTCGGACCCTGACACCCACGTCGCAAGTACCTGGTTACAATCAGCCATCCCCAATTGGATTTGAACCTGGGACCGTATTCCGTTAACATTTGGTCACTTTTTGCCCAGATAGATTTATTGCTACAAAAAAAAAGGTGTTAGGGTTAATTGTACCTTCGGTTGTCCATCAGCCTCGTTAATGAAACTCCAGACATTCTCCACGCTGAACTGAACCTTGAAGTGAGTAATATACGCATCAGAGTACCCTTGAGTGATGACACCAACGACTTTATGAAGATTGATTAAATTCACTTGGAACCATTGCAGTTGGTCCAAGTGGTGTGTGGACCAGGCGTTATTTTGACCAAGTCTTGCTTTCCATGGCTGCCACGCCGGATGATTATACGTATACGCACTCGAAGCAGAAATTTGACTGTCTTGTATTTGGTTATTTGCCATTCCCAACGGATCGTTACAATCTGGCGAAAGTTAAACCATAATGAATGTTAATTGCGAGAGTGTACTTCCAGACAAATAATGGTATCACCGGGTTGTAAATTTCTTCGGGTGCAAATTATAAAGAAGAAAAAATTAGTGACAGATTTAAAAAGAAAAGGTTTTAGCCTTGAAAATAATATTCAATTGGATGCACAAAGTATAACTAGTCATAAAATCTGCCATTCATGTTTTCCCCGTATCCCTTGTCGTCTCTTCTCAACAACATACCATTTGTATTCTATTATCATTAAAGGGATAGTGCCTGTGTGTGAAATGCTGTCATATATATAGCGTTCAATATATAGTTTTTGATATAGTTTGGATATTTCCTTTAAAAGCCCCACGAGGGTTCACCATGATAGTTATGATACCCTGGCCCACTTCTTTGTAATCTCATTATTTATATTGTATTAATTTTATGAAATTTTATGCTGAATAAAGTCGTAAACTTGACTGGCTGTGGTTACGTTTGGCCTGCGTTGTGTTTAAGGAGAACTGCATTACAAATAATCTTACCACATGTAGCGGATGCAAGATCAGATATCCAAGCTGCAGTATTTCCATCAAGTTTCCCCGTATTCCATTATTCATTTGTTCATCACATAACACATCTTAAGTTCGTGATCTCATCTGTTCATTATATCACTTTCTTTCATTACATGACACATCTGTTCATTACATGACACATCTGTTCATTACATGTTTACATTTGTCAAATTTATGATCCCATCTACACAGTAAAAACAATTTACTCAATATAGATTAAAATTGTACTCCATTTGGTATTCAAAAGGTGATCACCCCTAAGCAGAGTAATTTTTACTCTTACATGTTAGAGTAACAAATTGATCATTACATGGAGTTAGAATTACTCCTATAAACGGCGATCCCCTTTTTACTCCACAACATGGAGTAAAAATTATTCATTAACATGGAGTAAAATAATTTACTCCAAAAAAGGGTGATCCCCTTTTTTAATCCACATCATGGAGTAAAACTTACTCATTAGCATGGAGTAAAATAAGTTACTCCAAAAAAGGGTGATCCCCTTTTTTACTCCTCATGGAGTAAAAGTTAATCATTAACATGGAGTAAAATAATTTACTCAAAAAAAGGGTGATCCCCTTTTTTAATCCACATCATGGAGTAAAAGTTACTCATTTAGCCTGGAGTAAAATAATTTACTCTAAAAAAGAGCGATCCCCTTTTTTAATCCACAACATGGAGTAAAAGTTACTCATTAAGAAGCGGGTCACATGACATTGTATCATGCATGCAGAATAATGGCGGACGAAAACGTGATCGATACGCTGACAAGCTGGGGGTTTGAGGACCTAATTCCTCCGTTTTCTGGTAAGTAGACAATATTATTATTAGCAATCTTATGACACCAAGCATAATCCAAGCTTCACAGTAAAAATAATGGAGTAAACTGAGCGGAGTACACGGGATTTTGACTCGGAAAGAGTAATTTTGTACTCCACGACGAGTAAAAGCTCGCAATTCCTGTTACTCCTCGCCAAAGCTTATGCAATCTATGGAACCAGAGCTACTGTACAGTAGGCATGTAGGCCTATCTATAGCTTGCAATGGTAACGAAAAAAGATTTACACTTGGTCAAAGAGTCCTGTTGGCGCTATATTTTTTTGTTTCATTCCCATGCATGCTGGTCTCTAAAGATTGCTAATAATAATATTGTCTACTTACCAGAAAACGGAGGAATTAGGTCCTCAAACCCCCAGCTTGTCAGCGTAGCGATCACGTTTTCGTCCGCCATTATTCTGCATGCATGATACAATGTCATGTGACCCGCTTCTTTCCTCCTGGTCGGCGTAAAATCTACGCGCGCATTGATTTAAAATTACTCGCAACTGGAGTCATGAATTCAAGAGACTCTGCTCGGGAGTAAATTAAACTCATTTGTTGATTAATTTGATTTAGCATGCAATAGTAGTTTTACTTTGGCGAGGAGTAACAGGAATTGCGAGCTTTTACTCGTCGTGGAGTACAAAATTACTCTTTCCGAGTCAAAATCCCGTGTACTCCGCTCAGTTTACTCCATTATTTTTACTGTGTATCCATCAGATGATCTTATCTGTTCTTTACATAATGATTTTCTTGTTTTAAGCATGTTTTCTGAGTTGCAGTGAACCAATTGATTGGCCCATCAGAGCTCTTTGTAGAGAGTTACCCGTTTGATTTCTGTCTCAGTTCATCAACCTTGTTAATGTCTGTTAGGCTATTGTTCACGTTTGCTCTTTATGTACAAACAAAATAATATCTGAATCTGTCCATCAAAAACCTAATCGGGGGATTTATATATATGAAAAAGAATCTTACCACATGTAGTAGATGCAAGATCTGGTACCCAGGCTGCAGAATGTCCATCTTCAACAGAGGTGCACGCACCTGATGTTGGTCCAATTGGTACAAAACCCGTATCACAAGTGATTGTTTGTACTCCATCTAAAAGAAACACTTCTGACTCCGCTGCGACTTTTCCATTTGTTGGTGCTTTGAAAGCGACACACGTGGGTACTAAATCCATTGGATAAAATAGGATGTATTAATTGAATTCAGCATGAACATGTAAGAGAATGCCGCAGATTGCTTCGCACAAAACAATGTTGGAGTGGAAGCCAACAAATAATTAGAAAGCAGTAAGACGAGGTTTACATATCCGATGACAACATGTTGCGCATGAACAATATGATACAACCATCATACACAACAAGAGTTGTGCACAGTACCCCCTAAGATTTTAAGATTTTTGAAAAAATATACAGTGTCAGTCCAATAACAAGTTAAGGGGTGCGCATGCAGCACCCCTTAAGAGTTCAAGAGCTGAAGCCTGGGGAAGGGAAGGGGTAGGCTTACTGGTACAAAACGGGTATTACACTACAACAATGTAATATGACCAAAGTCAAATATTTCTCACCTCTGACAGTGAGAGGGTGTATGTGGTGGGGGAGGGGGAGGTGGTAATTCGTACATGCTCCTATATAGACCCTTTCCCCTAAGAAAACAATTGTCAAAAGGACAGCACAAATCCGTTCGATTCGATTATGATATTGACATTATGTACCAAACAGTGATGTTTAAGATAGCAAAAATAACCTTCATGTTTCTGTAAGGGGTGCTGCGCCCTAAGATTTTAAGATTTTTGAAAAAATATACAGTGTCAGTCAAGTTAAGTTAAGTTAAGGGGGGACTTAAGGAAGTTTTTTGTTGAAGTTTGTTGGTGCTGTAATTATTGAACCATGACTCAAATGTATATAAAAGTACACCTTTTTGGAAAAGAAATGGATCAGAGAATCCAAATTTGGCATCAATTTTGACCAAAATTTTTTTGAGAAAATCACAAAAAATCACTTTTTTGACCCAATTTTTTTGAACAAAGCTAACAAACATAATTTTGAGTTAAAAATGCCCAAATCACTTGATGATGATGTTAAGACACTACTTGAGGGACGAATTTTTTTTTTTTAAATCTAATCCAATATTTTTTGAAATTTTGACAAAAAAGTGTAAAAATAAATTAAAAATCCATTTTTTCACGTTTTTTGGCACTTTTTGGTCAAAATTTTCAAAAATATTAGATTAGGTTTTTAAAAAAAAAAAATCGTCCCTTCATTAGTGTCTTAACATCATTATAAAGTGATTTGGCCATTTTTTACTCAAAATTATTTTTTGTTAGCTTTGTCCAAAAAAATTTGGGTCAAAAAAGTGAATTTTGTGATTTTCTCAAAAAATCTACTTTTTTGGTCAAAATTGACGCCAAATTTGGATTCTCTGATCCATTTCCTTTCCAAAAATGTATACTTTTATATACATTTGATTAATAGTTCAATAATTACAACACTCACAAAATTCAAAAAATCAAATCAAAAACTTCCTTAAGTCCCCCCTTAAGTCAAGTTAAGGTACGCAGAGCATCCCCTAAGATTTGAAGATTTTTGAAAAAATGTACAGTGTGTGTCCAATAATAAGTTCAAGAGCCGGAGCCTGGGGGGAAGGGAAGGAGCAGGCTTACTAATCTATTGTATTATAAAAAGGGAATTGCACTACACAACGATTTTATATGACCAAGTTGAAATTGAACATGTACTGCAAAATTAGTTTCAATTGTTTAATTATTCAAGCATAACAAGATGACTCTATAACGTTTTCTGGACCATATTAGTTTAACAAATTGATTTTTGTTGCACGCTTCGCGCGTATTAGTTTCAATGTTAATTATTTACAGATAACAAACACAGGATACAAAATTGACGGTATTGCTCATCGGCTACATCGAGTTTTATTAACCTTTACTGAGCACCCAAATTGGCACTCTTTATCAATTCCAACTATGCACCACAATGTAGATTCACTACAAATT
Organism: Ophiura sarsii; assembly: GCA_035610835.1. Taxonomy (NCBI): domain Eukaryota; kingdom Metazoa; phylum Echinodermata; class Ophiuroidea; order Amphilepidida; family Ophiuridae; genus Ophiura; species Ophiura sarsii. The sequence continues at coordinate 28,865,816 of CM069457.1, forward strand.
TATACTGGTAATTTTAATTACATCATTCATTTGTAGAATTAAAATTAACATAGTTTTCATTTATCAAAAGTCTATGCCACAACATGTGGATTCACTACAATTTATACTGGTAATTTTAATTACCTCATTCATTTGTAGAATTACATTTGTAGAATTACAAATATGCCATCACATGTTATTCACTACAATTTATACTGGTAATTTTAATTACCTCATTCATTTGTAGAATTACATTTAACATAGTTTCAATTTATTCAGGATATTTCAGTACATGTAGTAGTACCTTAATAATACATTGGATATTACATTTATCATACATGTAGTTAGATTGAACTGATCGTCCATTTGACGATGCTTATTTGCATAATAAAATATTAATATGTCATGGAAATATAATTGTTTAAATTGATAACAGACATGTTCGCTTCATCAACAACCCATCAATTTTTTGGAAAAGTAAATTACCTAAACCTAATGTATAAACACCTAAGAGAGATATGCTCATAAGATGACACATGATGGTTGAACTAATGAATTGACTAAGGACCATTATTATATTAGATGAGCCATAGATACATTTTTTCAGCAAATGATTCCAGGGATCTGTAGATTACCAATCCCTACCCTTAGAGAGATGCTCAGAGTGATAACATTATGCTAAAACACATTGTATATTGGAACCTCAAATTTATGATATTCAACATATGATAGGATTCTGTGAAACTACCTGAAATCCCTACCCCTAGGAGATGCCCTGGAAGATAACATATGTAAATATTTTAATGTCCTATCTGTCTAATCTGCATAATTAATTGTATCAATTTAATTAATTAATGGCAATAATAGAGTGAGCACATAAATTGCCGACTCTAAATATACACCAATTTACTAAAGTATAAAATGGGTGGGTGGGAGTGGAATTTTTTAGGAAGGCGACCCGTCTCGATGAAGCCAATAAGAAATATGAACGGTATAATAGAAAGGTAAAAGCACGGAACCTCTCCCAGAACCAAAACAAAGGACGAAAAAACGCGGGCATGAAAACAAGGCTGCTGATTGGCCCACTGAGTGGTAACCAAGACACACAGACGCACACTGCAAAAGGGAAAGCCCATACGGTGTCTGCCCCGGTAAATAAATTGGTTTATGAAAGTAGGCCTGTCATAAACCTTATTATTTACAGATAACAAACACAGGATACAAAATTGACGGTATTGCTCATCGGCTACATCGAGTTTTATTAACCTTTACTGAGCACCCAAATTGGCACTCTTTATCAATTCCAACTATGCACCACAATGTAGATTCACTACAAATTTATACTGGTAATTTTAATTACATCATTCATTTGTAGAATTAAAATTAACATAGTTTTCATTTATCAAAAGTCTATGCCACAACATGTGGATTCACTACAATTTATACTGGTAATTTTAATTACCTCATTCATTTGTAGAATTACATTTGTAGAATTACAAATATGCCATCACATGTTATTCACTACAATTTATACTGGTAATTTTAATTACCTCATTCATTTGTAGAATTACATTTAACATAGTTTCAATTTATTCAGGATATTTCAGTACATGTAGTAGTACCTTAATAATACATTGGATATTACATTTATCATACATGTAGTTAGATTGAACTGATCGTCCATTTGACGATGCTTATTTGCATAATAAAATATTAATATGTCATGGAAATATAATTGTTTAAATTGATAACAGACATGTTCGCTTCATCAACAACCCATCAATTTTTTGGAAAAGTAAATTACCTAAACCTAATGTATAAACACCTAAGAGAGATATGCTCATAAGATGACACATGATGGTTGAACTAATGAATTGACTAAGGACCATTATTATATTAGATGAGCCATAGATACATTTTTTCAGCAAATGATTCCAGGGATCTGTAGATTACCAATCCCTACCCTTAGAGAGATGCTCAGAGTGATAACATTATGCTAAAACACATCGTATATTGGAACCTCAAATTTATGATATTCAACATATGATAGGATTCTGTGAAACTACCTGAAATCCCTACCCCTAGGAGATGCCCTGGAAGATAACATATGTAAATATTTTAATGTCCTATCTGTCTAATCTGCATAATTAATTGTATCAATTTAATTAATTAATGGCAATAATAGAGTGAGCACATAAATTGCCGACTCTAAATATACACCATTCAAGTTTTCATATGAACACTTGCCCAAACAAACGCCCCCCCCCCCTTCCCCCCCCCCCCCCCCCCCCCCCCCCCCTTGAGTGTTGGAGCAAGTTTTTTTAATTTTTTTTATTTATCTTTTATTGTTTATTACTATCAGTTATATTTATACATGTTTTTTTATATTTTTTTTATTTTTATTGTTTATTACTATCATAACTTTCACCATTCACATAGTTTCATTATATTATCGTTACATGAATAACACATAGTTTTTCACATTTTACATAGTTTCATCATGTTTACATTTCATATCAAATACATGTATAACACATTCACATATGCTTTTCATCATGTTTACATCATTGCATAACATTACATCGTATATCATGTACATGCATAGCACATTTTCATATGCTTTTCAGCAAGTTAATACGTTTACATATGCATTTTTGGCATGTTTACAATCATGTTCATTGCATATCATTACATAACATTTTCATGTTTTTCAGCCTGTTTACATTGCAAATCATATAAGCAAATTGTCATATAGTGTTAATTTATTCATGATATGTCACTAAATGATATAATAGTACCTTAATAATACATTGGAGAGTAAATTTATCATACATACAATATTTGTATAAATAGATTGATCTGATCGTCCATTTGACGATGCTAATTGTATAATCAAATAATAGTAAGTCATGGAAATATAATTGTATGAATTGATAACAGACGTGTTTGCATCATCAACAACCATCAAATTTTTTGGAAAAGTAAAAATACCTAAACCTAATGTATAAACACCTAAGAGAGTTATGCTACAGAGATGACACAATGATGGTTGAACTAATGAATTGACAAGGACCATTATTATATTAGATGAGTCATTTATAACTTTTGTCAGCACATGATTCCAGGGATCTGTAGATTACCAACCCCTACCCTTAGAGAATAGCTCAGAGAAGTAACATCTGCTAATTTCACATTGTATACTGACTCAAATTTATGGTATTCAACATATGAATATGTAAATATTTTAATGTCCTATAGTCTAATCTGCATAATTTATTGTATCAATTTAATGAATGAATGGCAATAATAGAGCGAGCACATAAATTGCTGATATACACATTTTCATTTGCTTTTAAGCATGTTTACATTCACACGATTTTCATGGTTACATTTCATATCATTGTATATCATATGCTTTACGCATGTTTACACATTTTGATATGCTTTTCGGCATGTTTACATTCATGTTCACATATATACCTTTCATGGTAACATTTTATATCAATTACATGTATAACACATTTTCATATGCTTTTCATCATGTTTACATTGCATATCATTACATAACACGTTTTTATATGCTTTTCATTCATTACATGTTCACATTTTTTTTTTAAATTATTTTTTACATTTCATTACATTTTCATATGCTTTTCATCAGGGTATACAACCAGAGTATTCCTCATTTATGACGAATGTGTGTATGGCATATAAATGTAACGGTGGTGGACCCATCACTCATAATGAAACCAATAACTAAACCTTATACCCCTTGACCTAAGATGGTGCTCAATTAGTTTGTAGTTATACAGGTGTGAGTGAGACGCACAAAGTATCAGCTCAACACAACATTTCAATAGACATGGTTGTCCCCTTTTTAGGTCTAGTCTATGAATGGATAAAGAGTTTCACACAATTATTCAGAGAGTCAGGGCCAACTGGCATAAGATGTCCTACTGATGTAGCATTCCTATAACATATGCATGCATTAAATAAATGAGTAGATAACTGAGGTATACATATCTTAGCGTGACCATGCATGTGCATCAACACTGCCAAGCAGGCGGCAATACTAGAAGAGCAAAAACAGAACAATCGATGGAAATTACCAGAGCACAGGTTGACATGGTGGAAAGGGTGCCAGAATATTGATATATTCACATGTACAGGTGACGCAAAAATGTTGTATACACCATTTCATGCCTACATAAGGATGCAGGAATATACAGTCTTCCAATTTGGCATCCTACTAAGGATACTTGTAGCGGATTGACTGCTTATGCCATTCAAGTAGACCATTCATCTCCTCACTGATGAAGTTGTGTGTCCGGTATAAACTGCACAATACAAAGTGTATAAAGTGAAGCACTGCAATTAAAAAATGAACAATATAATATTAGATGGAGAGAATCAGTGTGAAAAACAACAACTCTTATAGCTATAAAACGTACCAGATATTCATGTAGGATATCCCTATACATACACAGTACCTAGAAGTTGTGTGTCCGGTATTGCCGCCCAACACAGCGAAATGAATAATATAATATCACACGGGGAGAAGCTGCGGTGAAATACAACTATTGTAGCTAGAAAACTAACAGCAAAGTAACAAAGATGATCATGTAAAACATCAGCATAATTAAATACCTTGCATAATATTGCCAGAGACTAATTAGCTCTGATACAGCATTTCTAAGAGTTATGAAGTGACCCATTCATCTTACGCATCATATTTATTTATCTGTTCCCTTGTTCCCAGTATGAAATATGGCTCGAAGCTGCCCAAGTATGGTAGACTGATTGCATAGCTACATGTACCTATATTAAAGTTATTCTAAAATTAATAATTATGATGCCATCACATGATATTGACCGGCAAGATTCGCACCATATGTTATGCATGCAACGATGTGTAAACTAATTGGGAAGGAAAATATGCGAACATCATGGTGATACCGAAGGTAAGAAAAGTTTTGTCCGTAGAACAAAATAGTTGACACTCGCAAGAGTAATTAGTTGCATTGTCGTTGCTGGGTATTTGAGAGCGAGTTGCTACCCCTTGGTGAGTTAAAAGAGGGTGGGCCGAGCGGTTCATTATAAATAATGATGACTTACAGGCAAGAATATGCATACTTACTTAAGTCCAACACAAAAGCACAAACCCAAATCATTAGTAATGCATTGATAAACTGAACCTGCTAGAGAATAATTGTATATAATTATAATACATTGTATTAGTCGTGTGCAAAATAGTTTGGCACTAATTTTCCTTTTTGGTTAAAGGTTTTCCAACTGATTGTTGTACACAATCTAATAATATATTTTTTTTATAAACATGGCTTTATAAGAAGCAAAACAGGCAATGAAGTCCAGTTAAAATTGTAAACCTATGCAATTGAACAAGATGTTGAAATGACAATGTTGAACAGCAGCAATTAATAAATGATCCATACATGCATGACATGTATTTTAATATAAGGCCCGACTATCATGACCTCCACCATAAATGATAGACGATTAAAGTCAGAACAGGCCTAAAAATAGTGACTCGCTAAGGATATAAAATGCACTGGATATAAAATGCACTTAGCCTAGGATAACAGGTAATGGCAGGTATATGATTAAACTAATCGCCCAACATTATATTATAATATGTTGTACATTGATCCTGAGGCACATCATCAGCACCATGAGGTTCATATCTCGGAATGTCGGTCAAATACTTTAGCTATGTGAAAAGGTCATGCCCCATTTATTATAACAACTTATTTATGGCTCAACCAGCATGACCAGGGCTCAAACTACTTCAAAATCCGAGTGTGTTGAATAATCTAAATTGCATCATGTGCCGGAAGAGAAATTATATGGAATAACATGCCATGCTGTCAAGTGTGGATTGAATACAGAACTTTGCTCTATGGCCTGGGAATAACAAGCCTTGGTGTTAACTCAAGTGTGGATTTCATACTAAAACTAAGCTTTGCTCAATCATGATGAATGTTCTGGGGATTACGAATTATAAATGACAGTGAATTGGGCTACTAATTAACATTGTATAGTAGCGGCCGATTGGGCCTGGGGTCTGAAATATGAGGCATAATTATAATTAAAACTCTTACATCTGAATTCCTGCTTGGATGAAGCTCTGCTGGACTAGATGACCGGTCCATGGACGGAAAATATCGGAAATCACATAGTCGCTTGTTGACTGCCAAATTCTGTCTGGAAATTCACATTTTTATCCCCGGATTCTATCACCAGTACGGTACCCGTTAAACGTCTGTCGGTAGGTGCTGCGACCGCTGTTATCGCGGCCATTTCATGTTCTGTACGTTCCTTGGGCTTGGTACAAACAAAACAACAGTTCTGCATCATGTTCTCGCGTTTCTTCTTGTTAGAAACGTGTATTCAAAGGCAGTCGCATTGGTATCGTCGCATTGTACCATTGTGATCGATGATAATTGTTGTTATCCGCCGTTTGTGTCATTGTTTCTGTCGGGTTTTCAAACCGGTTCGGTTCGTACGCAAGCAGTATAAAATGTCATGATAGATCGGCGATCAACATATGAAAAGTATTATTATTATTTTATACTTAGAGATTCGACGGTTTGGCCAAATGGGTTCATTGCGAGTGGATTTCTAGCCGAGACCGTAGTTGTGTGGTCGCTTTCCAGTTTAATAGTACCTTTCTCAGGCCGACCCATGTTATAATAAAATGTCGATGTTTTTAGATCGGTGATTTAATATTTACCGTATATTGTTAAAACTAATACTATTTATAGTCTGTCACGATAGTGGACGCAAAATACCAACCACGTAATTTTCCAAGGTTGATCAGACGATTTGCTGGATCCAAAGAAGATATCACTATCAGTATCAGTCACAGTAAAGTAGAAAACGGTAGCAGAAAAACATAAGTAAAACCTTGTAGTATTCCAAGGAATAATTTTTTAGGAAGGCGACCCGTCTCGATGAAGCCAATAAGAAATATGAACGGTATAATAGAAAGGTAAAAGCACGGAACCTCTCCCAGAACCAAAACAAAGGACGAAAAAACGCGGGCATGAAAACAAGGCTGCTGATTGGCCCACTGAGTGGTAACCAAGACACACAGACGCACACTGCAAAAGGGAAAGCCCATACGGTGTCTGCCCCGGTAAATAAATTGGTTTATGAAAGTAGGCCTGTCATAAACCTTATTATTCAAGCAAAACAAGATGGTTTCCGGAACGTTTTCCGGACCATTTTAGTTAAAAAAGTGGAAATGTTTCCGCTCTTCGCACGTATCAGATTCAATGTTAATTATTCAAGCAAACAAGATGGTTTCAGGAACGTTTTTTAAACCATTTATAGTATACAAAAATTGAGATTTGTGCGCGCTTCGCGCATATTAGTTTCAATGTTAATTATTCAAACATAACAAGATTGGTTCAGGAACGTTTTCTGGACCATTTTTGCGCGCTTCGGGCGTTGTAGTTATAATGTAACATTTGTCATCTTGTATTATAGTCGATTCGCAGACATTGGCCGATTTTAGCGATATACCATTTCAGTAAAGAGGTAACAGAAGCAAAAGAGGGGGAGACACTCGAATTTAATCGTAATATGCAGGGTTAATACCGTGTCTTCGTGTGCATGTACTACAGTACTGTGATGTTATGATATAGTCACCACTATGTACCCAGTGACAGGGAACTTGCGGTTGGATTATCGGCATAACGATAAAGAAATGTATTGTTATTCAGATAAATTGATAAAGGTATTCAGGTGGTCTCATAGCCAGAAATACTTAAAGTAACGTTTATAATCCGTATCTTGGTTGATATAACTGTTTTTCCATTTAATTAGGACAAATGGTTTTGTACCTAGGTATATATAAAAAAAAATGATTATTGAATTATTTCCGGTTTTTTCTCGCAAATAAATACGTAGAACTGTTATTTTTCATTTTAATGTTTCCTTTATTCCACGTGCATAATAAAAACGGAAAATAATAAAAAGTATCCACTAAATTATGAATAGGTAAAATGACATACATAATATTTTTCATTCGAAACCTGTATACGGTCGATGATGGTCAATTTGTTTTTATTGTGGTAACCGCTTCCAAAGGGATAACACATTTGAAGCTGCTGGATTAAGTTTTTGGTTGTCGTGATTGTTAATCTATATGATCAGCCCTATTCATAAAGCCACACCATCATAAATAGCATTTAATTATGAAGCGCAAATAATCATGATAATAACATCTATAAAAGTACCGCTGTTTCATCATTGGTCAAAATGGGTTCCTCTAACGCCCAATGGACGAGGTCCAAAATCGATACCGATGCGCCAGAGTTTATGAATCTACTATAGTGTCTCTCGTTTTTTAGTGTGTTTATGAACCAAACCAACGTTTATTAAAAATAAATGTAAATATTCATAGCAAGTAGAGCTTTCCTAGGCCATTCAAACATGCTAAAACCCAACAGCTTTATGGGGCTTCGCCCCCTGAGCCCCTGCTGTCTCTGAACCAAGTAAAAGTGTATTACAAATTAATGTAAATATTCACAGGAGAGCTTTTCTAGGTCATTCAAACATGCTAAAACCCAACAGCTTCACGGGCAGTGGCGTAATATTGACGTCGTGTCGGTTGAGATTGGCACTGTCGGTTCAATTGACAAGAGGAATCATGAAATTATGATGGTACACAGATGGAAAATGTTCGCGCGCTAAGGCCAAAAAAAAAGTGTTTGTTTGTCCATAGAGGGTCCTCAAAAGGTAGGGTCGGTAGGTCGGATTTTTTTTTTTTTTTTAAATATTTTTTAATACAGAAATTGTATTTGGGAATATAAATTCGGCATGAATACTGTGAATTAAAGTCCAAACACACACCAAAACACCTCACTTTTCATAAGCTTGCGACATTGTTGCTTTACTCTTCACACTGCTGATTTTGATCTCTTTCTCCTGCTGGGGATGGGGCAGATTGTCAATTTAAAGTTCCAATATTGTCGCATTGGTTGCAACACTACAAACTCGATCAAATATTATTTTTGTACTGAGTTTGCAATGCGCAGATACCGTAGGACGCCGCCATTGTGATTGAATGTTGCACAAAGTGAAATAACGTTGTGTTGAAGTTTTGCTAGAAATATATACGTGAAAGTATTGCTAAACCTATTTTTCCCGCACTAACTACCCCAAAGATTGTTTTATACTATGTTGAAATTAATATTCATGCCGTTGAGTAACATTTTGGGAACAAATATAATTTAACTGTAACTAGATTTTTCATATTTTCTCACACTGCGTTTTTAGTATAAAAATGACATCACTTGCACGTGCGATCACTGATTTTCATTTAGTCCTTTTAATAGTCCCGCGGGTGCCAAGTTCATGCATTAAACATCGTGTGTACACGGGATTGCGCATTGGGGATGGTGTTGCAAATACCAGAATGACGATATCATACGAAATAAGGAATAAAAACGGTCCGTTTGGCCATTCAAATTGCTCAAAAAGTTGTTTTAAAAAAATTATCGAAAATAAAAAGTAATACGGTCGGCACCTAGGTACACGGTCGGTCGGACGTGGACAAACAAACAACTTTTTTTTTTGGCCTAAGACCCCGAAATACAATATTTTGGGTTACAAGCTTGTTTGGAGCCAAAATGTACCTCAATCATAGCCGAAATAAGTGTAAAGTCAAAAACACTGTTCAAACCCCCGCCAAGGGCACTAGCGGGCTTAAGCGAGTCCTGGAGCCCACGCCGTAATGGTGAAGACTTCAAATTTACAGCACCCCATACAAAATATACTTCCAAGGTCCTGCATGTGGATATAATATGAACAATACTCACCTGCCTGAAGTGTCTGAACAGTTATGCAACTGACAGTAGTAGGCCTACTATCATCATATCCAGGTTCTCTGGCTAGCACACTCACACTGTATGTAGAATACGGGAATAGATCATGCAAAGTAGCGGTATGTCGGAAGGTATTCCCGCTATCAAAGACACGGTTCCATGATCCCCATTCTGTATACTTCAGCTCATACGGAGGAGCCTGGCTACGATCTAGATCGCACTGTTCTCTGTTGGTGAGTCGATAGACCACTTGGAACTCGTTGTCCTGGTCGCGGTCGTCACACTTCCATGATACAGTCAATATCGTGGAGGAGACTCCACTTGCTATCAGATCGGTTGGTACGCACAGCTGAGCTGTTAGTGATATTACACACAGATCGTCACATTAGAGGAATAGTTGTGATATCGGGATACTAATAATATCGAGACTAAGGCCTACAGTAACTGACCAGGTCACAGTGACGCAACTAGGGTCTTCGATTTTGGGGAGGGGAAATGCATGAGGGGGACAGGCCTGTGATCAGGGAGGGGGCACAACCGACTTTTTTTTTTGTTAATATAAAAAGAGTTGGTCATTTCATTGGGGGAGGCGAGCCTTCTGAAAGGGGGTGGGATGGGGGAATGCCGCCCCTAGTTACGTCCCTGCCAGGTCACTCTTAACCCCATAACTATAGCTTCCACGTAGAAATATTGAATTATAATTTGTAAGGGATCACGTCAAAACTCGACCGCCCGTTGACCGCCGGTTACGGCCGGTTCCGCCCGGTTCTCACAAAACGTGTCGTCTGTTATAATATACACACATAATGAGGTCAAATAGTTACACTCTGGTGAACACGACCGGTTTGAAAGTGCCTCGTGACACGCGTGAGCAATAAAAGTCTCAGTTGACAATGCAGCTATTGATTTTCGCTGGGGTTGGCTTTTTCAATCTGTTTATAGCTCAATTAACTTTTTTAAATCAATACCGAAAGTCTATGAATGGTTATTTTTATAGAACGATTATAGAGAGAGCTATTATGACCGCAAAGTAACAGATTGATAGTGTAAATTGGTCCGGTTACAGCATTAAGTCAACCAGCAGTTGTTCAGTGTTGCATGCGTGAATATTCATATACCAGTAAAACATTTGACCTGAAAGAACCGGGCGGAACCGTACGTAACCGGCGGTCAACGGGCGGTCGAGTTTTGACGTCTCCCCTAAAGAAATTTCATCTTTTTAATTTTGGCTATAACGCTCGAGGATTGACTGAATAACAACACAGTATTAGCATTTGGTCCCTTTACACGCAGCCTCGGTGTAGCAATAGCCTGTGTGTTGCTTCAGTTGAGCAGTTGCAGCCCATACATAATCTTAATTTGTCACACTATATCACGCGTCATGTTCAAAACCCAAGTGCGAAAATGAAAACTGCACGTTGTGTTATTATTTTCGGTTCAGCGTTCTAAAAATGAAGAGGAGAAATTATTGTTATTTAATATTGAAGTTGGAAGCATGTTTGTGGAGCTGTGAGTATATTTATTACCTGGTCAGTTACTTTTTTTGAGGGCTGTATATTCCTGAACGGTTTCCTGTGATTACTGGGAACAGCCCATTGCCCTTGCGCCACTCTTTCCACGCGGCTATTATACTGCCCCACCGCGACAAAAGGTAGTAACTCCATTTTTTCCATAATTGAGTTATTTGCATGAATACACTAAAAATAACAATATCTTTCAGTATAGGCCCTAATACAGGTTTGCCCCAGTTAAGTCTTCACAACATTGAATCCCGAGAAGCATTTGCTTCCTAAAAATGTGTACACGATTGCAAGTATAGGAAATCCAATCAAAAACCACCACAAAAGGAAGCAATGACCAAATTAGTAATCAATTATATTGATTTTTCACATTCTATTGTTTCCAAACTCAACACATTGACATGTGTAGATTAGGTATGTGTTATTCATTTATCAAAACACATATTTAATCCAAATAATTAAAAGGTTTCACAGATAAATCAAGCATAATTCAGTTTTTGCCTAAATACATTGTAGGCCTATCTCAAAAGCATCAAAATATAGTTACTTCCTTTTGTCGCGGTGGGGCAGTATATATGTTACCATATACAAAACAGAAACCTTTCCCAACTTTCAAAGTCTATCTCAAGATTTACTGAACCAATACCATCATGAATACTATAGGCATATTTGTATATACTTCAATGCATTTCACATGGTGATTCCAAATAATATGGTATTGAAATTCAACAATTTTGACATTTTTGAAATAAATAAATGAATCTCACTTTAAACTCTGGAGCTAGCGGTTGATTCCGCAGCTCTGCCTTAAAGCTTAGGCTGAATCCTTGCCGTCTTCACAATTTACGCATGACCCTGCAAGGCTGCAAGGGTGCTAATTTAGTCCGCCATTGGTGGCATAGGGTCTTCAATTTGGTGGCATGGGGGACAGGCCTCTGATCAGGGGGGGGGGGGGGCATAACTAACTTTTTGTGTGAATAGATATACTGTAGAGTTGGTCATTTAATTTGGTGGGAGCATCAGGGGGACGAGACCTCTGACAGGAGTCCCCCCTTCTCTAGATACGCCGCTGACATAGAGGGACGTGGAGATCCAGTCTACTTATAGGCCTATGCGAATTATTTTGGTTCAATGACTGTGTGCAGACTTTTTTTTAAAGTGCTGTACTGGGTTATACCAGTTGATAGCCATTACACCTCCTATTATGGAAGACTTGACCTTAAAGGTATATTATGTGATCTTTCCTGGGAACGCCCTCAACATCGAAAAAAAATAGAAAGCAGATTTTCTTGCAATGCAGATTTACATTTCTGATCATAAATCGTACACACATTCTAAGTTACAGGGCGATACGATTCTAATTACTTCAAAATCATGGTTTTAGAGTGAAAATAAACTGTCGTGATAACACGACAGTTTATATTTTCACTCTAAATTCACTCTAAAACCATGATTTTGAGGTAATTAGGAATCGTACCGCTCTGTAACTTGGAATGTATGTACGATTTATGATCAGAAATGTAAGTCTGCAAGAAAATCTACTTTCTAAAAATAATCATGAATAGAGGGCGCTCTCTGGAAGAGATCACATAATATGCCTTTAATCGTCCACACGGGGAGTGTAGATTTCAAATGGAGTCACTCACGAGGACCCCATTTGAAATTCTACCACACCCCCTCCCCTGTTGTGAATATAAAGATTAATATCATCCATATGGGGGGTGTATATATGTACATTATTAAATGAAAATTGATATATATTTAATTTAACGAATATTCATAAAGAATATCCATTCTATAAATATTTATTACTTTATATGAATATTAATAGTAGCGTGTAGATTTCAAATGGAGTCACCCATACAGGAACCCATTTGAAATTCACACCCTCTTTTTGAAACGATTAACACTTTCCACGCGGCTGTATTTTTACAATATACAAAACAGAATTTTCAGAAACCTTTCTCAACTTTCAGGGTCTATCTCAAGGATTACTGGACCAATACTAGGCATGTTTGTACTCATTTCAATGCGTTTCTCATGGTGATTCCAAAAATGGTAATGACATTTAAGAATTTTGACATTTTTGAAAATATTTGTGCAATTTTGGAATGTCGTCTGCAGCTGCCTGCCGCGTGGAAAGTGTTAAGATAATGTCTCTTCCACAGGAGTGTAGATTTCAAATGGAGTCACCCATAAACAGGAACTTATTTGAAATTCACACCCCCTGTTTTGGAACGATTAACACTTTTCACGCGGCTATATTAGTTTTACCATATAAAAATAAGATTTTTTAGAAACCTTTCCCGATTTTCAATTGCTATCTCAAGGATTACTGAACCAATACTCGGCATGTTTGTACTTATTCAAATGCATTTCTCATGGTGATTCGAAATATGGTAATGAAATTCAAAAGTGTTGACATTTTTGAAACATTTTGTGAAATTTTGGAATGTCGTCCAAGTGGAAAGTGTTAAGATAATAGGGGTGTATTTACTGTAAAACACTAACATTTCACGGCATGAACATTTGGCGAATTTGCACCTTTTTAGTGGCATTTTAAAATTTAACTAATTTGAATCATCTGGCTATGTTAACCTTAATCTTAATTAGCGGCATTTTAAGTTGGCGAATAGAGGTCCTTACAACATGTAGCGAAATTAAAATGCTATAGGGACAGTTTGTTACTTTACGGTATTTAAAATGGAATAGCCAAATAAATCACGTAGTCATACTTTCAATTATTTATAATAATGTTTATATTTTTTTCATTTCGCATAGGCCCTATATATTTCTGGGTAACTATTCTTTTGTGTCAAACTGTTTTGATGCTTGGAACAAACATCACCCGCAAACAAGAACGAAACCATTTCGCATCCGCCGCATAAGTGTCAGAAACATGTGACAAGGAAACCGATATTAACCCTTTCCACGCGGCTATTATTTTTACCATAGGGCCTACACAAAACAGATTTTTCAGAAACCTTTCACAATTTTCAAAGTCTATCTCAAGGATTACTGAACCAATACTAGGCATGTTTGTACTTATGTCAATGCATTTCTCATGGTGATTCTAAATATGTTAATGAAATTCAATAATTTTGACATTTTTTAAACATTTTGTGAAATTTTGGAATGTCGTCTGCAGCCGCCTGCCGCGTGGAAAGCGTGAAGCCTTTACATTTTCACTCTAAAAGTTCATTAGAGTTCATGAAACAATATAGGTGTAATAATTAGTATCTTAACCGTGTCAGATTACCATAATGTATCACTTTTGTTTTGTGTTACGCCACTTAAAGTAAGATGCTCTGATCTGATTGCTGGCCCGATTTTCAACTATAGTTGATGTTTTCTATTTTACATGAAAGGTCATCCTTAAAATTGTCGCATTCCAAAGTTTGAGTTGCATAACTCAAATGGTTCTTCGTTGAGAAGCACAAGATCACAATACATGTGCCCATTGAGTAGTACACAAACTGCATGGCGGGTGGTTAACCACCTTTGAAAGTAATTCACCACATGTTAACCTATACCTTCTAAATGGAACATTTCTGGCCATAGATTAGACATAACGAGAAAATATGGGGATTCTTCTGATATCAAAATATCTTGATACGGTGAAAAAACACCATAGCCCAAAAAAAAGGTGGTCAGAACATACACCTTTAAAATGGTTGATTCTCGTATAGCCAGCCGGGATAGCCAGCCCTCCTCCTCACCAGTGGCGTAGCTAAGGGGAGGGGAGGGGGGTCGTCCCCCCCCCCCCCCCCCCCCCCCCCCCCCTCCCCTGACAGAAAAATATCCTTAAAACACTTAAAACGCCCTTTGTGCCCCCGGCCCAAGCTCTATTTCCCATTCTCCGAATGTAGTGTTGTGTACAGTATAGGACATCGGAATTCCCGACTAGTTTTTCAATTAAATACCATACCTTTTTGGGACATGTTCTTGGAATTCCAGACTTTTTCCACAATTTAAACCGCCCCCCCCCCCCCCCCCATAAAGAAAGGACATCGGAAATCTAGACTTTTTCCCACCAATTCCATACTTTTTTGAAGTTTGATCTGGAATTCCATACTTTTTTTAAGTTGGATCTGGAATTCCATAGCCTATACTTACTTGTCATGGAATTCCGGACTAAAAATAAAAATATTAATAGGGGGGTTCATTATTATCTGGAATAGTCCCATTTTCGAGCGCTTTTGTGTAAAACATGCCCTAACACCCCGCCCCCCCCCCCCCCCCCCCCCCTTCCGTAGGGGGTGTGGGTTTCAACTGTAATAGCCCGATAAGATTTGTAAGGTTAGGTTGGGTGGCCTGATTTCAGTCCAATTTGTTCACGTGCTGTTTACTATACATAAGGAGCATCATAAAAGTCATATTTTAAATATCGTATTCATTCAAGTTATTTGTGGTATAGGCCTAGGGCCTATTATATAAGATGTTAAGGTTTGTCACACGAACATATATAAAGCAAAGTAAAAAATAAACATGTTAACATGTTATTTTTTACTTTTAATCTTAATTTTACTTTATATTATAAGTTTTTATAGGTATTTCTATAATAAGAATAGGCCTATAGGTTACAAGTTTAACGGGTTCGCCGTCGGACAAGTTTAAAACTGTCAAGCTTTCGTCAGGACCAGCTCTGACTTCTTCAGGACCAAATTATTATAATATTAAGCAAAACATATGAATTGCAACTTCTCTATTATTATCATCATTTGAGCTGCCCACTTGCCCGATGATTTGAGAGTGCTGTCCCTTCCTTGTGCAATAGGTGGCTCTACAAAGAGTTTTAAAATAGGTTGATTGGAGAGTAGGTGCCCCTTTCCTACCTGAGATTTTGAGAAAGATTGGTGGCTGCTCTGAAATGAGCCGTTTAGGTGAACTGAACATAGATGGTGGCTCTGAAAAGAGCTCTAAACGTATAGGTTGCCGCTAGCCTATACTATAAAATTAGCTCTAATGAAAACATATTCCAAAGGACTGCCCCTCACCACCAATGGAAATAACGTAGACTGCCCCTTGTCTACTGCGAACCCGTTAAACTCTTACATTATTAATACCCGTTGTAAAAGCTTATCTCACAATATAATAAGAATACTAAAGAAATGTAATTGCCAGCATGTGAACTTTTGAAATATCTTTGAAAAATAAACCTGAAATAAAAAGAGAGGGGAAAAAATAAACAAAATGTCAAATCACTATACAAATAGAAGTGGAAGGCGATGCTAAACACATTCTTCATATGGCCATAAGGCAACAAAAAATGTGTTGTATTGGCGTAGGGTAACCCGCCCGACCCTAATTTACCCCGACCCTGATTTTGGTTTTTTGAAGCCTAAAAAAATAAACAACAAAGAAAGACAACAATTAACAAATTAAAAAAAAACGATCTTTGGTGCTCATTAAAAAATAATACATTTTTACACAGCAAATCTGACGATCGCCAACGGCCTCATGATATTTTGTGATTTATTTAACTCTGTGAGATCGAATTTAGTAATTTATAGTATTATTATATTGGCTACAATTTGTAAAAATTTGAAACATCCCGCCCACCCTATACCCTAATTTCAATGGCATGTTAGGCCAACAATTTGTTGCTGTTGGCCATAAACCTTACCTGATATTCGAGTAGCACAATTCAGCAACAATAAAGTTTGATAATATACTTCATAGTTTCCATATTTCTAAGATCCGCTAATCCGTGTGTGGTTTAGCAGCGGGCAAAGCCTTATAATAAATAGATACATCACCGATCCGACTTCGAAGACAACGCGAATAATGAAATTGAAAGTGAAACAACTTTAGAATTCAGTCAGAACATTTAGTTGTGATTGTGTGAACTATCATGTGAGCGATCACCTGATGCATCATGTGAGCGGTCACCTGATGTAAGGCTGATTAAGATCACTCATTTAAGCCTCACCCTCACCGAAAATAACCCCATATAGTTTGTTTGTATTTTTGAAAAAGTAACCACTCTCACCAAAAAATCTGTTTTTGAAAACCAGTAATTTCTTTAACATATTACAAATTTCACATCCAAACACCTTTTTTCTTTTTTTGGCAATTTGGCAAAATTGTCACTCAAAAAACCCTTTTTATCACATTAGGCAACCTCTCACCCATGCGGTGATCCCTATTTAGGTAATATTCTAAGCTCTCTCATCATCCGATGCCTCAATGTTAAAAAAACGTGACAGACTTAAGGCCCATGGCCATTACTGGAGTGCCACCCCCCCCCCCCCGCCTCCCCCCCCCCCCCCCCCCCCCCCCCCATCCCATCCCCATGCACATGCCCATTGAAAATAAAATGGGGAAGGGAAAATAGGCTATATATTTTGGAACCTATAGCGCCGCTTTCATGCAATTATTTGTATAATTTCTGTCTGAAATGTCCCATTTTTTAAATCCAAAGTTATAGAAAACTATATATAGGCCTAGGCCTAATAAAATTGAGATTTTGTTGAACAATTGCAAAGCATTTAGTATTCTCTAAGTCACGTGTTTGATTCACTCATCACAACTTTGCATCCTGGGAACTAGAATAACAACTTTCACAGGGGTAGGGCAGGGGGGTTGAGACCAGTAACTAAGTGGATCAAGCCATTGCTGAGGAAGTCAGCCGATCTCGTTGACAAACTGTCTAAAAATGTTCAACATAATCTCAATTTGATTTTATATCTGCAATCCTGATGAACTACTAGTGTGGGGGTGGGGGGGGGGGGGGGGGGGGTGAGACAGTAAGTGGATCAAGCCATTACTGAGGAAGTCAGCCGACCTCGTTGACAAACCGTCTAAAAATGTGAGACATAATCTCAATTTTATTTTATATCTGCATTCCTGATGAACTACTAAGTAATATTCAAAGATATTATGTAAGATATGTTAGAATACCAAGAACAGAATGCTCTTTAAGTGTTTGTACTAAATGTATGTAGGCCTATACTTACGACAGCGAATCACAATCAAGCAATCTGACCGCTTCTATAGTGATGATAGTGATGAGTCATGTCTAAATGAATGCCATTTTCCCGGTATAAATCATTCATTCTGGGACACCCTGTATACATAGACTAATCTTACGTACTTACTTGACTTATAATATATGTAAGAATATTTGTGTACTCCTCCTCACCAATAATGTGCTGGGGTTATTAATTTCAGTGTTTCCACTTTCAAGAAAATTACTTGCTTTGAAATTTAGAAAATGTTGGTTGTTTTTCGGGTTATGTTCAGGAAATGAAATAAACACTGCACAAAAAGAAAGTATCCACTTTGTTCGAGACACCCTGTGTTTATTTCTTAGGACCCTATAAATAAATCCAACGAGTGGGAAATAACAACAGGCATTTCCTTCCGCGCATTTTGATACATAATTTGTCACAATAGCACATATTGATGAAGCAGTGGCCATTTGAATAACAAATGATGCCGTTTCCATTTTTCATGTGGGAACGCGGTTCACACGAGTCCAGACCGGGACCACTTTGCGCGTATTACTGCGTCTTGTGTAGCTACGGCGCAAATGTTATACATAAAGGAAGACTCGCGCAACGATAAGATGGGTTAATCTAATAATCTGTGTTCATATTATGCGCATTATAAAACCAGTTCAACTGATTTGACAGAAAATGAACTTTCTTCTGTTCATGTTCAGTTGGGTTTAGTCATAGACGGTATGGTTCAGCTCAGTTCCCCACAAAAACAAAAATAGATCAGAGGATTGACATTGGGGAAAACAGAGGATCTACTGGGTGTCCCAGAAAAGTGCAGCTTAATTTTGGACGATCGAGCTCTACTTTGACTTTTTAAACCATGTTTCTACCTTAGCTTCTGGAAACCTTAGGATCTCCACATTCATGTGGTGAAATGATAAGATAAGCTAATCTGTTATCACGTTATGCGCATTATAAAACCAGTTCAACTGATTTGACAGAAAATAAACTTTCTACTGTTCATGTTCAGTTGGGTTCAGTCATAGACGGTATGGTTCAGTTCAGTTCCCCACAAAAACTTGCAACTAAGGCCAAATAAAAATAAAAACATGTTTAGCGTCCTGACCTTTTATATTTTCAAATACAGTATCATGATATGTCATACTTTCAAGCAGTATTTGTTATAGAATCAAGGGTGAATATTTTTTCATGGAGCTTGAGAACTACCTGGTGCATTGTCCCAATTTGAATACGATTTTAACATTTAAAATAAACAATCGGGTTCGAACCGGTCGGCATGTTGAAAACACCGTGTATACCGCCCTCTAAAAACCGTCGGACAATCCAGTTAAGGTTTGTCCGGCAAAAACCCAGACAATCCAAGTGGGGCTGGTATGAGGAACTGTAAATTCTTAACAAATTGCTTTACAGTCGTATCTTGGTTTGTGCCATTTTTTTTTTTATTGCTAACCGTTATTGCCTTGCAAGACATGACTTCAAAAAGTCTGAAAAGCACCATCAGTAGGCCTACCTCGAGAATAGAAGAGTAGGCCTATTACATAACCCCTTAAGGTAGAGCCCAAAGTTATCTGCTTTGTAAAGTTCAAATTCTGCTTTGTAAATTCAACTTGTGCCCGGGCTTGTGCCTTCTTCAATTTTCAATTGAGCTAAACACACCTGCACCCAGGATAAGCATTTCGAGCAAATTACGATTTAATTCGAGTGCCTCCCCCTCTTTTGCTTCTGTTACCTCTGACTGAAAATGGTAAATCGGCCAAATCGGCCAATGTCTGCGAATCGACTATAGTCTATTATTTAACTGGATTGACCGCGAGGTTTTTGAAGGTTCTTAATTCCTCTATGTTATCATGATACTGTATTTGAAATATGAACAAATATGATATATATGGTGTCAGATTGAAATTCTTGAAAAGAATTCAAGATAGAGCCAGTACCGGCTCAAAAAATACTAGTATTTAGTATTTAGAAAATTTTCCCGTTTCTTTTACAAACTGCACGTTCATATCCCACACAACACATACATGTGCAACATTCAAGAAGAGAGCACCAGCTAATGTTCGTGTCGATTTCGCACACTTTTTGTGCTTGATAGGAACTATTGCTGTACTCAATTTGTTGCTGGAAGTGGATTTCTAGACTGAATTAGTTGTGTGCGCCCTTTAAGAACGCATGTTTGTTCAAAATTATATAAATCTTATACCATTGTTTTCAGTGTTAAATTATAAGTATAAATGCAAACTTTTATAGAATTTTTGATCTTCCGTTGTGGAGATGTGCTCATTTGAAACAGCGTAACACCATATGTAAATTTGTATTTTTCGCGTGTTTTTTAAACCTATCTCCATGCCGCGTGGAATGTGCACTGACGTGCTATCTTCAGTAGATATAGCAAACGGTGTATTGGCAAGTTTTGTGATTTTATACTGTATGAAGTCATTGAAACTTTTCAAAAGATGAAGAATATAAGAATATAAACACATTTTGCCCGAGGGATAAGCATTTTAAGTGATAAATTACTCTGTCGACATAATGCAATTTACCCAAATCTAGTAAATGTCGATATCCGCGATGGCGAGCGTCCATCACCCGTTGAGTTGTCAAACGGTGTTGCGGACATCATCTGACAGAAATTTACTAGATTTATTTTGCAGCACCATGATGATAAGTCAGGTTGAATATGGAAAAGTTAAAAAAAAACTTATCTTGTATAGACCTCTACATCATTTTCTGAGTCGGAATATTGTACCCCCCCCCCCCCCCCCGTTCGTATTTCAAATAATGTACGTCGCATTTTCCTATTAAAAGGTTTGTTTTTATACTGCAAAAATATGAATATTAGGGTTTTTGTGATACCAAAACGTTGCAAAAAGAAGTCGAATATATTAAATTTCCCTACATTTAACTTTTCTATGTTGGTCCGTTGTCTATCCCGAGGGCAAAATGGGAGGGGGGGGGGGGGGGGGAAATCGTAAAGAAAGTGAAGGAATTCGGCTCACATGGGTTCTTTGAAGTAGGCCTACTGCCATTATTTGCGAGTTTAGGATTAAAAAAAAAACGCCCAAGACTGCATGTATTTTGTTGGTACTCGTCAATTTTCAACGCATTGACCATGCATAGATAAATCCATCAGTCTCCTAACATGGTGCACGGACGCGAAGCTGTGCTGTGACTTTTGAAAAGTGACTAATTTTCTTTAAATGGTGCTAATCATGGGTTTATCTTTGTTGTTAGGTGGCAACTTTGGTATCAAATAGTGCCAGAAAGATTCATCCAAATGTCTATTTAGTCTGTTTGGTCATAAAATAATCGTAAGTTACTCTAAAGGACCTAAACAAAGTGTAGGAGACTTTCTTTTGTTGAGCACTTTATAAAGCAGTTTACCAACCTAATGTGTTTTACAATAGACAATATAACAACAAATATTAACAACCACCGGAGAATGTCCCAACGAAAAATAAGCAAGGACATTCACCGGCGGGAATTGAACCCCGGTCTCCCGATCACTAGCCACCAATTCTTGCTGATAAACGGCAAGTTAAACCAGAGGTAAGCAGTGGCGGATACAGGGGGCGGAGGGGGGGTGGGGGGGGGGGGCGGAGGGGGCAGGCGCCCCCGAAAAATTTGACAAATACCTTTTGTTGTGTACAACTGTACCTT
>CM069457.1:28887887-29017862 GCA_035610835.1 Ophiura sarsii
AATGAATAAATAATATATAGACTCGGACAAACTGGCGAGAATTAAATTAACAAAGACCTTAAAAATACACAGCCTCGAACCCGGTCCCTCTCGCTATCGCGGCGATTGATTACTCCACTAGACTACAGGGACTGTGCTTACATGGATACCAGACGAACGAGCTATTATGTATACCGTCAAAGTCTTTATTGAAAGCCTCTAGCAGCCGAAATACATGAGTAAATAATAACAATTGATGATGGCCTATAAGCATGTTCATTGTTTATTTGGTTAAATACTGTTCTTGATATCATCTCTTAAATAATTATTGATGGGCTTGTGCAATTGTATTTTGATATTTATATTGTAAAATTGTTGCAATTCAGAAAGGTTAAAACCAGAACCGGCCAGCAAGGTGTTATCAGAATAAATCGGACAAATTATGTGGGATCAAACAGCCGTGAGGTCAGACAACTTGCAAGACCATAACAACATTACTTAAACTCAAATGTCACTACTACTTAGTATTAAGGAGTCATTGCTTCCAAAAGTTTTAAAAAAAACCTGTCCTCTTTGATGATTGTAAAGGGTTCAACAAAAGTGTGTATTGGAAATGAGACTTTTGAAAATAGGATTTTTTTTCTTTAAATGGTGCTAATCATGGTTTATCTTTGTTGTTAGGGGGCAAATTTGGTATCAAATTATACCTAAAAGATTCATCTAAATGCCTATCTAGCCTGTTTGGTCAAACAAAATTTGAATGTTCATACTCACAATGACATAAACAAAGTGGTATACTTTCTTTTGTTGAACCCTTGTAATGAGCCTAAATAAATATATTGTCAAAAGTAATTATCAATGTGGTTTAACAGCATAATAATACATTCAACTTTCATCATCATATTTACAACATCATATTAAATATTAATCCAGTATTTTCATATATTATTCTCAACACATGCTTACATATTAAAGGCCAAATACAAATAAAAACTAGTTTCTCATCCAAATTCTTTGAAAATGGGAGGATAAATGCATTTTTGTATTTTGTTTATTTTTGTATTTTTTTAAATGGCCTTTTCTAAGATGACGGACAACATTTTCCAAGATTTGAATAAAAAAAATTCCGACATAGCAGATAATGTTTTTGCTTCCCAAAGCCCACTCCTCTAATTAGTAAATAGAAACTCAAATTACCTAGAATTTTATGGAATTTCCAGAAATCTTCAAAACTAGCCCAAAATTGCTATATCCGTGCACTTTTTGGTTGGTTAATGATATTTATCATGTTTATGGGGGTTCTAAGGATGGCAAGGATTTAATGTATCATGTTATGATAAACTTCAGAATGTGCATTGAAAAATTGAAAAATGTACAGGAGTTGAGTGATTGAATAATAATGTATCAGAAGGAGCTTTTTATGCATTATAAGGGGGGGGGGGGGGGGGAGGGGTGATTGTTACTATTTTAAGATTGGCAAAACTGATTCATATTAATTTATTATTTAGCACCAAATAGGAATATGAAAAAGAATAAAAAAGGGAAAAAGAGTTTTCTCTAAAGATTATACATTATCAGTTTTGAAATTCAGGGATTTCCTGGATTACCCGGAATTATTTCATTACCCGAACATATCCGAAAACAACCATAATTATCTGAATTTCCGGTAATAATCGACAAAGTGGAAACACTGTATTTTGTATACTGTACAGGGTGGTTCAATAAAACCTTGACAGTTTTTTGAAGCCATTTTTTTGAAATTCTGTAGATTTAAAAATAATTATTTTTCAATATTCATGAACTATATGATCTTGACCATCTATGCTGAAAATATCATTACAAATAACCTTACGGTTGCAAAATAACAGCTATTTGAACAAAGTCTGTCCCATTTCACTCTGTCCACGGGTACTAATTTCGCGACGTTACAACCAGTGTGGTTCAATAAAACGTTGACAGTTTTTCAAAGCCATATTTTTAAAAATTGTGGGATTTGAGTGGTTTTTTTACATATTCCTCAAAAATATCATCTTGGCCGTCTATGCTGAAAATGTCAATGTTAATAATAATATGGCGGCAAAATGATAGCTATTTGAAGAGAATCTCTCCAAATCTCTTTGCCCACGAGTAAGTCTACGGGAAATGCCCAGCAAGATAACATTAAATGGCATCGTCACTGTTAAGGCATAGAGCAAAGACAATTACACTTCCAATCTATGAAAATCAATATTTCTAATTAGGGTCACTCGTGGTATTATTATACCGTATTGATTTCACACCTGAATAGATAGTTAAGATGTTAACAATTACACTGGTTTCACCTGGCGGGATCTTCAAATCTTAGATTACTTGCATGCAATTCATCATTCAGTATTCAATGTAACGTCGCGAAATCAGTACCCGTGGACAGAGTGAAATGGGACAGACTTTGTTCAAATAGCTGTTATTTTGCAACCGTAAGGTTATTTGTAACGATATTTTCAGCATAGATGGTCAAGATCATGTAGTTGATGAATATTGATTTTTTTTATTTTTAAATCTACAGAATATTAAAAAAATGGCTTCAAAAAACTGTCAGGTTTTATTGAACCACCCTGTATATAACACAAGGATATGTCCCTCTATTTTAGGTATACAATGTGTATTCTAGATTTACAATATCAGTGTGATATGGGGAATATCTGAATAAATTAATTAATTTCAGTCTTTTTTTGGTGAAAAATGTAATTTTTTGTTGTTGTTTTTTTGGAAAAATTTAAATTAAAAAAACCCCACTTTATTTGATGTGGCAGCCAAAGACCATGCGCGTGGGGATGAGAAACTAGTATACAATCATTTTAAGAGGGGCATTGAAGTTGGGGCCTGCACAATTTCATTTTTTTAGCCGCCGAATGCGCCAGAAACCTTTCTGCACCAAAGGGGGCTATAGGTTTTTGTTCTTCATTTTTAATGTTTTCCTTATATTATAAAGTTAAGAGAGGCAGATTATTTTTCAAAGAACCCCCCCCCCCCCCAAGTTTATAATGGTGTGTCCAAGCTTGAAAGAGTCTTGTCAATCATTTCTGCAGTGGATGTCAATTGATAATTGCTCATTTGCCTGAGGTGTAAATAACGTAGTCACTAAAATTACCCTCCTAGATGAAATACATCGCAAGTCTTGCAGTTCAGGCCCTTCACAGTTAATGCTGAGTTTCATATTGCACGTTTGAAAAAGGGACGAGGTGACTCTTAATTAATTAACTATCTTTTATTTTCTTTATTTTGAAACAACCCCTTATATAGAGTAATATTGAGGACTCTGCATTTAATTATTTTCACAGTATAATTAATTTAATATGGTACCCAAGTAATAAGCAATTTTAAAGGTGAAAATCCTAAATAAAAACAACAAAATAATTAAATATTTTCTCAATTTCATACGCGGGCGGGAACAGGAAACTCAGAATTAATTGTGAAAGGCCTAAAAAAGAATTCGAGGAAAGGTTTTAGCTACAGAATTCCTTGTTTGCTGATATTGGTTTGTGTATAGATATTCTCTGCACATCATTTCCAAGCTAACATCTGGAGAGAAGCGTTCTTTTGTGATGCTCATCAGATCTCTGCCAACATACCCTTCAAGTTCACATAGATTTGTAGAATATTGCTAGTTGTGTCAAATGTAGAAGGAAGTTCAATAATGAAACCTGTCACATCCCTCTTCACTGGCAAATATACTAGTTTTTTTTGTATATTTTTAATGGCACTGCATGTATGATGGACCTGTAAGAACAAAGAAGAGGAAAAATCAGTTCCTGGTATATCTAATTCTAATATTAAATGTTATTTGTTTATTTGTTTATTCCGTATGCACCATTTCAAAACAAAAATTTCTGAAGATATGACGGACGCCTCATTCCATTTCTGTATTGCCTTGTATATCTTGTGATGTGTTTATGTTACATTATATGAGGGCTGGTCAATGTGTAGTAGTGCAAGTCATGTTGATGTGGGATGTACATGTACAAGTGATTCCATTATTAATTTAGAGAATAATAAAGTATCTTTTTCATGAATCGGTTATAACCCATTCGCCACCCCGTTCGCCACTACATTGTGGGCACAGACTTTGGTGCAGATGGTCAGGGGATCAAATCCCTGTGGGTGCTCCCACCCCCCCCCCCCCCCCCCCCCCCCCCCACCCAGGAAGATACATGCAAAAACATAGCAGCCGGGGTTAGGGTTAAAACACAATTTTCGAACACAATGTTTGTTACCGAACACAATGTAACCCTCCACACACGTGCTGTTGCATTGGCTCCAGGTTGGTTTGATTACGCCACCTTGTTGGTTGGTTCGGTCCTGTCATGACTAACAGCTCGTGACCATAGTTACAGATACTACGCCATAGATAACGATTTTCAGCAAAGGAGTAACAATCACGGAGAGGGTGTCAGTAATTAATCAGTTTTTGTCTCGCCTGATGTAATCAGGATGAGACTATGTTATCACTATTTCTGTCCGGTGTCCGCCGTGTGTTAAGAAATACCTTTGTGACGCGATATGTGGTCATTCAAGGTCATCTGGGGGTCAAATAAGATCCGTAAGGTCTATCTTGATGGGATTTGGTGGAGGGAAGGGGGTGGTGTGTTCTTTTAACTGATTAAATTTTCGAGATCATTCAAGGTCATCTGGGGTCAAATATGGTGTCAAATAGATCAGTAAGGCCTATCTTGATGGGATTCGGTGGATAGAAGGGGGGGTGGTGCGTAATTATTTTTGTTGATAACATTTTCACGGTCATTGGAGGTCATTTAAGGTCATCTGGGTTCAAATCAGATCTGTAAGGCCTATCGTGATGGGATTTGGTGGAGGGAATAGGGGTGGTGTGTTCTTTTTGCTGATAGAATTTTAAGGTGATCGGAGGTCATTCAATGTCATCTGGGGGTCAAATAAGTTCTGTAAGTTCTGTAAAAAAAACAGGTCAAATAAGATCTGTAAGGCCTATCTTGATGACATTTGGTGGAGGGAATGGGGGTGGCGTGTTCTTTTAGCTAATTGAATTTTGGAGGTCATCAGACAGAGGTCATTCAAAGTCATCTGGGGTCAAATAAGATCCGTAAGGCCTATCTGGATGGGATTCGGTGGATGGAAGAAGGTGGTGCGTTCCTTTTGCTGATTCAATTTTCAAGGTCATCGGAGGTCATCGGGGTCAAATAAGATCCATAAGGCCTATCTTGATGGGATTTGGTGGAGGGAATGGATGTTGGTACCTTGTTTCATTGATCAAATGGGTGCTAGCTGCTGTACTATAATGTTTAGGAAATCTTGGATAATGTGTTTGAACAATGCAACGAGGTACCATCTTAAACCCTGGGAGCTGCAGCATCTCACCATTATTTCTTTCAATTCACTTTTGATGAACAGGCGAGACGCGCTGTTCGAGAACCGCCTTATAGGTCTATTTGATCAATCCACCGGAACATCACCTACCGAAGGCATATGTGGGCACAGCGTTGGTGCCCGCATATGCGCTGGGGAGTTAGCTCAGTCAATATGGGCACAGACTTTGGCGCGGATGGTACCGGAGTCAAATTCAGGGGGTGGGTGCTTGGTGATTTTCCAGGTTAAAAAAAAAACCTTTTTTCGGGAATCCCCTCATTAAAGGCATATTATGTGATCTTTTCCAGAGAGCGCCCTCTATTCATGATTTTTTTAAGAAAGTAGATTTTCTTGCAGATTTACATTTCTGATCATAAATCGTACATACATTCCAAATTACTGAGCGGTACAATTCCTAATTACCTCAAAATCATGGTTTTAGAATGAATTTAGAGTAAAAATATAAACTGTCGTGTTATCCCGACAGTTTATTTTCACTATAAAACCATGATTTTGAAGTAATTAAGAATCGTATCGCCCTGTAACTTGGAATGTATATACGATTTATGATCAGAAATGTAAATCTGCAAGAAAATCTGCTTTCAATTTTTTTTTTGATGTTGAGGGCGTTCCCTGGAAAGATCACATAATAATAACATTTTATAATTCAACCAATTTCCCTAGACTCATCAGATTTGGCTAAATATTTAAATTTGATTGGTCGGGGACTTTCACTAATGTTCCATAACAACACCAAGAGACGTACCATTAGATAATCGGGGGGGGGGGGGGCATTGAAGTTTTTAAAAAAAATATTGCCCACTATCCAGGAAGAAAAAAACCACCTTTGCCCACCAACCAGGAAGAGAAAAAAAAGATGACCCACTGCTGAGTAAAAAAAAAAGAAAAAGATGACTCGCCCAACTCAAAGTAAAGAAAAACAGTAAAACCTAAAAAGAAAAACTTTGCTGCCTTTGCTAAAAAAATCAAAAATCCGCCTACTTTGGTGGCGAAAAAAAAAATCCGCCAGACCCCAACTTCCATGCCCCTCCCCCCTGAAAATCAAATGGTGTGTCCCTAACCAAGCTGGCCCCTACTTTCTGGGTCTACCATAATTATAGAATGATCGATGATTTGTTAAACAGGTGGGCACTGGTCTACTGTATAAACATCAGAGCTCACACACCCAGCACATACTACTATACAGGTGTACATGTAGTATTAATTTATATAATATGGCTGATTAGTAAAGTTACTTTCACATGTTTACAAATAAATAGGGCCTTGGATACATTAACCAAGGAGTTAACTATGATAACTCCTTGCATACACAATAGCATTCAATCACTGACTGAAATCAAATCAAATCAAATCCTGGTAGGGAAGGGAAGCAGAGGATTTTGGGCAAGTTCTGTGCCAAAATCATCCTGGTTTAAATTCCTTGAACGGGGTTAAGGTGTTTTTTTATGTTCTATTAAACATTGTCCCTGTGATTGCTAAAGAAAATGCGAATTTCAAGCCATAGTTCTCCCATGGCATGAGTGCACAATGTTTTGATGAAGTAATCAATACAGTCTATAGCTGATCACTCAGCATGGGCAGCTGTAAAAGACAGTATACTGAGCGAGCAAGATGCTGTGAGCTGTAGCTTGTCTACACAGGTGTGGGATTATGGCGCATAGGGTCCCCGGATTGACATTTTGTATGGGTGCACATGATTCCTGTGACAAAATGAATTGTGTTCCCAGTTTATAATCTCCTAAGCAGGTTAAGGGTTAGGGTATTTTGTTCATGTTCTATTAATCTTACCCTAACACCCTTGAGTGCTCAAAACGGCTAATCCCAAGCATAACTCCTAGGCACAGCTGTTTGATCCCACATAATGTGTCTGTTTTATTCTGAGAACACCGTAACTTGCTGGCCTGGTTCTGATTTTAACTTATTCAAGTACCTGAATATTCTGGTCATCTTTTGTAGACAATTCCAGAACATTTTGTTGGTCCATTTCTAAGAAATAGTGCTTTGCATATTATTATTTACTATAATAGCGCCCTCATCGGCCACATTTCCCATGAGTTACATGTAAAATGTGTGTAAAGTAGAAAATGCCGATAATTTAAAAATGGCTCGATCGAACAATCTTCGTGAATTTTTCACCGTATACTCGTATTCATTAGCGCTACCTAAATCAGGTCAAACCATAACTAGGCCACTGTGATATCTTTTTTTATTCCATAATTTTAATTATAAATCGGACAGTCAAACAGCCGTGTAGGGCATAAGCGCGTAATTTTTTCGAGGAAGTAATCTATCAAGCCCATACAGCTCGCTCAAAACATTGAGCCAGCGAGTGGTTGGGGTTAGGATTAACACCTGTTTCACATGTCATAGTTTTCCCGCTTAAAAATCCAAAAAGGAATTATTTATAAGACAAAGGTTTAGGCTTTATAGTGGTCGGTTTACACTATTTCTCAATAGATTCACTTGTGCATCCCTACTAATATCACTTGCATTTCATCTTGAGCTGCCCTTAAAGGCATATTATGTGATCTTTTCCAGAGGGCGCCCTCTATTCATTTTTTTTTTTAGAAAGTAGATTTTCTTGCAGATTTACATTTCCGATCATAAATCATACATACATTCCAAGTTACAGAGCGATACGATTCCTAATTACCTCAAAATCATGGTTTTAGAGTGAATTTAGAGTGAAAAATATAAAGTGTCCAGATTCTGACAGTTTATTTTCACTCTAAAACCATGATTTTGAAGTAATTAAGAATCGTATCGCCCTGTAACTTGGAATGTATGCATGATTTATGATCAGAAATGTAAATCTGCAAGAAAATCTGCTTTCTATTTTTTTTTCGATGTTGAGGGACGTTCCCTGGAAAGATCACATAATATACCTTTAAATATCAATGTTTTGGTATTCGTGCTGTCATAATTTTTGGAATATATAGGATAAGAATAGAATATATATAAAAAGATTTGTCCAGAAGATCATTGTCCACATTCTCTTAAGTTAGGGAAGTACTGTATGTCACTGAATGTCCTGTTCATATTTTAAAATGTTAAACAACAATATGAGCAATAATATATATAGCAGCATGAAGATTGATATTGGGCTCGGTCGTGTTTTAGTTCTTAATTCAAAAACCTTTAAGAAGCATTTCGTCGTGCGAATGCAACAATATCATATCTGCATTTTGCTGTATTTGCAGGAGAAGGATTTTTATGTTTTTCATAATTAGTGTGTGTTTTAGCATAAATACTGGAGAGAATAATGTTATGAAGTATAAAGATTGTTTAAATTTCTTTGATAATATAAATTGAACATTGGATCATAAAAAAAGTATTTGAAAAGATATCGTATCTGGCACTAGCAAATCTAGTGAGTGCAACAACGTCGTGTGTGGCAGATACGATGTTATTGCACTAAGAAAACTTGAGAAAATATGAGAAAACAAGAGTGCAACAACATCGTAAGTGGTATACAATTTTAATATAGCACTCTGAATACTATGAAAGTAGAGTGCAATTCTAATGTACCGTACTGACTCGTGTATAGTCCCACCCTTTTTTTACCCCAAAATATACTTAAATTAGGGGGTGGGACTTCAATCGGGTGCCCATGTGTGCATGAAGATTAAAATCTAGGTTTTACAAATTGAAATTAACAGATTTTAGTAACAAAACTCAACACCTCGCATAATGCTGCTGTTGAGAAGATATAGCTGCCATGTGTAACGGGTTCAAATCTTCAAATGTGTTGTCACATTTCGAGATCCTACACCAGTTAAATCAAATGCTACACTTGGTTTTATGCACTCTGCAGGTTATAGCGGGATGATGTGTACTCCCAGACCCTCACGGAGTGCGGGATGATACGGGACCCGTTAAATACGCACATATAGAATGATCTGTGTCACATAAGAGAAATTGCACATGGATAACTCATGCCTACTTTTCAATTTCAAGTTCAATGATGTTTGTGTCTGAGTTACTGAAAGTAATTCTTTCTAAGACTTGTACACCCTACTTTTTACCACTGGGACTTAAAACGGGTGCCCATCCTAGTCTGAGATAAGCTTGAATAGGGGTAGGACTTAAATCGAGTATGGGACTATACACGTGTCAGTACGGTAAGTGGCAGATACGATGTTGTTGCACTCAGAGAAATATAAAATTTGGTCATGTGACAAGTTGAGAGAAGTAAACACTTAATACTGTATGAATGGATTGCTATGATCCGAAAAGCTACGGAGCCTTAGAGTAATGGCTCAAAAATGGTACCGGTATATAAATTAAATAATTTTATTAGACCAAATATGTCAGAAAAAACTGGATGCATACCAAGTCAACAATAACGACCTTGCCTTTGAGGCTGTTTTCTATATACGAGGGTCATTCAATAAGTTCTACCTCCTCCTTCATAACATGGCTTATATTAATGTCAACCTCAGGACATTTGTCATGACTATAGCTCCGAATCATAGCTACAAATTTGTAGTAAATGCTAATTGATATCTGTTTGACTTTTGTTATGACGCAGTCAAAGCCAAAGAGAGATTTTGGACAACGGACACAGAAAATTACCTTAAAAATATAC
The DNA here is from genome assembly GCA_035610835.1 of Ophiura sarsii. NCBI lineage: Eukaryota > Metazoa > Echinodermata > Ophiuroidea > Amphilepidida > Ophiuridae > Ophiura > Ophiura sarsii. The sequence goes on from CM069457.1 coordinate 28,897,834, forward strand.
ACATGTTTTTCGGGTGGTTTTTTCGTATTGAATGGTTAGATATAAGAGCATGATTTAAATACTGAAAATGGAAATGAATGAATGATATCTGAATATATTACAGTATTATCATGTATAGATTAGATTGTAAGCAATATTAACTCTTGAAGGCTTGGAAGTAGTGTACTATCAACTCAAATGTATTGCTATGCCTTTAATATACCGGAATACTGCTAATCAGTCAAGTTTTCATTGTTACAACTTAAGCCACAACGATGCCTCGAATGTTAAATCTTTACCATAATAGTCACTTTATGAGTTTTACTTATGTGCAATCTTCAGAATAGTCAATCAGGTAGTCAATGATGAAAATTATCGCTTTGATAGACTTAAATCCCTGTTTAGTTTGGTATATTGAAGATCGCTTAATTAGTTCTCAGGAAACTCAAATATGACTTTTACAGGGTTCTCTATAGGGGAGTGGTAAACTGAATGATTGTCCTGACTTGAATCTGGCTAATCAGAGGGCATATTTTTTCCAAACCAATCGGTCAACTTTATTGTTTAAAGTCTGTTAAAGCGATATCTGACATTCAGGTATGTTTTTGCCTCTTACAATAGGCCTATTGAAAAGCACTTCGGCAATATTTTGCTGTTTTTCATCCGTTTCCATCACACTAAATCAAGGTTTGGTTATCACTGCATGTCCGGAAAAGTACAACCAGTACTCAGATCAATTTACATTGGATTTGTAGCTGAGGTTCCAAGCTACAATCATGTGATATTTAATAAGACTGGCTCATATAATTTTAAAGTTATGCGGTAGGAGGTAGAACTTATTGAATGACCCTCGTAAGTAAATTGACAAAGAAATTAGAAATGCAATGATATCACATAAAAGCATAAGTTAATATGAAAATTTACTCACGTTTGAAATTGAACAGATTTGATGTGCTTTGAAAGTTCCTCTTTGCTGCTTCCGACACCGTCAAAATACTTAGAGGGTACATTGGCAAATGGGCCGACACTATTGACACTGGCAAGGGGCCTAAGCATCACAAGATGACATTCCTCTCCAGATATTGGCTTTAAAATGATGAATGTGTGGATGCATCCATATACAATCTCATCTTTGTATGTGTAGGACACAAAGGAATCTTTGTGCCGCTTTTCCTTTCTAGCATGTGCCTCAAACACCACCTTGTCCCGTTCAATGCGGGTAACCTCTTTTATTATGACATCATTCTTCAACAGATCTTTTGACATTGTGTCGATAGCCTTTTGTTCGGCTGCTGAGAGGCTTTTTTTAGATTTGGGATTCTTGGTGTGGACGAAGCCCTCACTGAGGGGGGTCAATTTTCTGAAAAAAAATCAAAACAATGTATTTCAACAAATGCATGTGTTGTTTACGTTAAAGATGTTGAAATAACACACACAAAATGACACTTGATGGTCAGTTATTTTAAAGGGACATTAAGTGGTGTTGAATATTTTAAATGTTTAAACATTTACTTCAGAATTCAAGATCAACATTAAAAATAACCATTACTGTTGTTTCTACTAACAAAAACACAGCAAAACTTTATTAAAACAATATCATCGCTATTTATTGAAAAACGCCCTTGATGCAAATATGGTTCGCGTTATGTATCACGCGTACTATAGGGGGATACTGTCGGACGTAAAATGCTCGTCCCGGCTGTACGAGCATTTTTGAATCGATGTTATCTTGTACAAAGAGGGCTGATTGTTCTTAATCCTTATAGGTGTAAGTTCATACATGTAATACAATTATAAAAATATATTAATCCCAGTTTTATCATAATTGAGGGCGCAGCCTCCAACACATCTATTAGTGGCCCTTTAAGCAGCAATACAATTTGTACTATTTCTGCTCATCTGTGTCACACCACTCTACTTTGTTGTAACAATTACAATAAGCAAAGCAAACACCCAATCTGAGTGATATGTACCAGTATGATGAATAACATGTCTAATAACTTCAAATGACCTGATTTCTGTTATTACTGTGGTAGATATAGTAGTTTTAACTCAATTTGTGACTTGGAACTTTATATCTTTCATATCATGTATATTCTAGATTACTGTAAAACAAGTTAATTTCGCGGCATGTTTTTTTCGCGAATCGCTAATCATCACCAGTTTCGCGGAAACTTTAATTCGCGAATCTAAAATTTAATTTACTAAAAATTATTTGCTACAGGTAAAAAGATGTCGAGACTGCCGAATTTTGAACCCTACACTCAATTATAAAATAAGTACAATACGGGTTTTGGCCCTATTCTGAGCTGTTATGTGCCTTTCGTAGGCACAACAGATACTATTACTAGCAGTATTGGTGTTTTAGCCCTCCATTTCTTCTAAAGTAAAAACCCCACTGATCCGAAGTATAAATTTTTGCTCAAGCAGTTATTACGCAAGTCAAGCGACGCTGTTTTGTTTTCCTTCGATGTTGAATTGCTACAGCACAGACCGGTGCTGGTTCGCAAAAGAGAAACTAACACAGTACAAAATACCGTGAATCTGTCGTGATATCAATCGCAATTACGACAATTCTGAACTGAAAAAAGTAAAATGTAACGCGATTTTCAACTGATATCATTAAATTAAAAATGAATCATTTGTATCAATTAAGCTTTGCTTTTATGTACACTGGATATACAAATAGATGGTACATGGAGTATCAATTTGTATCCAGTGTAAAGGCTGTCAAATTATGCTACCATTTCTATCATCTTCAAACACATTAATTCGCGGAATTTGAGCCGCTCACGAAATTCGCGAAATTAAATTGCTCGCGAAATTATTTTGTTTTACAGTATCATTATTTGGTCCCCATAAAACATACTACATTTAAAGGTTATGGTATCACATGAGGGGTCATGTAGGGGTCAATTAGGGTCATTCATGTATCTTTTTTAGGACAAAAAAGAAATAACCTGTCAGGACAGAATTCCATGGTCGGTTGGACGAGGGCAAGAACACTTTTTGGGGGGCGGGTATGCTAAAGGGGTCAAAAAAGTAAGTCCCCCCTAAAATTTGATTGCGTTTATCTTGAAAACGTTTATCAAAAGAAAAAACGCTTGGCTATCCATGGCAAGTTTTTTTTTCAATAGCATGTTTACTTCCAATTTATCACATTTCTCCAGAATGAGGTTTTCAGAAAAAGTGGCACTTTTCAAAATCTTATGCAAGAAAGTTACACAGATGTCTCCAGCACTGTTTAAAATGAATTTGAATTGTATTTATTTTCAATTAAAAGAAAGGCTTTTATTTCTTTAGCTTGTCTTTGTTTGAAATTAAAAATAAAATGATTTTATTTCATTCATGACTAGCCAATTCACGTCAATAACTTCTCCCTGTATCATTAAAAACTTTTCGGAAAACATCATTTTGGGAAAATGTGACTTTTTTTTTGAAAAGTAAACATGTTATTCAAAAGAGGGAAACTTTTTGTGGGTAGCCAAGGGTTTTCCCATTTCATAAATGTTTCAGTCAACCAAAACGCTCAATTGTGTGTTGATTTATGCACACAAAATTGTATAGATTCTTGAAAAGTGCCACTTTTTTGAAAACATCATTTTTATGAAATGTGACTATTTTGGGAAAAGTAATAATGATATTGAAATGGAGAAACTTTCTATGGGTAGCCAAGTGTTTTTTGCTTTTCATAAATGTTTCAATCTTTCGAAACCTCTAATTATCGGAAAACATCATTTTGGGAAAATGTGACTGTTTTGGGAAAAGTAAACATGTTATTCAAAAGGGGAAACTGTTTGTGGGTAGCCAAGGGTTTTCCCGTTTCATAAATGTTTCAGTCAACCAAAACGCTCAATTGTGTGTTGATTTATGCACACAAATTTGTATAGATTCTTGAAAAGTGCCACTTTTTTGAAAACATCATTTTTATGAAATGTGACTATTTTGGGAAAAGTAATAATGATATTGAAATGGAGAAACTTTCTATGGGTAGCCAAGTGTTTTTGCTTTTCATAAGTGTTTCAATCTTTCGAAACCTCTAATTATGTGTAGAGTTAAAGGCATATTATGTGATCTTTTCCAGAGAGCGCCCTCTATTCATGATTTTTTTAGAAAGTAGATTTTCTTGCAGATTTACATTTCCGATCATAAATCATACATACATTTCAAATTACAGAGCGATACGATTCCTAATTACCTCAAAATCATGGTTTTAGAGTGAATTTAGAGTGAAAAATATAAACTGTCGGAATTCCGACAGTTTATTTTCACTCTAAAACCATGATTTTGAAGTAATTAAGAATCGTATCACCCTGTAACTTGGAATGTATGCATTATTTATGATCAGAAATGTAAATCTGCAAGAAAATCTGCTTTCTATTTTTTTTTCGATGTTGAAGGCGTTCCCTGGAAAGATCACATAATAAACAAACGTGATCACATTTTAAGGGAGGGAGGGGGGGGGGGGGGGGGGGGGGGGGACTTACTTTTTTTACCCCTTTACATCAGATACCAGATTCAATTTGCTCACCTTTTACAACTACTTTTATTGCATACACAATTGGCCTAGATAATGTCAATTTTGTATTACTACATACCTTCTGTCACCCTTAAGCATTTGTTTAACTTCACTGCTGAAGTCATCCTGGACACAGGTGGCAAGTCTGAACTCGCGCAAATTGTTGACACCGTCAATGATCTGAAATGAGTTCATACATTTTGTTAATGACATTAAATAATATCAGTGGTCAAGACCTAAAAAAAGTGTATTCATTCTTAAAAGCTCAAATTTAGAATGTAAACAATGTAGTAAATAAGTCTTCATGTTTGATTAAGTCAATGTAATTTATATTGACATTGAATTAACAAGTTTCTTTTCATTCAAACAAGCAAAGTACAGATATAGTGGAGATTGGTAAAATAATGAGACACATTTTACTGATCAATGTTTTAATACATGAATAAAGATTGTTTGCAATAAGGCCAACACAAAAAAAGTTGACTTGCCCTTTCCTAACTGACTCACAATTATCTCTCAGTAGATTCACTCAATAAAAACGTATCCCAAAATTAAATAATGCTTAAAAGCAGTTCAATGGATTCCCAGTGTTTTCGCTCAATGTGTAGCATATACAAGGTGTCCAAATACTTGTTGGTTCAGTACAAATACTTATGGTTGCTACAGTAATGTACTTAAAGGGGCATTGAGAGATATAATGATATACTAAATATGAGCAAATAATCATAAACATAGCCCAAATCCAAAATGTCGTACAACCTTCATGCCAAAATAAGCAAATAACTGCACTTCCGGGATGAGATTTGACGCGAAAGGCTGCATGTAAAACGATTCATAACTTCCGAATTTAGCACCTGAGTTTCGATATGATGATATTGAAACTAAGAAAATCATGAAATTTTATATGATAAACGGCGAATGTTGGTAAACTGTTTCAGATGGTAGTTTAGTTCAGATGGTAGTAAGTATATGCCTATACTTTGATGCAAAAAACTGATTTCCAGGATAATTGAGGGCACACTCCCATACGTATCTCTCTATGGCCCTATGCATGATTTTTAGGACAGCAAATTAATAAAAATAATAATAAACCATGCTTATTAAGCGCACTCCGTCGCAAGACCCCAGTGCGCTGAACAAAAAAGTACAAAATATGAACAAAGATACAAAACATTATAAAGTCATTTGCTGAAAGAGGTGAGTCTTGAGCGAGCTCTTGAATTGCTGCAGTGATGTGGCATTTCTAACATGAGATGGGAGCCGGTTCCAGAGTTCAGGAGATGCATGAGAGAATGATCTTTGCAATTAAATAATTTGCCATATCTGCATCTATGGATGACTTGAATAGAGCCCATTGATGAATGGAACCAGCATTCCTGATAGGTCAATATTTTGTTTTTGATTATACAGATTATACATGTTGACCACTTATTTCACATGTGTATTGCCATGATTATCAGTTACGCAAAAAGTTGACTTGCCCTTTCCGACTGACCCGAATTTCCAGAAATCTTTTTTTCTTCTTTCTATATGAAAAAAGGGGAAAAAATGAAAAAAATTGAAAGAAGCACATAACAATGAAGAAAGATGAAAACGTTTGTTTTTGTATCTGCTTGTTTAAAAATAAAAATTAAAAATAAATTAAATTAAAAAAAAAGAAAAAAAGAGTGTAGTATCTCCCTGTTTAAATTTAAAAAAAAAAATCTGACCGTCCGACCCAGACTCTGGTCATGAAAGGGCAAGTCAACTCTTTCCTTTTTTTGGGCCTTAGGTAAATACATTTAAAAATAGAAGGAAATATATCTACAGGGTGTATCAAAAAAAATTAGGACTCTGTTTCATGACCGTGTAATTCTTATTATAATCATTGGACCATGACCAATTTAGTCTCAATGTAAAGCCCAATTAATTATTATGATATCCTGAAAATATGAGATCAATCCGATGAAAAATAAGAAAACTAGCGTACTTTGTGTAAACCATGTCATATATTGTTTTGTACAATGGGAATTCACACAGTAACAGTCGAGTATTACATGATGAAAGTGCTCGATTTGTAACTCAATGAACCATCCACAGTGGGTTCGAGAACTGTTTAACAAACTTTTTTAAATTTGCACAGAATATGCATGCATCTGTTTTGCGGATTTTTTCAGCCAGTATTGATTTGTGCCAGAATTAAATGGATTACCAAACTAAACTTTGCTATTGACTGATAGATTATTTACTATGTTGACAATTATTATAACGTATTGAAACGTAAACCATGTTATTTACAGTCTTATACGTAGATCCCATTGTACAAACCAGTAAATGACATGGTTTACGCAAAGTACGCTAGTTTTCTTATTTTGCATCGGATTGATCTTATATTTTCAGGATATCATAATAATTAATTGGGCTTTACATTGAGACTAAATTGGTCATGGTCCAATGATTATAGTAAGAATTACACCTTCATGAAACAGAGTCCTAATTTTTTTGATACACCCTGTATAACAACACGCTAAGCGTTATTGTACTCTGTGTGGGGAGAAACATGCAGGGTTTAATCACCTGTTGAACAGGGTTCAGTGGACCTTTAACTAAAGCTCCTAGGTCTCCATATATGCTTTCGAAGAAGAAGGCGGAATGAGTGAAAAGTGGGCCAGCTAGGCGGACACAATCAACCATGTGTGCCCCAATGTTGTGTACATTTAATGTGCACTCAGCTGGCCCTGTAAAAAAGAAAGCAAAGTACATGTATATGTTAATGTCACACAAATTTGCTATACTACAAAAGACAAGAATTAAAGGTAGATGTTCCGATTTTCAACTTGAAGTTTTCTATTCTACATCAAAGGTCATCCTTAAAAAAGTTGTGTTCCAAAGTTTGAGTTGCATAGCTCTAATGGTTATTATTTTAGACGCACAAGATGCTGTGAACTGTACCCATCGAGTGGTACACAAACTATATCGGTGGTTACCACCATTTGCGGTAATTTGACGTTATTTCATCGATTTCTCCGTAATTATACCGATTTAGGCCGTCAAATTTCAGTATGATGATAAGAAAAATACGAGCTTTCATATGATATGAAAATCTCCGTATGTTTGAAATAATTCTGTGTTACGAAAATGTGATCGGGTCATCTACCTTTAAATAGTCAAAGTCTCAAATAATTATCAGACTTTATCAGCTCTGATTGATTTTTTTCTTTTCTTAGCAATGGGCACAGGGTGCAAAAAGCATTTATAACATTTTGACCCTGGATATACCTTTTCTTGGCCTTTGACCCCAATGCTATGATTGACCTTTTTCAAATCTTATCAATTGGCACACAATGCAACAAATGCGGTCAAAATTGAAACATGCTTTGCCGTTTACTTCTGTATAGTTCAATGACCCCATATGACATAACTTTTAACCGCTGACTAACGTATATAATATAAACATGGATCCAAGGAATCTTTAGCCAATTCTGACAATCATTGGTCATTTTGTCCCGGACAAATAGCATTTAAAGTGAACGGAGTGGAAATTGACATTTTGACCTCATAGTGACCCGTCATGATTGTCTTTTTTTGGTCTTATCAATTGGCACACACAATGCAACAAGTACTGTCAAAATCAGAACATGTTAAGAATGTTACCATGTATAGATCACTGACCCCTAGTGACCCATCAGACATCACTTTTAATCACTCACTAAACCTTTGAACAGGGTTGACCGTGGATCCATGGAATCTTTTGACCAATTCTGATAATAATCTGTCTTTTCCTCTCAGGCAAGTAGTATTTTGGGTCAAAGGAGTGAAAATTAACATTTTGACCCTCACAGTGATCCCAACTATTTTTGTAGAAACTGGATTCTTTTTAAATGTGTAATGTTGACCAATTCTGATGGTACTGGGTCATTTCGCTCAGGAGCAATACTGTGTTAAGTGAAAATCACGTTTTGACCCTCTATGACCGTTGACCCATTTTCCTTAACAACCTGAGAAGGTTTTCATCTAAGGAAACATATGACCAAGTTTGATATAATATTGAATGATATGAGGGCGATACAGTGAAAATTGGTTGCACCTTAAAAAAATTGGGTAAAGCAGTTAATAACTGTTTATATCTTACCATAATATTCATCCATTCTTTCGTAAAACGAGTCCAAAAGTCTAGCTGCTTCACTCAGTTCTGATGAAGGGATTCTACTCTGACATAAAATGTACAGAGCACGTTGGAACACAGTGAAGTGGACGTAGTACCTGTATGGCAAAATGCCATACAGGACATGTTGACCATAAAACAGTGCGAAGTCACGGTATTGGGACGCTGAAAATGTAATACAATTAAGACTTAGAAATAATAGGCATATACAATTAAGACTGTTCAACAAAATAGCCCTTTTTTGTTACACAACTGACCTTTTAATTTAGTCCGTATCTGTAATGTTACCAGTGTCTGCGGTATTCAAATGGCGAATATATATTATATAAACATATTTCTCCACTAATTTTTGGATCAATCTATCATGGTAGTAATGTATTATGGCAATCAAATTATGAGCCATGTGACTCCCTGACCATGTTACTAATATGAATGTAAATGACTGAGTGTGATGCCTACCGTTCAATTCTCACAAATAAGCCTGGGGTGTTTGCTTATTTTTTCCATAGTAAATCCGAAGGTTTCGGTCCGTATGGACACGCTTAGGTCCTGAAGGGACCGGACTTGAGGAAAGCTTGGGCCAAATTCCTATAATAAGCATGCTGGCTGAATGAACTGAAGTAAGACAAGATGAAAGAGATCCATTTTTAACAATATTGTAGTCAATAATTTTGCCAGTCAATAATGGTGTTGATCCAATCTCACTTGCTACTCAGGAAAGACTTCTTCTCTCGTGTTCCCTTAAAAACCATAACCATCCTCATTAACAACAACATGCTGGGAGACTTGTGGATAGGGTTAACTTGAGTTTCATGATATTTGAATTCTTGAAAAAAATTGTTGACTGATGGTAGATACAAACCTTTTGTCTTCACCAAATCACCCAATTTGAGGGGATATCGTCTCATTGCTGTTGGTGGTGCAATCATGGCGAGGCGTCTGTCCACCTCCTCCACCCAAGGCTTTATGCAGTAACTCTTCCTTTTGTCTGCCAACCAACAATGAATGATTCGTTTTACAAATCCCAAGCATGTCCCGTGCATGTAGTCGACTAAGAAGTGCTTAGAAAGGTCAACCCCTCTCAGAAGTGCCATCACAGAAAATCCTTTCACTCCTTTTATCTGCAATTTTATAGATATAATTGACACAATGATTTGAACAGGGCATGTAAACACATACTTTATTGCTATAATTCAAAATACTTCAGTTTGTTTAGAACTGTTAATTGCAGGATAATCTCTAAATTGCAGTGCCAAAAATGTTCCGCTGAGGGCTGAATATATAAATAGTCCCATAAGGCTCAAGGCCTCACAACATTGATAGGTGGGGAAAGGGGATGAGGGTGTGTCTCCAGGCTACCATATATAAGTTTGCATTTTCATGTGACTCTATAGAGTGCATGTTTTGGTGCAAATGACAATTAGAGTCAGTGTTGGAACACATTTGTTTATGATTGTAGGCTAAAAACATACATTTAAGACTTACAGTTTTTGGGGTGGGTGAATTTTAATAAGTCATAAGGGGACCGATGCAAATTTACGTACCACTGCATTGCCTCCTCTTGAGATAGTCTCCGCTGCCTGTTCCCGCATTCTAATGTCTGTCCTAGGTAGCACAGGTTCTAATGGTTTCGTGTAGCATCTGCAAGATCCACGACCAGAACTGGTTTGCGCACCCTCAATCTCACACATGCCACAGCCATAAGATCCATTCCATTGGTGAATTGATTTCACTGCAGCCATAGCAGGTAGATCCATCGTGCTACATAGTGTTTTTACCCGGCACTTCACCATAGAACCATCCGGTAATTGAATGTTGATTCCTAAAGATCCAAAATGCATAACACTTGTGTTAATTGTTTAATTGACTTTACTCTTCTTTTTAAATCATCAAAAGAGACAAAAAAATACCTTAAATTTGGATTATCGTCTGTAAACCTATTCTCGCCCTAGGCAAAGTCTCATCTGAAAATATGATAAATGTGACCTATTATTTCCAGACTTTTCCACTCTCGTTTTGGAATGGTCTATTTTGGAAGAGGGAAAAAGTAAATAAAAATTCCTTTAAAAAGGAATGGGCGCTCAAATGAACATGCTTCATTTGATTAATTACAATATATTAAATAATAAATCTAGATAAATATAATAATTTGCTCCTGAAGAAGTCAGAGCTAATCCTGACGAAAGTGTAAAAGTCTTAAACTTGTCCGCCGGCGTACCCGTTAAGCTCTATACTCTATTTGGCTTCCTCTGGACAGTGGCGTAACTTACCAGACGCAGCTTGTACGCACGCGTATGTATATTCCGCCTTTCAACGCTCATGTGTATACGCCAGCCCCGCGAGTGTTATGTAGTGCAATTAGTAGAATACGCGGTTACGTCACTGTCTCGTGAAGGCCAAATAGACTATAGATAGGATGTTTACATTATTTATATATTTATGTATTATATATCCTTTAACTATTTCTATAAATGACTTGTTAATCCAATTGAAGGATTATCTAATTAATCTATGCATTCATGATTTCATTTAGTATCAATCAATCAATCAATCAATCAATCAATCAATCAATCAATCAACCAACCAACCAACCAACCAACCAACCAACCATCCATCCATCCATTCCAATCCAATCATCCATCCAATCCAATCCAATCCGACCGACCGACCGACCGACCGACCGACCGACCGACCGACCGACCGACCGACCGACCGACCGACCGACCGACCGACCAATTGGAATTGAAGACTCCAACTTTCCTGGTGTTTATATTATACCCACCTACCAAGACCAACCCACTGATCTCTGCATGTAAGTAATTCATAATTGAACCAGTCAGTATTAGGCCTACAGATGAGTTGATAAACAGCGGACTGCGTAAACTACAACTGTACACCGCCCCAACCCACACCTCCCAATGCCCTGTACAATGTACATGCAATGCTTTGCTATTATAATACATCTATATGCAGGCTGCATAATTATAGCTGAGATACTGCACTGTACATATTCATATCGAGAATGTAACCGAGCGTAACTATCTACATCCTTTATAACGAGCGTGATATTCAGCCTCGTTTATTGTTCGTAAACGCCGATAGCACTCGTACACTACAACTTAACAATTCACTGTTACGTAATTGTTAGTAAGAGACCATCAGTAAACATGGCAGCCTCCATCTATAATATCTAGAAATACCAAATTGTGTAAGTTTTCGTAAACTGATGACAATACAAGGGCTCCCGCCGTAGCTGGCGCACAAAAATATGATATTCTGCCATACATATGTTACTGTTATAATAACCAATTTTGGTATGAATAGAAGGATGATATATAATATGTGTAAACAAACACACCCCAACATGTGTTTATTTTTAATTTTTAGACATCATAGACTGAACTCCCTTAAAATCAGGGAAATGGGGTTGGGGGAGGAACATATTGATTGACATATTACATACCTTCTACATATAAATGATTCAGCGTAAGAATGAATGGATGAAGAAAGGTATTCATGTCTGGTTTATGCCTTCCATAATACAGCCCAAGAAGAAGAAAGTGGCGTTTAGAAAATCTGGGGATTTAGATAAATATAAGAGATGTGACAATGAAATATGAAACAGATGCTCAAACTTACAATATTTTCATGAAAATTCATCAAACACATGCTAAATGTTTGAGTTACATTTGAGTTACAATCAATTAGTTAGGTTTTGGGTGTTAAAGGCATATTGTGATCTTTTCCAGAGAGGGCCCTCTATTCATGTTTTTTTAGAAAGTAGATTTTCTTGCAGATTTACATATCTGGTCATAAATCGTACATACATTCCAAGTTACAGAGCGGTACGATTCCTAATTACCTCAAAATCATGGTTTTAGACTAAATATAGAGTGAAAATATGAACTGTCGTGTTATCCCGACAGTTTATTTTCACTCTAAAACCATGATTTTGAAGTAATTAAGTATCGGACGTATCACCCTGTAATTTGGAATGTATGTATGATTTATGATCAGAAATGGAAATCTGCAAGAAAATCTGCTTTCAATTTCTTTTTCTGATGTTGAGGGCGTTCCCTGGAAAGATCACATAATATACCTTTAACAGTTAGTTGGTTAAAATGTTTTAAGCAGGGCTACAAAATCCCAGAAAGGAATCAAATGTCACAGATAAAAATGAAAGACAGTTGAAAAAAATCTCAAGAACAAAATTATAGCCTGCATGAAATGGATGAAAAAAGGGAAGGTGGAAAGTATGTTACTTCACTTATCCATATTTCTAGTTAGCGAGAATGTTAGGTCAGATAAATACAAAATCTCTCAGGCCAAATAAAAAAAATTGTTTGTCTCAAAGCTCCTCTCCTGTTGTAAAACTAATGCGGAATGCGGGTTTTTTTTCGGTTTTTTTTTTTTTTCAAGATTTTTTTTCAAACTGAGATTCTGTGAAAGAGCCCCAAATTGCTTGATCTATAAATAATTTAATGTTTAACACACAATCTGAACAAATCGGTGTCAAACGTGGGGATATTTTGCGGGTTTTTTTAGGAATAAAATTAAAAAATAGAAAAAAAATAGAATTTCAATATTTTTGAAAATCTAACGCGCATGAATTTACCAACGCGCGCGGGAGCTTTGAGACAAACAATTTTTTTTAATTTGGCCTCAGCAATATGGTGTGTTTTTTAATTGCCCATTTTATTTTTGTGACCCTTTTTATATAAATGGGCAAATTGTAGGAATAATCTTGCAGAAATTGTTTCACTTTTCCTTAGTGATTACTAACCCCTATTTGACCCCTTAATAAACATTGAGACCTTTATTTGTATTTGACACCTTTATTAACATTTGACACCTTTATTAACATTTGACATATTTATCTGTATTTGACCACCCCTTTATAAATGTTTGAGACTTTTATTTGTATTTGAGACCTTTTTGACCCTAATGGCCGCCCATATTATTCAGCGTAGTGCACTGTATTAGCTTGCTTTAAAATGTTCAATAAAAATACTTGTCCATGTACTATATTCTCATTTAGAGCAAACCTTATCAGTGAGCCAAGATAGTTGTTACTGAAATGCATACATTTCATGCCAAGCAATGATAGACTTGTGCATGTCTGTCCTGTCCAGCCCTTTCTTTCATTTTCCCCCATTTTGAAAACATTCCAAAATTAACCATGAATTAACCCATTATGCTACATGTAAGTCCTGTTTCTTGTAGTAGGAAGATAGTAAGGCTAAAAAACGAGAGGTTGTGTTGCCCGCTCAGTGACTGACCCTAAAATCGGTAAAAGTAGGGTCGGATTCTTTTCTTTCTTTTTTAGATTTTAATTTGATCTTAATAAAGTGTCTAAATGTAATTTTTTCTTGCTTGAAATGAATAAATTATCTTGATAAAAGTTTTTTAGACTAATATCACCCCAGAAACTTAAGTTAAATTGACTTATGGCCTATAACATTTTTTTCTCAAGCATAAACCATTTTAAAATTTTCAGCCAAGGAAAAATAAATAAATAAAAATTCTGACCCACTGACCCAATTTTGATTTGTTAGCACCCAAGGTCAACACAACTTTTTTGTAGTTGCTGCTTCATAGTAGGTGTCCTTAAGAAAAGATGAATACTACAAGGGGCAGCTATTTACTATGTGAACATCTGATTGTGATGGCATTTATTAAAGATGTAGTATTACGCTGAACATGGGTTGGTATTTGACTTCGGCATAATTGTACTAGTTCAATCTTTCAGAGGCCTGGAATCCAGGCGAAGTAAGGCAACAAAAAAAACCCCAAAAATGTTTCTATGTCCATAGATCATTTTCAGAAGTTGGGTAATTTGGTCAGATTTTTATCTTTTATTTTTTATAAATCACATTTAAAAGATGCATTATTAACTTTGCAATAGGGACTGTTACATAGTAACGGGTTATTTAAGGCTGTGTCAACCCTGTTTGGCGCCAAATTTATCAAGCACTGTAACTTTTAAATTATAAATGTGATGTACATAAAAGTATACATTTTTTGTAATGAAATGAGTCAGAGAATCCATTTTTGGTATCAAATTTTACTAAAATTAGTGATTTTTACATTTTTGCCCAAAAATCACCTTTTTGGTGCCAAAAATTTTCAGACAACCTAACAATATCAGATTTTGATTAAAAATTCAAAAATTTCACTAAAATCATCTAAAAATCAATTATCTAGGAGCGATTTTTTTTTGTGGCTTAAAATTTGTTTGTTTTGAAAATATTGACCAAAAAGTTCTAAAGTTAGTATTCATTTGTACAGTAAAAAGGCAAACAAAAAATGATGGTCGGTCGGAAAAAGGACAATCAAACAACTCTTTTTTTTTACCTAACAATTGCCCTGATTGGGTGTGTTTGGAGCGCTTGTTTATAATTCTGTGAATTATTTTGCCTTTGTTAAGGCCAAGTAAAATAAAACAACAGTTGATCGTCCCCGCCCGCTTACTTTTTCTTTCATTTTTTAATTTTTTTTTAATTTTGATTTTTTTTCTATAGATGGTGTGACCGGTGATGTAGTGCCCGGCGGTTTGCGTGCGCACCTACAGAGAACGGTGCTTTAATTCATACTTGATTGATCATTACTGACCATGCTTACGGTGTAATAGTGCAGTAGTCATGGTATGCATCCCTAAGCACAATGAGAGACCAGGTACTAAATCTGGTTGCCCGGCGGTTTGCGTGCGCACCATAAGGGCATGTGCTTTTAAAATTGGCGCTCAGTGATGTGTGTTTTGCCATCATATAGTAATGTATGCAGTAGTCATGGACTAGTACCTCTAGCATGTCTTTAGACCAGGCGCTAATCAATTTGTAAACACTACTGATGTAAACAACGGTCACCTCATCTATAGTAAAACTTTTCGATAAATTGCATGTAAAACTAACCCTAACCCATGTTGCTCCAGTAAAACTTTATTAAAACTGTATCTGTACATTAAATAAATGCACATACAATGTAAAGAGGCTCAGACTGTAAAATCTTTACTTCAAAAAGCCGGCGGCCATCTTGGAAAGAAAAAAAATAAACATTAAATAAAAAACCCTCCCTCATCCTTTTTTTGAAAAGTCCGGACGATCAACTGTTGTTTTTTTTACTTGGCCTAACTTTAAAAAAATCAAATCAGACTTTTGACATATGATATCATTGGGCCAAAAAAATATACTGGAATAGCTGTCTCTCAAAGCATATTATTTCCACTCACGTTTATGCCCTTCGTCCTGAAAGGAAAATGCTGCAAAAATTATGTGAATATTTCTAACATAATGGTAAAATATAATTGGTGTGACTATGAAAAATTATAAAATTTGAGGTTATAAAAAATGTCCAAGTTGTTATGTTAGGTTAATCCTAAACCAGTAAAGCTAGTTTTTTGTGCGTATCAGGGGGGGGGGGGGGAGGGGGGGGGAAAAGTGCTTATTTTTTTTAACCCGAAAAATCACCCAGCACCCCCCGGGATTCGATCGCGGGACCATCGCACCCAAGTCTGTCCCTCTACCAACTGAGCTAACAGCGGCTATGTGGCCACAAACTCCGTGGCCACATATGCCTGCGGTAGGTGACGTCATCGCGGCAATGCAGCAGCATGTGCATGGAGATAGTTTCTGGCAGTGAGATTCAGTGGGGTTAGGGTTAATTTGATCACACACAGATGACTTGTGAGTAACCAGCAAACGAGAAAGACACAGTGGTCTATGGCATGGTTGACAACAGAAAGGACCTGAATAATCGTGGCTTAATTTTTCATGTGGTTCTCCATGTTCATGTTTATAAAGAGCACAATGTTTACTTATAAGTATTCCTTATACTCCACACAAATTTCCAACAGATCAGGATGATATTGGCCCTTTAATTGGTTTAATATTTCATCAAGTTTACTATTATTTTACTTTTCTTATATGATCAAAATTGAATAGGCCTATAGATTTTGTTGCAGAAAGACTTAAACATAGCCTTAAATTTGGATGTTCTATAATTGGGTCCATTCTGATTAGAGTAACATACTTACCGTTTCCAAGGTGGAAGTTCATTAATTACCGCAGATATGGGCCACAGTTGGTTGTTGTTGGAGTTGTATACCTCCACCCCATCTGTGCTCAACAGAATTGTTAGGTTGTATACATAACTTGTAAAGGCAGGATCAGCTTTGTAGAGTTCTCCGTCAAATATGTCTCTGATGCTACCATCTTCACTAGGACCTAGCCCTTGCCTGTATGTGGCTATATCGTCTATGAAAGACTGATCTGAATATTTGATAAAAAAATAACATTGATTTACAAATTTATTATATTTGGTAACTTGGTAAACAAGTAACTTCCGGGTTCCTCTATACCATCTATTGAACCATTCATTAGTTCATATTTCATTTTTCTCTGCAATCTCTCCATGCCCCTTTAAGGGGTGACTTACAGATGTCATCCGGACAATCACCATGGCCGCCCCATGTTTTTGCAAAGAAAGAAAAAAAGAAGGGGAAAAAAGAGAAGAAACGGGGGAAAGGAATTGCTTTTCATTAAAATATTGGTCAAAGGTACACACCAAATCGCACCAAATGGGTTCGAAAATTGAAAAAGAAATCCAATTCTAAGGGGGCCTCAGACTCCCCCTCCCCCCCCCCCCCCCCCCCCACCCCCGTTCGAGCTTTTAAAGCATGTATACTTGAATCAAGAATATATCAGTTACGCTCAACTTCTTTCGTGCATTGATAAAAAAACAAAATAGGCCTATTTATTGGAAATGAAGAGTTTTCAATATAAGTGACCGCCCACTTTTTGGTACCTTGCTACACCCTTGAAATGTCTACACCTCTAAAAAAACCAAAGCCCAACGAATATTAGGTCTAATTGGGTCAAAGAATTTACAAATGAATGTGTTGATTAATTAATTATTGTATTAACTAAATATTTGTCTTTATATTAAGGTCCATCATTTAAAAAATCTTTAGTTAAACGCGAGTTAAACTACCCCCGTACCCATGTTTAAAGTTAGACACATTTCGGCGAGTTAGACGCGTGTTTAAGTAAAACAAATGTACGAGAATCGTGTTTAGTTAAACGCTGTGTCTAAAGTTAAAGTTAGACGCGTGTTTAGCTACGTACGAGAATACGGGCCAAGGTGTTTCTGTCTGTGTGGGGTTGGGGTGGGGGAGGGGAGGGGTGAGTATGTAGGTGTGTGTAGAAGGTATGCCAGGTGGGTGTGGATTGGTTTGTGAGGTGTGTATATGTAATGTGTGGTTCATTTATTTGGTTAAAAACTGTTCTTGATATTAGTTACCTTTTAAATAATTATTAGGCTAATGGGCTTGTGCAATTGTAATTTGATATTTATACATGTTTTTTATTGTAAAATTGTTGCAATTCAGATGTTACTCTGCTATATCAAGACTATTCTTTTCTCATGTCCGAAGGCTGACAGCAAAATTGTTAACTTTATTTGTTGGAAGTGGCTCTTTTTACTTCATTCTAACTTTCTTCCATCTTTTCTAACTTTCATTTCATTCAGCCAGCATGCTTATAGGCTTTTTAAGCCTGGCCCGAGCATTTTGCTTGAGCCTGGTCCCTTCAGGACCCAAGCGTGTGTCCGTACGGACCGACCGTTTAAACAAACAACAATTATGTTAAACCTAACCTCCTAAGTCGCATTTTGAAGATTAAAATAGTGGCGCCGCCATCGGGGCTCGAACCCACAACCTCTCGGTTGTCAGACGAACGCTCTACCACTGCGCCACAGGGGCCAATCATACTCGGGCCCGTGTATTGGCCCGACTATGTAGCTTGGGGCCATTATTTCATCGAAAAAGTGCCACGCCAGCTGGCACAGACAGACTTTACCGTGCACATTTGCAGCATTGAGGATGGTTAGGGTTAATAAACCTTTTATGAATGAATGAATTTAACCTAATTATTACTCACCCTTGAAAAAGTCCTGGATCTGTGTCTCCAGGTCCAACTCAACAAAAGTTGCTCGTGGTTCTGAAGTGCCCTCCTTGAAACGAGGCTGATTACACCCGTTTGTTGGGCATGTGTCAATTTCATTGTCATATAAATATGAGCATTGCGCACAGATATGGTGGATGTATTTAACTAACTGCCCATTCTGCTGGATGCATGACTGTAAAACAATAATACAAATAACAGTCCCGTATTTACATAGTGAATGATGGACCCGCTACAGAGTTTCCCAGAATGTTTTACACAGAAATCAAGGCATAAGTCTTTGCAGAAATGGAGCTCACAAGTGTAGTGCTGCCGTTGCATTTTGATATATGGTGGTGTAAGGGTTATAGAAACATGTGTTCAATAACCCTATCCTCTTTGAGGCATTTATAGTACTTTATATTTTGAAGCTAACACTAACAGGGAGAAACTGGGGGAAATAAGACAAAAGAAAATGGGGCATGCTGTCGCCGGGACTCGAACCCGGGCCGCAGCCATAGTCAAGGTGATGAACATGGCGCTAGTGGGTTGGCTCTCCCAAAATTAATTTTTTAGAAGTGAATGCCATACACATACTAACAATACACGTTTAATGTTATATATAAATACTCAAGCAACATCTTTTATATAAAGTGACATTTGTGCAGTTGTCAGTTTGAGTGCCATGAAACCTGAGACTAGTATAGCATAGGAGACAGCAAGCAGCTCATACAGTCTATAGACCATATTCACGCGGCAGCCATTTTCTAAAATTTGCCACCCAAGCCTCGTTCTCGTTACGTATACCTGCGTCTACGTGACTTGCGTGAGGATGTGTATGCCGCGCGCTTTGGTACCACGCATCTCGCGCAGTTCTATTGTACAGTGCCTTGCGCAGATAGACCAAACGGGAACAAGGCTTGGGTGGCATATTTTGGAAAATGGCTGCCGCGTGAATAGGGTCTATTGTTATTCGCTATCGATCGTTTTATTGGTCTACCCCGGCCACAGCAATTCTCAACGCTAGCGGTGCTGGCGGCATACAGACTGTGATTGATTTCAAAAATGATTATGCATTTAAATTGCTAGAATTATGGCATTCAGAACAGGTATGCTGGTTAAAACCTACTAGTGCCATACTTCCATGCATAAACAATGTATGATGATATTCATTCAAAGTTCATGGTTTGTGTCTACAATTTAAATGCCATATCGTCAGCCTGCTTCGATAATTGATCAACTCATTTTTTCTAGTTCTTAGAAAACTTACTCATTTTGCATTATTGATGGATGGATATTCATTATGTGGAATGAGGCTTGTATTATTGATGCCTCAATGGCGTGCATGGATGCACTAATCCAAGTCATATAGAAACAGATGAACACAGCCATACAATAACTTCATTAATTCTATGGATTTGTCAATGCAAATTCAATAATGCAAAATGAGTAACATGTTGGAGTGGTCTGGTGGCCCTTTTGCAACAAAGCTCTTCATTTATCAACACTTTTGATTGGTCAATGACTTAAGTATTATAACAGCATGTGCATAATGTAATGAAGTCATGATTTATGCAAAAAACTCAATTTTGCTGAAAAGTGAGTTAGGCAATTATCGAAGCAGGCTGACGATATGAGGTGGGATATTGACTCCGAAAGACTCGTATAATCCAGATTATACTGCAGGTAAGTATTACCTTTGCATAATCTTTAATTATACTTCGTCTTCCTCCGGTTTAATCAATATGCGATTTTGAAGCACTAGATAACAATACCTTCACCATTCCTGAATTTGCTGAAGGTGATCATTGTGTCCACTGATTGCATCATTTATAAGAACAACATTTTATTTCATTAAGTCATCCAATTGCTTTAATTTACAACAAATTAACTCTATTTATCCTTTCCTCAAAACGACATTTCTTCATTATCCCCCACCCCTCTCATTTGTTTTGAGAATGTTTTTGAAATATTTCAAAAAAAAATTAAAAATTATTTGTAAAAATTAAGATTTTTTTCAAAAATAATTTTATTTTTTTATTTTTTTGAGAATTTTTAATAAAAAACTCAATCTATTTTTGCCATTTTTAAAACATTCTGATTTTATAAAATATTTTGAAATATGCAATGAACATTTTTAATTCTATAAAAAAATGTCAGATTTTCGAAGCATAATAATGATAAAATTGGATTCTTTTTTCGTAAGTTGAAAATTATTTGACTCAACTTCGTCTCGTCCAATAATTTTCAACTTAATGGCGCGAGCGACTAAAAAGTGCAAATGTCTCCATTATCTTCCTGAGATCTTGTGGCAGGGTGCGCATTATTTTGCTTGGCGCACAACAGCATATATATTATGGGCGCCAACTGCATGGTTGCAGTACACCTTAAGAAGAACAAACACGGCATGTAGTAACAGTTTAAAAAGCACTGTTTTGTGCACATATTTTGATCAATTCTATATAGTTTTCAGTCATTTAATAGCTCCTTGCACTTCTGAGATAATCTTGTATTAATCAGAACCACGTCACAGCTTTTAGATGCAAAATGAGAGAGCCTTTCCAGTTCATACACATAAATATTCACATAATTATTCCCACATATACATCAGTAGCCTAATTATAGTCAGCTAAGCTTTTATAGGCTAATGAAAATTGATTCCATATTTCCCGTAACACTTGGTTCAAACCATGAGGTTACTTTTTCATTATTCATTATTCATATTTTTGCAGCAGTTCATTATTTACAAAATAACGACCATTTCAGGTGATCATCGAAGTCGATTTCTATGTTTAGGTTCCAATTGTTTCAGAATGTTAACAAAATGCGATGTTCGATGAAGGAAATTAAGGAAAACACTGAAAAACTTCAACAATATTTCAAAAACGCTGGAAAAAAATGGAAAATATCAAATAATGAATGATTTCGCTATTTTGGCATTCATAACACGGTCGAAAAAACCAAACGCGGGCGGGTAACGGGAAACATAGAATCTACTTTCATCAGCCTTATCAGAGTTAAAATTATCACTGGACTTATTGAAACGGAATATTTTACCATTGAATGAAATATAGGATAACAAAGTCACTTACCTGTTTAACTTTGCAAAATTTGTACCATGATTCCAGCCATGTCGTTGATGAGATGTCCTTGGGAATATGCAAACGCACTAAGGATAGGATATCCTTCAATGCTTGTTTATTTACTACTGGATGCCGCTGAAGTATGTTTAGGATTGATACGATACTTTCCCGTACTGTGATCCGGGCCCCACTGTATATTAGCTCTGATTTGGGTTCTGCTCGCAAGGTACTTTCATGTATCAGCTCTGTTTCAGGTTCTTCACAGGATTGCAAGGAGGTTTTCTTACCTCTGCTGATGACTTGGCCTGCTGCCTTTCTCTTTCTGTACGAAGTTGTTCGTGGAGCTGTATCTCCACTTTCAACATAAGACTTGTAACGACTTCTAGCTTTGGAACCTTCAGCCATGTTAACAGGTTCCCTACCCTTATAGGAATGTAATATCATCTACACTTGCCTGCTATAACTAGCTACCAGGCAACAAAATAAAAAGGGTTTGTTGTCTCCACTGTGGTTGTCTCACAGTTTCTTTTTGATCAAGTTTAGTACGGTAAGAACTAAATTTTGTAAAGTAAAGTAAAAAAATGTGATAATATGATTATTTAATTGGTTTATTGATTTCCATAGGTGTCAGAAGCAGGTGTAGGGGTGGCCTGAAATTCACAACTTCTTGCCAAGCGTCCCATTTATTTGATTAAATGTGTCCCATCCTCTTAATTGTTCCCACCTCAACCTAAAAAAGAACTAATGAAAAGAAGATGGGAAAAGTTACTTTCAAAGTCAGACTACAACCCGAGACAACATTTTATTTAGGGCCAAAACTACCTTAGTACATGAACATGGTTTAAATAAACATGGCCATGATACTAAATAAAGCTTTCAAACCAATGTCTTGAATGGTAGTGGCATATGCATTTGGTCATTAAATTTACCACTTTACTTACATCAAGTCCAGTGTAAAGTCATATTCAAGGTAAATTCAAGGGCACAAAGAGCTCTGGATTTGGGGACAAGTACATCATGCACATATAAAAATTGAAACATTGTGATCATAGATCAAAGACTTTAGTCAGCACATTGACCATATGGCTGACAAATCAAAGCAAATAATTATTTGGACAATTGTTTTTATATATTTCGGCACCATCAGAATGGAAAATTTGTATAGTTCAATGATCACCTCTAGTGAATATTATGTATAATTTAGATCTTTCTATGATTCTGTTATTGGTAGCATATTACCCATACATATATATTTATATCATTATAATGAAAAATACAGTTCATAACAAGAGCTCCTGAAATCACACTTGACATGCCACAGTTGCATTAGAGGGCCACAATGTCATGTTGAATTTTTTTGAATTTAATTAATTTACTTCAGAATTCAAGATTGTTTCTACTAAAAAAGAAACCAGCAAAAAACTTGATTAAAACAATTTTGTTAAATATTTTGGAATACCACCCTTAACCATGTAAAATGCTGATCAGGCACGATCATCATTTTTTGAATCAACGTTTTGTTGTACTGAGAGGGCTGATTTTTCTTAATCCTTATAGGTGTAAGTTCATATATACATGTAATACAATTGTAAAAATATACAAATCCCAGTTTTTATCATATATTTTTGTAATTGAGGGCGCTGCCTCCACCACATCTCTTATTGCCCCCTTTAAGTCTAGCAAAAATTCAGATTGATGTCATTTTTCAAAACATGACAACTGATATTTATAGTTTTGCTTCTATTCTATATAGGCCTATGAATACAAGCACATGCCTTGCTACTGTGGAATAGAATGCATTGAATTATTGCACATAATATTTAACCCACTGTTCATATTTGGAGTATATCAGATGCCACTGTAATTTGGAGTATTAATGATGATAAGTTTTATTGAAGTTAAATTTAGATGTTGTATTATGTGAGGACAAATCATTCCTCAAAAATGAGGTTCTCACACACTTACTCAAAAGTGAGGGATCACTCAGACAAGCTCAGATCACTATTCAATAGGCCACCCCCTACACACAAACACACCCCAACTCACTGATATCCACACTCACCATGAATACAGCTGATAAATTACTCCTGCATTTGTCCGCTTCAACAGGGCCAGGACATGTATACCTATCACTAGATTTATCTATTATGTTGTGATACTTGTAGTTTATTTGTTATGCTGGTAACATAATAAACATGCTTGAAATGTATGCATTCATTTTCGGAGTTGGGGTTTTCCTGACCCCAAGTTTGCGATCAGGGCATGCATTTTTGATATTATGCATGCCAATGCATTAATATGTTTGCCTCTAATCTATTCAAAAACAATATCAGTGTGGTTGCTATCCTATCACAATAACCGAGTTGCTCCGCTGATAACGTAATAAACAGGGTTTTTGAGGACATTATATTTGAGCTTGTCATACATCACAATGCAGAGATATCTGGGTACAAGATACTTTCTGTGCGCAACATCTGTGGCTAATCATCAGAGTTTAACATTTAGGCCCACTGGCCCAGTATCAATGTGATCATTTAAAAATGGTACCGTGGCACAGTTAGTGAGTAGTCTGGGTGTAAAAATCAACACCTATCGTAGAAAGGACTTAAGTAAAGGAGAGAGAAAAATTGGAAACATTAAAAAAAAAAAAATTATGACCTGTCGTTTGGTATAGCTAGGCCTACAAGTTTTCTCTTCTTTTCAGATATTAAAAGAGACGGAATCGGGTAAGCTTCTGATTAGTATGAGTCACGTAACGAATTGTGATTTCATCATAGAAAAAGGCCAAAACATGCCACCTGTGAAATGTGAAAAATGATGTAAACATGAATGTAAACATAAAAATGTAAAATGCTGAAAAGCATATGAAAATGTGTTATACATGTAATGATATGCAAGATAAACATGCTGAAAAGCAAAAGAAAATGTGTCATACATGTAAAGAAAATGCAACATGATGAAACTATGTGA
The DNA here is from genome assembly GCA_035610835.1 of Ophiura sarsii. Classification (NCBI taxonomy): domain Eukaryota; kingdom Metazoa; phylum Echinodermata; class Ophiuroidea; order Amphilepidida; family Ophiuridae; genus Ophiura; species Ophiura sarsii. Next base: position 28,922,467 of record CM069457.1, read on the forward strand.
ACATATATAAATATAAGTGATAGCAATAAACAATAAAAGATTTTAAAAAATGATATGCCATGTAAACATGAAAAGCACACGAAATGATGTGTTATAAATGTAATTGAAATGTGAACATGAATGTAAACATGCTGAAAAGCATAGGAAAATGTGCTATACATAACATGTAAGGAAAACACGCTGAAAAGCATATGAAAATGTGAAAAGCATATGTATTTGTAGACATGAACTATGAAATGTGTATTTGACATGAAATAAAATGTGAAAATTAAGAATGTAAACATGCCAAAAAGCATATAAAAATGCTGAAAAGTATGTGAAAATGATATGCAATGTAAACATGCTGAAAAGCATATGAAAATGTGTTATACATGTATTGATATTATGCAATGTAAACATGATGAAAATTATGATAGTAACAAACAATAACAGATAAAAAAACAAAAACATGCCACCTGAACTTGACCCTCGTTATGCTTGCAGCACTGAAAAAGAAACTGAAATATATGTCTAGGTCTAAACATTAAATACAATGTTTAATGATGAAGCAGGAAAATAAAATTAATGGTTTGTAAAATGACTAGGAAGTGTCTATATTGGTAAACTGTCAAGCAACGGGTAACAGTTAACCCTTTGTCAAGTGTTACAGAGAAAACAAGAAAAGAATAACAACATCCTCAATAATTGTAATCAGATGCTTGATCGTTACCTCTGGCGGCACAACAATATCATCCGCATTCTGATCTCCGCTTTCGAAGATAGTGAGACTTTTAAAGACATGGGCGTCTTGATCAACGCTGATATAGAAGGGTACCTCACCGGAGAGGGGACAGTTCCTCCTGACATCATACCAACAGCTCAAAAACCTGATATTGTTCTAACATGCCCTGCTCAAAAAAGGATCATTTTATTTGAGCTCACAGTGCCGTTTGAAACAAATGTTGATAAAGCTAATAAACTCAAGACTGACAGATATGCTGCCCTGGTAGGAGATATCTCGGACGCAGGCTACAAGTGCTCCTTGATCCCCTTTGAAATAGGATCAAGGGCCTCATAACAAAATCTAATAAGACACGTCTGAGAGGTCTCCTACGAACCCTAAAGTGCAACGTTAAATACACAGCTCTCAAAAACAACATCTCGAAAAAGAGTCTGATGTCTTCTTTTTCCATTTTCCAATCAAGACACGAACGGGATTGGAACGTTACCAATTGTATATAGGTCCTCATGGCAGCAGGTCTGTCACGACCGACTCACCTCCCTTTTCGCCCAGCTATCTGGGCATATAGTTTGGCTTTCACTCAGCATGATGCCGATTTTGGTTGACTCTGGCGGTATAAAGGTACCCATTTTTGTGGCTAAACATGAATTTAGTGGCAGAAATGGCAAAAACATGCCCATGTTACATCAGAATTGTGGTCGAACGAGGGAAAACACTCTTGTATTTCTGAAGATATCGAAAATAAAATAATAAAATTAGGGCTATTCCACAGATAGTCAAACTATCTGTGGCTATTCATGCTATTCCAGCGTGGTGTTAGATTGGTTTTTGTTTTCATCGACTGTCTACATAGATCCAGGGATACTATTAATTGATAGACCCACCGCCGCGCCAGGCTCAGAGAATTGGAAGTTTGCGGTTCATCGATGAAAGTTTGCCCAGAGACTGGCGTATTACATAAATAAGGCCTATTAACACAGACCTTGACGACTATATCCATGCACCGTAGTCCAAATCTAGTAAATTATAGTAATTTTTGATAAACTTATTTAATTTGGCGCAAAGGAATCGGGAAAGGAATACAGATATGATGTGCATAGATATGATACGAGGTGTATTTTTTTGATAAATCTAATATTCTTTGATTAGAAAGAGAACTCATTTTGCATGGGTGAAGGGTCCTTTGTTTTACGGTGTGGCCTCTGGAATCTAAAAATAATTGGTATTTATTATTCCGCTAATATTGAAAGTTTATATTAGGAAATAATCTACAATTTAAGAATTATATTTATCTATGATAGGATTTAGTAACATTTTTGACGCATCATTATCACATTGATTGAAAAGTTAAGGCCATGTTTTTGAGATAAATAATGGTTTTTTTCCCGCGACCTATTTGTATTGCGGAATTAGGGAGGGTGTAATTCGTCAGCACCCATCCCGTCAAAACGTGCGTTTTAGCCAAGCATTGTTGTGTCGTTATATGGTTGATTGGAGACGTGTGTATCAGAGAGATCCAGCACTCGTAAATTGCTGCATAGTTGATGCCCGGAGTTGTTTTAAAATAGCGCCGACCAATGCAAATACACGATTTTGACAAAGTAACCACAAACTGGTGACTAACCGTAAATAACATGTTTATAATTTAAAAGTATGTACATTATGTAGAGAGTAAATCACCAGTTTTCGAACAACGCCATTTAAAAAGCAATACCAAGCATCAGTATGCAACTCTTTTTAAGCCATCAGTTTAAAAAAGCATAGTCCTTCAATTACATGATTTGGTTGAAATGAGTGCAAATAAGTGCTGATTGAGACAGGCGACTTAAAGGCAGATGTTACGACTTTCAACTTGAAGTTTTCTATTCGACTAAAAGGTCATCCTCAAAAAAGTCGTATTCCAAAGTTTGAGTTGCATAACTCTAATGGTTCTTATTTTAGACGCACAAGATGCCGTGAAATGTGCCCATTGAGTTGTACACACACTATATTGGTGGTTACCGCTTTTCGCAGTAATTCGATGTTATTTCACCGATTTCTTCGTAATCATACTGATCCGTGGACCGTCAAATTTCAGTAGTTCATCTGTGTTATGAAAATGTGATCGGGACATCTACCTTTAATACCCTATATAACATTTCAAAATAGATACATGTTGAATCTGACTATGCATTAAACAGTTAAATGAACTCCCACTCATGGATAACAATGTTAAAAACTAGTATCATGATGTAAACATATTAAGCCATGAATTTATTTCTTAACATGGAGAGTTTTACCAAGTTTCAACGATTATTTATAAACGCTTACACTTTCCACGCAGTTTTTGGATTTTTCCATTTACAAAGCAAATTTTCAATAACCTTTCGAAACTCAAGGCCTATCTCAAAAATTACAGAAACAATAATAATACTGTTTGTACAAATTTCAATGCATTTCTCATGGGGATTCAAAGATGTAGTGCGATTCAATAATTTTGAAATTTGTGACATTTTATGAACATTTGGAATGTCGCCTCCAACTACCTGCCACATGGAAAGTGTAAACATATCTAAAGTGAATACTGCATGATATTGTGAAAGAACTACTGAACAATTTCTCAATCAAATACTAATATTTCTTCATACTCATCCAACCAGCCAGTATACCAAACTTTAGAGAACTAATTCCAAACATAGCATTCACTTCAAGTGCACAAGAGCCCAAAGTTAATAGCATTCACAAAATGATTGCTTTAAATTTCGACTTATTCAAAAAAATATACCAATTTTTCACAATCTTGGAACACTGTTCTATCTATATAAGTGTTTATAGTGCAAATTTGTTGGAAGCTTTTTAAAAACAGGCATTGAAAAATACCGAAAACCCCCATACTGTCTCTACAAAAATAGGTACCTTCACGGATTGCATACAACCTAAGGCCAGTAGTATATCCAACGTTTATAGCCCCGGCTTGTGTTTTACGGTATGAATTGCCAGCAATTCCCTAAACGTTAAATGTGAATCATTGTATTCTAGAGTAACATTTGTAAAAAAGATCTTATATTTATCTACTGTCTGCAAAGATTATTTATAAAACAAAATAAATTCATTACAATTAGTATCTCATTTGTATTCTTTGAATTATTTACAAAAAACATAAGTGCTAACTGAAACTTCAAAACCCCACACTTCTCTGAAATACATCAAAGCTCCAGTTCAATATATCTATGATATGAAATTCTATACACCTATTCTATATAACACTATCAACTCAGCTAACCAAAACGAGAGCTCCCACTCAAAGGTATCTTACTCAAATTGTCCTAAACGTGGACATTGTATAGGTAACATCTTCCTGGATCACTGATCCGACAAAATTAGTTCCATCATGCATAATTTATTTGTAAACAATGATATGACCAATAAGAGAAATTGGAAAGATTTACCATGTAATATCCTAAATATAACAACGTCTTATCTACATGTAGCCTAAACCAGAATGTCCACTGTCTCATTGTACCAAAAATATATAAAATGTCATGCAATGAGCTCAAGGCACTTATCCCCTCGCTATTTGGCCACAAAAAAAAATCTTTGGAAATATGCCTCGAAAATTAGGGTTCATGAACGTTATATACCTGGAAAATACTATACAGACGTAGCGCTATCATAGTACATTAGACTTTCATAGCAGAACCCGACGAGCTACAACTGAGACTCTCACCATGTCCCCCAAAGTGGACTTCACCTCATTGCAAGGAATTTTACCTGAAGCTGGGATTTCCCTTTTAAAGGGAATTTTTATTAATGTTAAATGTGATTTTTATATCGATCGTTGTGCAATAGTACTTTATGTAACACCTTGCCTGGTGGTCAGTATAGGCCCCAGTTGTCTTGGTTTTTAATGTTCTCTTCTTTATTTTTATGTGGTTATTTGACTGAATAAAGATGATTTAATAATACAATATAAATCATAAATCACTGTGAGCGTATCAGCAGGGTGTCGGCCTCCCTCGACGGATTTGACCGGTCAGAACAGCTCAAACTACCGGGCTAAAAGGTTTTATTTTCTGTTAATTCAGTGGGTTGGAGGGAGCGAGGGCCCCAATTTGAGTCGGATGGGGTGGATTTTGAGGACACCATGTAACGAGCGGCAGCAATCCTCAGCCTGGACGGTAAAAACATGGTAAAGTTAAAAGTCTACCGGGAAGATACCATTTTCCCCTCCCCTCAACAAGTGATCTCATCAGATACGTCACTGGCGGGTAATGGATCATATTTTACAGCAGCTGAATGATGAGTATTTTCCATTAGAATGGACTTGGATCCTAAAATTGGTTTGCTATCTACCGAAGCTAAGATAGTTATTAAATAGTGATTAATCAGTGTTATAACAATAGCTCTATTAAGCATTTAGGTTGGATCTCTTTTAAAAGTAGTTTGCTAACTACTGAAGATAACAATAATAACGGTGAAAACACGGTCACACAGTGGCGTGAGCAGGGGGGCTGGGGGGGGGGGGGGGGGGGGGGGGGGGGCTGGAGCCACCCCCCCCCCCCCCCCCCCATGAATCATGGAATAATGATGGTACAAAGTAACAGATGAAAAACGTTCGCGCGCTATGCGTGCATGTCTTCCCAAAATGCAATATTCTATGGTACAAGCTTGTTTGGAGTCGAAATGTAGCTCAATCGTGCAAAAGGTAGGTGTAAAGTTGAAAATTTTCGCACGCTATGCGCGCATTTCTTGACACTGGAATGGAGCCCACCCATTAGGAGCCCCCCCTATTTCAAGTCACTGCCCCTTCTTGCACCCCTCCCCCCCCCCCCCCCAATGAAAAAGTCTAGTTACACCACTGAGGTCACAATTAGATCTAGTAGGCCTATACATGGTTTCATTATTTATTGGCTATCCCTATGAATTGCCTTGTCACCTACCTATTGATATTGAAACTTTTTTTCATTGAGAGGACACAAAAGTACAAGGATATCAAAGGTGCAACCATACATTTAATTAGGGCTATTGTTTGCATCTCATAACTTTGTGATAACCAAACCGATGTTACCTATTTTTTGTTGGGGGGGGGGGGGGGGGGGGGGGAGGTCAAGGGGCAGGGTCGAGGGGCAGCAATATAGAGCATCCTCTCCCACCATAATCCCATCCCTTCCACCTTGGCTTTCAGTCTAGAACATTAGGACGTTTTATTGATTCAAAAATATGAATGATGGGCCATTTAGCGATCGAAATGGGAAGACCTCTATTCTTTGTTCAGTCCAAATTGCAATCGGTATGTTCCCAAATTTTATATTATTCAATTTAACCATGACATTTTAGGAGGATGTAAAGATACAGGGTGTCTCAGAAAAAATTACAACGCACCTTTAGAGGATTGTAACTTTCTGAATAAGTGTCAGAATAGAACAATTCAAACAACAAAATAAAGGCAAAATAGTTTGCTATACTTTAAAGAAAACCGGATGTGATTCGGTTCAGTAATTCCATAGAAATGAGCAATTACGTAACATTAGTCTGGGAACACTTCCATCCAAGTTTGCTCATATTGAGTGATTCAGACAGCACATACATGAAATCAATACTTCTCTACAAAATGACATGGATTAACCCTTACAGCCCGCACCCCATGAAATCCCATTTCCCAGCCTGTCGGTTCCACCCGGCGCTGAGGTTTTTATGTGAAATGATGGCCCTGGGCTACATAGCTGGGCGAATACACTCGCCCAGCATAGCTCCCCCCGCGGCTCAGTTGGTAGAGCGTTCGACTTGTAACCGAGAGGTCGTGGGTTCAAACCCTGGGGCGTGGCACCTCTTGTTGTGTGTGTTTTGTTTGCTTGAAAAAAAATTCATTGGAAAATCCTTCAAAAGTGTTAGGGTTAATGTGTTTTTTTGGTTCTAGATTTTATTTTACACCAAATAATATGCTAGATGAGACCAAAGTTTAACACACAATATCAAATAAAAGTTGTCTAGATTATTTTCATCATATTTTATACTTAAGAACAGTAAAATTAAAAAATTGTAGGATAAGGTCAATCTTTTTATAACAATTGGAAACAAAATTATAGTAATCCGAGTAAATATGAACATTGTCGTTATTAAACCAAGTTCAAGATCCAATAACATCACGTATACAACTTATCAAGCTTAAGGGTACTGCACCACGGTAGAATTCCTCCGTAACTTTTTTTATATTCACTGTGAACAAAGTTTGAACGATTATAAGAACGAATCTTGAATAAAAAATGGGGGTCACCAGCTTACTTTTTGAGCCACAGCCATTTCAAAACACGTGTTTTTAGCCATTTTCGACTACTATTTAGTACACAATCCTACGGAAATAGAATTTGTAGGTCGAACATTTCTGTATTTAAAAAGAAAACCGCTCCGCCAATTTTTTTGTAATTTTAATAAAAGTTGCGCATTAATAGGCACTATAGATTAATGAAATAAAAAAATAGGGTCACCAGCTTATATTTTGAGATAATTCCATAAAAAGGCCGATATTTTGGGGTCAACAATGTTGGAAAAGGAGAAGCGCGTTGTTGTAAGGCGTAGAACGCACAGTAAAACAACGCGGCACGAGCGCAAAACTGGCTGAGTCGCGTACTCGCGTCATTACAGACGCACTGTCACTGTGTCTTTACGCACGGCCATGACTTTCGTCACACATGGCTAGCGCCTCGACTTTTAAAGTATCGGGCAAACGGGCACTGCCGACAATTGGAGGGGGATGGGTGTGGGGGGCTGTGGGCCCCAAGTCAAGAAATGTTTGCGTAGTAAATCCCGAATTTAATGTATTTTTCCATCTGCTGAATTTATTAGCTTACGGCCGGCCATGGTCCTTTGTACACAGGAACACAATTGATAGTATATGAAAACTTGATCAGCAAGCAATCTTTAATGTATTCTAAGCTAATGTAAAGCGTATGACACTGACCTTAAGGAAAATATGCGCAGTACTACAGGGGGCAAGGGGGAATCCCCCCCCCCCCCCCCCCCCCCCCCCCCCCACACACAAATATTGCTCCCCCAATTCAATTTAGTTAAAATTAGAAAAAAATAGACAATTACGATCACTGGTTCGGTCAGTTCTAGTGGTTTTTCTTGATACTATGTAGATGGTTGTTAAGACTTCTTTTCGTGTGGACAATATCGGATCATCTTTAAGATGTGGGTTGGGGTGGGGGAGGGGGTTAGGGCATCTCCGGGGTCCGACACACAGGCGAAAAATGATCCTTTTTAAATGGTTATAACGCATATGCATTACATCCCGGCGGAGAGTGGGGTGGGGCAAGGGGGGGGGGGCACAAACACCTCTGTCAGGGGCGGCATTCTCACCCCATGCCCCCGGTAGTTACGCCACTGCCCTTTTAAACCCCTTAGCCCCCACCCCCCACCCCCCACCCCACCACTCACTTTTTATACTAGCATGTTACAGCTTCAATTATGTTTGATTCTGTGCCTTTTCAATTAATTCCAAAAATCTCATAGCACGTTAAAAATTATCGTAACTATAGGGTCTTCAGCAGTGTTCAGGGAGGAGCAAGAGTGGGTCAGCAGGCCTGTAATCAGGGGCGGGCACAATACATAATAGAGTTTGTCTTTTGGGGGGTGGTAGGTCGAGGGGCGAGCCTTCTAGCAAGGACCCTCTAGTTCCGCCGTCCTAGTATTTAAGAACTTTATGCTCTTTGGCCTTCGGTGAAAGGGCATATCCAGCGCAAATAGACCTAAAACTATTTTGCCCTTCTCCGTATTCCCTAGATGGTATTAAAATTCCTAAAATTAAATTACAGCAACGATGTGACTTACGTTTCACAAGTTATTGCTAGAATTGTAGCTAATCTTTGGAACGCCTTACACATTCATGTTAGATCATACACATCCCTGGCACAGTTCCAGACGTCTTTAAAAACTCATTTGACAAAGGACATGAAGGATGCTTTTGATTAAAAATGTGTTTTTTGTTATAAATATATATTTCTTTAAATTTTAAATGGTATACATGTATTTGTAGTTTAATTTGTTGTGTAAGTTTAAATTATGATATTATTATTGACATCATTATTATACTAGTCTATTAAGTTGTAAGTTAAATAATTGTAGATTAAGTTGTACATGAAAATGTATGTTGTAATGTGTGATATTTTATGTAACGCGCCTCGAACACCATTTTGGTGGATAAGTGCGCATTATAAATCAACATTATTATTAATTATTATCAATCCAACCGGTCATGCGGTGTTTCGCGTGAGCATCTTGAGATTGTTGACAACATCAGCTCTTTCAGGCAGCGGTGAGTGACAACCTTGCATGCATCAGTTGTGTCGTTATCCAACCGATATTCACGACGCGGTTACCTAAGCACTCTGGCCATGATACAGGTTGGGGGTTCGGAGTTTTTACCGAGTATGGGTCTTTAACTGTGAAATCATATCGCAAACTACTGCAAACAAACTGACCACTCTTTCTCCTCGGCTTCATTTTGAGTTTTCGCGGCATATGAACAAAATAGAAACAAGCGGGAAGATGCGCGTATAGCGCTTTTTGTCGATCGACGCGCATTTGGAATATTTTGAATTTTGTCAAAATGCGCTTGCGACGCAATGCCAGTAATTCACGCTCGCGCCTTTATTTGACGCTACGCTCGCATTTTCGAGTCAAAAAACCGTGGTGCAGTACCCTTTACTTAAACACGCGTATAACTCGCCGAAATGTGTCTAACTTTAAACACGGGTACGGGGTAGTTTAATGCGTGTTTAACTAAACTCGCGCACCAACTGTATGTCTTGTGTGATCACTCATCCGTGCCCGGTTCAAGCTGACGTGCGGATCGCGTAGTCTTTAAAAGTACCGTGTATTTAAGGCATTCGGTCGATATTTATTGTACTCCATTAGGGCCACAATTAATTAAATACCTGTATACAATCAACGCAGGACCACTCTGGGATCGAGATTTGCAGAGTTTAAAATCGTATTTTGTTAAACACGTCGTTTAAAGGATAAACTCACGTTTAAGTTAGACACGCGTTTAGTTAAACACGGTTTTAAGCTAAAACCGTGTTTAGTACGAGAATACGGCCCAATTGTTTCCACCTGCGTAGATCCACCGCCTCTTATTGCCTCATTCTGCAGTCATGCCTTTTAAACATTAAACCTGTTGTGCAATTCTGTCAATATTATTAATGTTCTTACCACTGTATATTATAATATTATATATGGGCCGTATTCTCGTACGTAGTTAAACACGGTTTTAAGCTAAACACGCGTCTAACTTTGACTTTAGACACAGCGTTTAACTAAACGCAATTCTCGTACATTTGTTTTATTTAAACACGCGTCTAACATGCCGAAATGTGTCTAACTTTAAACATGGGTACGGGGGTAGTTTAATGCGTGTTTAACTAAACTCGCGCACCAACTGTATGCCTTGAATGATCACTCATCCGTGCCGGTGCAAACTGACGTGCGGAACGCGTAGTCTTAAAAAGTACCGTGTATTTAAGGCATTCGGTCGATATTTATTGTACTCCATTAGGGCCACAATGAATTAAATACCTGTATAGTGTATACAATCAACGCAGGACCACTCTGGTGACGAGTTTTGCAGAGTTTAAAATCGTGTTTTGTTAAATACGTCGTCTAAAGGATAAAATCACGTTTAAGTAAGACACGCGTTTAGTTAAACACGGTTTTAAGCTAAAACCGTGTTTAGTACGAGAATACGGCCTGGTGAAGGTGTAGACAATTACATAGCGTTACCAACATTGAATACATTACATTTATGCTAAATTGTCTGTCACCTGTGGGCTACTTCAAACGCGGATACAGGATGGTCAACCCCCGAGGTGCTGCGAATAGACGATCCCCAAAAACTGAAATTGATCAGGGGGGGGGGGGGGGGGGGGGGGGTACCGCGCCATTTTGTCCCGAAGCAATGGTGATGACGTCATATTTGTGACGATTTTCAGAACTCTTTGTATTGGATTTACGTGTAAAAAATATGCCCTTGGCATCATACTTTCCCAGGTGTGTAGTTCATTTTAAATTTCAGATGTTCTAAGATGGATGGTTTTCTAACCAATTCGAGAAATAAAATCGAACTACACACCTCAGAATTGCAAATAATGCCTTAAACAAGTCCACTTTTTGTGCCTTTGAACAGAATGTCTGCCGGGAATGTAGAATTTATACACAGCGCATTAACCCATGACCCCGGCACTACCAAAACCCTATTGTATATTTCACGGACATAAATTATGCTAATGAGCTCATTAAATGACGTCACTCACATCATCGGGTTTTCCCGATGATTGAAATCCGATATCCGTTGATTGAAATTCTAGGTCGAGTAAAATGATGTTCTTATTTGTTGTCTGTGAGCTTTTCTGATTTTTTTCCCGTATTGGAGTATTTTTTTATTGAAAATAGACAGTTCAAATTAAACGTTGGTTCCAAGTTCAAGTGACAGCACATGTATTAAAGGCGACAGCAAAGGCAATATGCAAGCAACATTTGAGAAAAAACGATGCCCGACTTTGCAAGAAAGTGTACGGGGAAGTGTACGGGTGAACATGACAAACCAAAACAGCCTAGTAAATAATCACCTCCGTGGCGCAATTGGTTAGCGCGTTCGGCTGTTAACCGAAAGGTTGGTGGTTCGAGTCCAGCCGGGGGCGTTGTTACTTTTTGCATTTAATGCAGATCGACAAATCACAGTAAAAATATAATATTGACAAAATCACAGACCACTTACACAAAAATCGCATCTGCGCATGCTCCTGTCGTGATCGAAATATACCACACAAGCAATGGGCGAGTTTTATAAGTGCCCGGTGCATGATTGTAACATGAACTAGAGCGGTTCTCGGCTTTCGCGGTTCTCGGGTTTGGCGGTTGGTGGATTTGAATGTTCAAATGATTTTGGACAAAACCTAACTGGGTCTTGTTGGTTGGTTTATTATAATGGTTGTTTATGTTGAAGTCAAATTATTCGTTTGTGGCTGTTGAAATATATTTGGAAGATATATATACGATTACATACGGCAATACAATTAGGCATTGCAAATGTGAAACAGATTTATATATATATTGATGTTTCATTTTAAACATTTTAAACATGACTGTATATTTACCTTATAATATGTAGATGACTCCTTCATCTCCTAAGCTGGTGGGCTACAAAATTGTGTGCTGGTATTGCTGATGGGCACATTGGAATAACAGTACGGCTGTGGTGAAAGCCTTATTAGACACCACGGACGAAGTGGTACTCCAGTGGACCATTATTGTTATATATATATTCCACTCTTCTATTCCCACGGTAGTCCACTGCTGAAGACATCTCTCATGCTCCCATCTTCTGTTGCTGTCATCTTCTGTTATGACTGTATATTGTATGTGCTCCACATGGTGTTTGCCCACGGTAGTTCTCTGTTGACGACGTTTCTCTGTTGTTGTTGTCTTAACTGCTATCACTGTATATTGTATGTGCTCCATGTTGTGTTTGTCTACGTTAGTCTACTGTTGAAGATGTCTCTCTGTTGCTGGAACTTCTGCTATCACTGTACATGTATAGTGTACACCTAGCACATAAAGTCCCTGTCCAGGTGCTTTGAGGTTGGCTAATTCAAAATAGATAATCGGTACCAAAAATCTGAGATATACATTAAATGATAAAAATGTCTTCTCCGCAGTTTGATACCTCATTCAACAACATCGAATGGATACTTTTAAAGTTGTGGCGATTTCAATGACCGCGCATAGCAGCAGCAAAGTTGCACTAGGTATTCATCGAATTGTGTGTGATTACTGTCATAACTGTCACACACATCAATGATTTCCTATACCTAGTGCAACTTTGCTGTGTTATGCACGGTCATTGAAATCGCCATAACTTTAAAAGTATCCATTCGATTTTCTTGAATGAGGTATCAAGCTGCGGAGAAGAAATTTGCTCATTAAATGTATGTCTCAGATTTGTGGAACCGATTATATATTTTGAATTAGCCAACCTCAAAGCACCTGGTCAGGGACTTTATGTGCTAGGTGTATGTGCTTCACATGGTGTTTGCCCACGGTAGTTCTCTGTTGACGACGTCTCCCTGTTGTTGTCATCTTGTGCTATCACTGTATATTGTATGTGTTCCACGTGGTGTTTGCTCACGGTAGTTCTTTGTTGACGACGTCTCTCTGTTGCTTCCATCTCCTGCTATCACCGTATATTGTATGTGCTTTACATGGTGTTTGCTCACGGTAGTCCACTGTTGACGACGATTTTCTGTTGCTACCATATTTCGCTATGACTGGATATTGTATGTGCTCCCATCTTCTGCTATCGCTGTGTATTTTATGTGCCCCACATTGTGTTAACCTGTGGTATCCACTGTTGATGTTGTTTATCTGTTGCTCCCAACTTCTGTTATCACTGTATAATATGTGATCCACATGGTATTTGCTTGTGGTACTCCACTGTTGAAGACATCTCTCTGTTGCTACCCTATCCTGTTATCATTGTATATTGTATGTGCTCCACATTGTATTCCACTGTTAAAGTCGTCTCTCTGTTTCTCCCACCTTCTGCTATCACTGTATATTTTATATGCTACGCATGGTGTTTTTGGCCATGGTAGTCGACTCACTGTTGAAGACATCTCACTGTTGCTCCCAAGTCATGCTATTATTGTATGTGCTCCTCATGGTGTCTGCATGCCCACAATTGTTTATTTTAAGTGTTCCACATGGTGTTTGTTGGTGGTACACATCACATGGTGTTTGCCGTTGTATTACACTGTTGACGATGTGTCGCTGCTGCTCCTATATTTCGCTATCACTGTATATTGGTGTTTGCCCACGGTAGTCATTGTCGTCATTGATGACGACGTCTCTCTGTTGCTGCCATCTTCTGCTATCTATCAATGTATGTGCTCCAAATGGTGTTTGTCCACGGTAGTCCACTGTTGACGACGTCTCTCTGTTGCTGGCTTCTTCTGCAATCACTGTATATTGTATGTGCTCCACGTGGTGTTTGCTCACGGTAGTTCTCTGTTGAAGACGCCCCTCTGTTGCTGACATGTTTTGCTATCACTGTATGTTGTATGTGCTTCACATGGTGTTTACCTACGGTAGTCAACTGATGATGACGTCTCTCTGTTGCTGCCATATTCTGCTATCACTGTGTAATGTATGTGCTCCACGTGGTGTTTGCTCATGGTAGTCTATTCAAGACGTCTCTATGTGGCTGCCAGTTTCTGCTATCACTGTATATTGTATGTTGATTCACATAGTGTTTGCCCACGGTAGTCCACTGTTGATGACGTCTGTCTGTTGTTGCCATCTTCTGCTATCACTGTGTATTATATGTGCTCGACATGGTGATTGCCACAGTAGGTATTTCTTGACGACGTCTCGGTAGTCCAATGTTGAAGACGTCTCTCTGTTGCTACTATCGTCTGCTATGACTGTATATTGTATGTGCTCTACATGGTGATTTACCACTGTAGTTCTTTGTTGTCAATGTCACGGTAGTCCACTGTTGAAGATGTCTCTCTGTTGCTTTCATCTTCTGCTATGACTGTATATTGTATGTGCTCCACAAAGTGTTTGCCCACGGTATTCCACTGTTTAAGACGTTTCTCTTTTACTACCATCTTCTAGTATGATTGTATATTGTATGGGCTCCACATGATGTGTGTTCATGGTAGTCCACTGTTGAAGACGTCTCTCTGTTGCTACCATCTTCTGCTATCACGGTATATTGTATGTGCTTTATGTGGTGTTTGCCCATGCTACTCCTTTGTTGGAATTTGTTCGCGCTGCTCCTGTCTTACGCTATCCATGGTTATTTTATGTGCTTCACATTGTGTTCGCCCAATGTATTCCATTAATGACGACGTCTTTCTGTTGCTCCTAGGCTGCTATCACTGTATATTTTATATCCTTTACACAGTGTTTGCCTGTGGTACTTCACTTTTGCTGACGTGTATCTGTTGCTCGCATGTTTTGTTGTCTATTGTATGAGCGCCACATGGTGTTTGCTTGTGGTAGTCCACTGTTATATTGGTGTTTGTCCACGGTAGTTATTGTCGTCACTGTTGACGACGTCTCTCTGTTGCTGCCATCTTCTGCTATCACTGTATAGACCATACCGATTCGTTGAATGGTTTGATAACAGTCTCAGCTACCGAATGATTGTGGCAAAAACACCGTAAAACGGTAGCAACTTTACTGCGAAGCCATTACTATTTCATTTTCTTTCTCGATCAGCTGATTCAGCTCTGTTGTTTATCGATCTCGTATTTGTTTATCCAAGTGACCTGCAAAGGTCATGCGGCAGCACACGCCTTTTACGCTCGTATTTAACGACTGCATAAATAGCTGCTATAAGTCGAATTTATAATTGAACGAATACATTGGAGCAGCGTATTGCGTACATTGCGTGAGGCGCGCACAGCCAAAGTTTGAACATTTCGGGCGCGATCATCTTTGTGCTGCGTGCGTGTTATTAGTACAATAAATTATTAATCAATTTAGTGCAGTCTCGTTAGTTAAAAAATGTCAAATTTGACTGGATTTTCACCCGGAAAATTACACCATACGGGTAACTTCTGCACGCGGGAGAGGTGAAAGTGCTTGTAATTCTATATTTTCCCCATAATTTTAAAGGTGTTTTCAAGTTCCGCCGCTGCGTCCGTCTAAAAATCATGTTTTTAGAGTGAAAATAAACTGTCGGATAACTTATTTTTACTCTAAATTCACTCTAAAACCATGATTTTTGAGGTACTAGTAATTAGGATTTAGGAATCGTATCGCTCTCTGTAACTTGGAATATAGTCATGATTTCTTTCTAAAAAAAATCATGAATAGAGAGCGCTCCCTGGAAAACATCACATAATATAATAATAATAATAATAATAATAAAACCATACTTATTGAGCGCATAACACAAAATTCCCTATGCGCTATCACAAACAGAAACAAAAACACACAGTAACATGAGTAACAAAAGACAAAACAAAAATAAATTAAACATTAACATTAAATAGGTAAGTTTTTAGCAATGATTTGAACTGTGTGATTTGAACTGTTCAAAAGTTTTGGCGGATTTAACATGATATGGTAAGTTGTTCCAAAGTTCAGCAAAAGCATCTTGAAAAGAACGACGACCATATGAAGTAGAAGGTGAAGAAACATGCGCAAGAAGATATTTTGAGCCAGAACGAAGATTGCGAGTGGGCTCGTATTGTTGAATAATATGCCTTTAATCATGCTTTTAAACAGCATGAACAGTGGCAGAGGACATTCCTGCGCCGAGGAACAGTGTACAAAAAAACAATTCAATTGCCGTTGTTAATAATTCATAAAGAATAAAGAATATTACAACAATTATATTACCAATCACTGTCTTACTTATTTATAAAATAGATCTCAAATCGTGTCTGATAACCGACAAAATATAGTTCTAAACAAAAAGCGATGCTTCAACGGAACGATGACGCGTGAACGAATTACGAATGTGAACTTGTCAAGTCCAAGTATTCAGGTGCAATGCTCTAGTGTATTAAGGCTCTTCAAATTCAAAATCGCGACCCCACGCTATGTAAATTAGGCCATTGTCAGTCCCATTGTTGAAAGAGGCATAATTTACACCTCTCAAAACATACAATGAAGACGCCCCCGGGAATAGGTGTAGGCCTAGTATAATTACACATACTCCACATCAGGAGGAAGTAGCATAGCAACAGATCCCACAACAGGTAGTGTGATGAGGCCAAGAAACAAAAAAGACGTGTTTCTCGCTCGCGCCGGCTCCGATTTTTAACGCTGCTCCGCTCTCTCGCGGGCGGGTCCCTCCTATTTGATGCTATTTTTTTAAATATTATTTGTTTGACTATTACAACAACACTATATTTAAACAAATAACAAAAATCCTTGCCTTTGTTTTTCGTCAGACCAAGGAGTTATTATTTGGTCAGACTATGTACGTATTGTATTTACTGCAAACTAAACATCCAGTCTTTATCATCAAAAATCTAACATTTCAACAATAAAATAACGAATATGTATGACGAAGTGCTATAATTAAGGTCAGGCTTTTTTTGGCAAGAATGAATCACCTGGCCCATACAACACTCCCGTATAATGATAATGTACCTATAGCTCAGGCTCCATTGTGATGGAGAAAAAACGTTTCATTTTACTATCATTTGCAATCACGCGATCTTTCCAACAAACAAATCAAAATATATAAGTGCAATCCAGGCCTGCACTTTACCATGACTTCGAACTACCATGATTTCTCAAGTGATTGTCAAGGCCAGGCTCTAGATTAATCGATACAAATGACAACGAATTACAGAGTTTACTGTTCCCATTTCGCGCCCCGCTATATTATGTTTCAATTGGTAACTTCGAATTGGGCGCATTTTGTGACAAAAAGGATTGACGAGCCTAATTATAGCGTGGTATCGCAGCAACGGAATGAACAGGTCACGAACGAAAATGGCGACTATTATTTCGTACCGCAAAATCTAGCTGAGTTTTAATTCGGGTAGCCATACAATTCCGGTTGTAAATACGACTTTACGTACACAAGATTTTACCTAAACAAGGCTTCAATTATTCCCGTAGTGCAACTTAGAAATGTGAAAACGTCTTAGTTAGCAAGAAAAAATGGCTTCTTTATAGGTCATATTTTCCCTAGAATTACTCAATAAAATAAAACATAAATTAAGAAAATATCACATACATCACTTATATGAGTCCTTTAGCAACATTTATATGGAATATGTTGGTCAGTTATTAATTCTAAAGTTGAAAAATCGCAATTTCCAGTGAGGCCGTCAGTTTCTAATTCTAAAGTTGAAAAATCGCAATTTCCAGTGAGGCCGTTTTCCATGGCCATGGACGCTATCAACCAACACTAACAGTGTACATTGACCAGTCTGTCTGTTGCGTGTGTGAGCGACAGCGTGCGTTCAGTGCCGGTTCAGTGTTGCCACTTTAAACACCCAAACCAAGGCTCAAGTGGTCTCTCATTCATTATTTGCCGATAGAAAATACATGTAGCCTGACTTCTAAAAATAAGCCCAATTCCGCGATAGCGGTTGCACTGGCAATCCATTTTCCTGTAGGCCTGTATATAAGTTAGAGAGAGGCAAATCCTACCAAACCAAAAAGCGTACTGAAAATCCTACCAAAAATCGTACTGAAAATCTGCACTAAAAGTAAACATCAATTCCATGTGTCTATTAGGTTCCAAATAGTGTCGCCTAGTCATGCTCGTGTAAATATACTAACGGCAAACCACCCATTATGGTATGGTTTAGTTTGGTTTGGTAGGTTGAGCAACATTCGTTTTCAAGACTGGCTCTAGACCCAGTAATAATGCAACACGCACGTCATCCGTCACGACACATCGTATGGTCTGGCCTAGTACAGGAAACCCATACGTTGGGTTTTTTTCGGTTTTTTTTCCCCCCTACCAACGTATGGGGAAATTGTATTGCGAGAAACTGTCAATTTCATTTGCTGTATGAAGTGAATGGAGTGCATCTCAAAATGAGTTGCGCGGTGAATTTAGTCTCATTCCCATCGCCAACATCTTATACGCACATCACTTTTTTACGAACTTACGAATGTATGAGGTAATGTATTGAAACGAGTCTATTATAATAAAACATGGCGCCGATTTCGATAAACATCGCGAGTGCCGTTAAGTGAATTGGCTTAGAATTTCACCTCAAATTTCAAGGGAATATTGCATTTGTACAAAATATTAAACGAATGGCAAGATAGATGAGAAAGAGTAGATAAGAACAAGCACAAAGAAGTGTGTTTTTGAGCTCTGGTATTAAGCGATACAGAAATTAACACGAAATCATATTTAGAAGGAGTCATACTTAGGATGGGGACAGATAGTGAAACATGCAAAATACCCTATCATGAATAATACCAACTGATGACAAATATCACTAAGTATGATTTGTTGTACTAGGTCAGGCCCCTGACACTCTATTCTTCGAATCGCCGAAAGCATCGACGTACATGAATATACAATGAATAATCATATCAATGAATATACGTCATTTGTGAAGTCGAAAATGAAAAGTACCAGACCATAGTGGACACGAACGGCCGTAATCTTTGAATCTCCGTTGATTTCAATGTTATGTCGGAGTGTTTTACCTAATTTCATACTGATACGACCTGAGTGATAATCAAACGGTCCCCGAACGATGCCCTGGCGCTGTTGAAGTCAGAAATATCATCGTTCCTATCGAATTTCACCTAGAATATTCGTCACACGAACCTATGTCCGCCATCGTTTGAACATCGAAAAGGCCCTCTGGAGAGTCAAGGGGACAACATTTTTTTTCTACGCATGCGTCCGATCGCTTTGGATTTGTCCACTAAAATGTTGGACAAATGCCTAATGAGTATGTGCTGCATGGCAAGTGACACAACTTCTTGTAATGCGCTAATCAACCGTAGATCTAACCCCCGGGCTCAGGCCAGTTTGGGGTGGAAAAGCCCAATCAGGAAAAGTTCACGGAAAAGATTCAGGCATTGACGGTTCAATGGTATATCACAGATAGGCAAAGTGGGTATATCCAGTGACAGTTGTATATCCCTTGGTATATAATATTTAATTTTGACTAAAGCAGCCGACATGCATTGATTGATGATAACATCCAGAAGTGGTTTGATTGATGTGATAATAATGCCGCCATGAGGATCGAGCCGTGTAGCGAGGGGCCACGCCGAACTATGATCGAGAGTGACCAATAACGCGCCGCAATGCGGACCACTGGCGCGCGGCGGGCCGGCACATCCAACATGCGCGAATCAGTGGCGTAGCCAGCTTTAAACAGGGCCATAGGGAGGGGGGAGGGGGGGGGGGGGGGGGTGGACTTATCAGACAGTAAAAAGTCCGAGTTGTATACCGACGAAAGGCATGATGTAGGCCTACAGTCAATAAAACTATACGATAGTGCCCACATGTTGTGGCGAATATAGGGCCTACACTTACTTGCAACAGAGTGACGGTGGAATCCGGGGGCCGACTAACAGAGCGACAGTAGAATCCGGTGGTTTTTTTTTTTAAATTGAGTGTATTGTTAATAGTCCCGGTTCTGAGCACTTCTCTAGCCCGCCCGGCCTGTGGGCCTAAATGAGACACCGTGCACTTTGCGCCGTGCATAATGTATGCTATAATCATCTAATGATTGGAAGCGTAGCAGCATAAAGTATTATGAGAAAATGTGTACATATCTCCTAAGATTCTGGAGATTTGGAGTCTACCATCGGACCGGGCTTTCAGTTGACCTACGCATAGGAGCATCGTCGAAGCGAGAATGTCCCCTGTAACCTTTTTCAAGATCTTTGGCACTGAAATTAAAATTTTGGTTCATTATAGAGGGAATCCACTTTACTCATACGTGCCCGTAATCACCCTTCAAAGGTACAAGACTTGATCGCGTCTATCAATAGTTGTCTGAATGCCTTTCCACATATATTTCGACATGAATATTGCGTCTCCCAATTCGTTTATTAAAGCTAGCTAAATTTGGTACAAGAACTAACTTTCTTGAAATGAAGTTGTACCAAAGATTTTCTAGAAATTCATCGGTTGTACAGATTTAAAAAAAATGGTAATCATGGTAGATTTAACATTGGTATAAACGGTCTCCTTTCTCATGTTGTACGATTGGCTAGGCCTGTTTTGGAAATGTGTTTGCTTTGTGTATCCAAATAGCTTACCGTTGTATATTAGCCTAGCTATAACAAGCTATAAAAATGACATCTCTGAATGTATTTTAAACAAAGTGTGCAAAGGAGAAATGGTTGGGCACACTGGTAAAATGGTTTTACAAGTGTTGCTATCATTATCAAAGTGAACTCAACTTCAATCACTTATTTATCGAGCAATAATATATTGTTTTACGCATTTTAATTTGTTTAGATTATAAAGTTTAAGAAATCCAGAGATAAATGATAGATAGAAAAATAGATTAAAAAAGAATAGAAAAAAACTATAAAAGCATTGGCGGCCTTTATAAATTATAAAAATTGACATAAAAATGATGTTACATACATCCACAATCAAGTGTTTTTTGGGGTTTTTTAAAAAAAAAAATAGAAAACAACAACGAATACACGGAGATTCGAACCCGTGATTGCCGATTACAAACGATATGGCCAACGTATGCACGCCACAGAGATCGACGAGTGTAATTGTGTCAGTTTTATTATTTAACCATTGATTCTTTATCGTGCCATTTTGGACATTTTAAACCATATTTATATGTTACTCTCGCACAAAATGTGTTTGTAATGTGATTATACTCCTTATTTTAGAAAGAATGGTAAAAACGTTGACATTTCGAACACAATAAATGGCATCTTGTATACTGTTTATACGGTCGCTCGACTGAACGTTGTGTGACCTGTTGCATTGCATTATTCATGTTACGATCTGTTTATGTATGCTTTTGTTATACTTCTCAATCGCTCATCGCCAACTCTGTACAAGAAACTTCACGCGCTGTCCCAACGCTGTCGTTGAGAACAATAGAAAAGTCCCCTCGACTCTTCGAGGCGACCTTTGACTGGGTTCACGGGGTTAATCATATTAATGAGCAAATATGCAAATGAGCTAAGTGTCCCCTCCTATTATATATACTCCTTGGTATGGTTCAGTCGAGCAGTGATTGGGTTAAGGGTATGGTGTATAAATGACACCGTTTTTTGTGTTCGAAAATGTCAACGTTTTTTACCGTTCTTTCAAAAATAAGGAGTATAATAACATTACAAACACATTTTGTGCGAGAGAAACGCACACATTTGGCAAAAATGGCGCAATAAAAATCCGTTCGTTATAAATAAATGGATATGGATAATTAATAAAACTATCATCGTCGATCTCTGTGGCGTGCATACGTTGGCCGTGTGGTTGGTAATCGGCAATCACGGGTTCGATTCCCGAATAATCCTTTTATTTTTCTATTTTTTAAACTTGATGGTGGATTAATGTAATATCATTGTTATGTCATTTTTTATAAATTATAAAGGCCGCCCATGCGTTTATAGTTTTCTTTTTATTTATTTATCTATCATTTAACTCTTGATTTATTTAACTTTGTATCTAAATAAACAATTAAAATGCGTAAACAATTATATTATTGCTCGATAAATAAGTGATTTAACTTAAGTTCAGTCTGATAATGATAGCAAAACCTGTTGTAAAACCATTTTATTAGTGTGCCCAACAATTTCTCCTTTGCATACTCTGTTTATACATTCAGAGATGTCACTTTTAGCTTGTTATAGCTAGGCTAATAATATACAATTGTAAGCAAGTTTGAGACCTCTTTGATTTTAGGCTGGTAACACAATCCCACAGTGTAAATTATTTGTTCAACGATACGTATCACGTGATAACCACGATCGTTTTCGCAAAATATCGCAAAATGGCGCGGTACCCCAACCCCCTAGGTACCATCCAAGCGGTGCGCACAGGGGGGTGTCTGAGGGGGGATGTGCCCCCTCAGAAGTAGAAACAATTTCAATTTTGGAACTCATTTGGCATGTTTGGTGCGATCGGGTGTATACTTTAGACCAACATTTTATCGAAAAGCCACCTCTTCATTTCCAATAAATATTTTGTTTTTTATCAATGCACGAAAGAAGTTGAGCATATTATACTGATATATTCTTGATTTAAGTATAGATGGTTTAAAAGCTCGAACAGGGGGGCGTATGAGGGGGGAGGTGCCCCCCTCAGAATTGGATTTTTTGTTAAATTTCGAACTCATTTGGTGCGATCTGGTGTATACTTTTGACCAATATTTTATCGAAAAGCCACCTCTTCATATCCAATCAATATTTTGTTTTTATCCCAATGCAAGAAAGAAGTTGAGCATATTTTCCTGATTTAAGTATAGATTGTTTAAAAGCTCGAACAGGGGGAGTCTGAGGTGTGATGTGCCCCCCCCTCAGAATTGGATTGCCAGAAAAAAGTTATACTAGTTACCTCCAAAATATCAGATTTCTCGTCAACGTACGTACGCCTATGTATCCCGACCGACGTCCAATAAACTCCAAACGTTCTTATGTCCCTGGCATGCCTCCCCGCCCGCCTTTCGTACCCCTACTTTTTTTCTTTCTTTTTTTCATTGTCCCCTCTTCTTCCACTCTCTTTCCCTTTCCCCCCTTTCCCCGTTTTTCACTCTTTTTTGTTTTTTGGTGGAGGGGGGGGGGGCCGTCGAGCCCTCCCCCTGTATCCGCGCCTGTAGAGCGTAACGAGCGAAGCGAGTGGAGCGTCCTATCGGCGTGGGGTTTGAGATTTTAAAGCGCTATGAAGCCATTTCCTTACGTATTTTGTTAAATATATAAACAAATGATGAAGGCCAAAAGAGGGGGAAAATGCCAATAAAAAAACACACCCATGTTATATAAAACCGAAATCCGTAACCCAATGAAAAACTTCTCATATTCATCATATTTTTACTTATCGACATGTTCAGTTGATTATTGCTTGGTACCAACTCATCAATATGAGTATCTTGAGCCGTGGGGAAAATTTTGAATTTAGACGCTCTCTGTGGGCGTTTCTAAGCCATTTCAGACCTATATTTTCAAATACAATTCAGGCATTTTTTAATTGGTTTTTGCTGTAATGACCGCTGGAAATTGCATTTAGGTGGTTGTCAAGAAGTGGTGTGGCGTGTTCCCATCAAAGGGCCCCGAAGATGTTTGTTAGGATGCTCGCGGAGGGAATTCTAAGCAGTTTGAAGTTTCACAAACATTATAATTATTTTCCTTTATAATTATGATCTGACATTTTGCCCGTTGTTTTGCTTTAATATAGATCCAAAGGTGGGTTTCCACCTTTGGTCCCCGGTGTTGGGTATTGAGTAGGGTGGCCTACACCTAATGTGGCGTGGGGTTCGGGTCCGCTTAAGGGCCCGCTTAAGGCCCCCGAGATTTTGCTTATAGCTGGATGTCAAAGGTGGTGTCCCCTTCCAGTTCCATGGTGTTTGGGTACTGAGTAAAAGAGCGGCGTTAGAATTGTTTAATTTCGATACTCTCTCAAGTCATTTCAGACCTCATTAAATCTTATTTTATAAATATATGTGTTTAAGGTAAACAAAGTTTGGGGGATGCCCCCACGCATAAAGTGTGGAGGGGCAATGCGCTGCACGGATAAGGGTGGGGTGGGGGGGGGGGGGGGGTGATCACTCCTTATTTATTCCCCCTTTTAATATTAATAATAATACACCCAAAACACACCCACCCCTGCGTACGCGCCTGGATAAGACGCTCAGATATGTATTACAGTTATCACAGGGCTGTCAACTTTTGGGATTTGCTGGGAGGGAGAGATACAGACTAAAAAAAAATAATCGTAAAACATGCACAACTTTTTCCCCGTCAGCAGCTGAAATCCTGATAAGTGGGTGGGGGTAGGGATGATGTTTTCCTCAAATCCGCACGAAAATTGCTTGGTCAATATCGCAAATGTACCGACGGAAGCTAGTATAAAGGTGTTGATACACACTTTAGGGACCGTTCATAATTTATGGTGGAGGGGGGGTTGGGTAAACTATAGGGGGGGGGGGGGGGGTCGTGTAACTTTCATATGTTGAAATAGGGGGGATTATGTAACTTTTTATTCATTAACAGGGGGGGGGTTGTGTAAATTTGTTTAAACTATAAAGATGGTGGTGATTGGAGTGATTTTAGAGGCTATTTTGGAGTGTAAATGCCATTTTTTTCTGCGCTTCGCGCATATTTTCTAAAAACATATCGACTTCAAAAACCTTTACTATGAGACGACTTCTGGACAGCAAATCGACGATATGGTGGAAAAACATCTACATTGTATATAATCATCAACGGTCGAGACATTAGAGCCACAGGGTGTATAATATTACAAAATCCAATTTCATGATTTAAAAATGTGATTTTTTGCATGCTTTTCACATCATCTCTGATTTGCACCAATGCTCACAAAAGT
This sequence comes from Ophiura sarsii, assembly GCA_035610835.1. Lineage (NCBI taxonomy): Eukaryota > Metazoa > Echinodermata > Ophiuroidea > Amphilepidida > Ophiuridae > Ophiura > Ophiura sarsii. The sequence goes on from CM069457.1 coordinate 28,947,204, forward strand.
AGAACGTTTCACTGGATTATACGTTTCTGCTCAGAATGTTCTAACTTGTTCGGGTTATAAAGGCTCACAAAACCACCCAAAATGTATAAATATGAAGAAAAAAATTCCAACTCGCTACGATCGCCATTACTAATTTCACACAATAAAAAGAAGGGGCATCATAAAATTATTGGCCGTTCAGATTGGGCACAAACAAAATTTGCCAACGTTTCCATGAACAAAATTCCAAACGTAAAGACAGCCCCTTTTAAGTATGTGACAAGTTGATTTTTAGTTTCAGCTGTAGGGGGGTTAGGTAATTTTAACATGCGAGTCTCGAATTTGTCCCAACCGCCCCTCCACCATAAATAATGAACGGTCCCTTAATTGAGGTAATTTTGTTGAGGCGGGAGATTTTATATGCTATGCGGGAGTGCGGGAGAAAGAGTGTCTAGGCGGGAGACTCCCGCCTAATGCGGGAGAGTTGACAGCCCTGGTTATCATGGTTATTCATCATATTTTATCCTCATGATATTAATCGCAACAAGGAGAGGAATAACGGTCGGGAAAACGTACACGCAAAGAGACCAAGGAGACTTGAGAAGTATTGTATATAAATAGTTTATTTATCTGTTATTGAAAACTTGATATGACATGAATGTTAAATGTAATTACATAAGAGTACACATCAAGTATACAGACTTCATCAAAAGAATGACATGAATGTTAAATGCAATTACATAAGAGCACACATCAACTATACATACCTCAGCAAAAGAAAGTCGTCATACACTTTGTTTATATGCTATAGAGATTTCAAATTTAGATTTGACGAAACAGAAACAGGGTAGATATAGACATTTTAAAGAATATTTTTGGCCCAATTTGGAACCAAATCTGACACATAAACAACAAAGATAAGCCATGATTAGCATAAGCACCATTTAATGAAATTCTGTAACATGTAGTTCTATTCAAATCTGACGTCAATTTTATTTAAATGGTTCATGCTAAAAAATGGCTTATCTTTGTTGTTTCGTGGCAAAATTATGTTGTGCCAAAAAGTGTTATCAAAATGTGTATCTAGTCTGTGTGGTCAAAACATAATCGAAAGTCACTCTAATATATAGGACATAAACAAAGTGTAAAATAGTGGTTTTCCACTCTTTCAAGGAGTTAAACGCAGGACAACACGTTTTTAAGTGGAAAAACACTCTAAAAGGAGTGAAAGGGGATTTTATATGACAATGTTCCACTCTTATTGAGAGTGAAAAATCAACTTTCACACTCATTTTAGAGTGGACATTTTCCACTCTAAAACGGGCTGCGTTTCACTCCCTTCACTCCTTTTCGAGTGAATTTCCACTCTTTCCACTCGTTTTACATTTAGAGAGTACATGGTTCTTTTGTGTGGACTTTAAGTGAATAAGACTCAAGAGGACAAACTACCCTGATCCGTAAAAAGACCATTTCAAAATACAAAGCGCGGTATTTCCTCTTATTCATATTTTGTGATGGCTAATGTTTAAAAACCTGATTTACTAACGGCCGTAATTTGCGTGATAAGACTATTATATCACGAACCATAGCAACGTCTTTTGATTATCTACGAAAATGCGACTTCCATACTTGTTTTGAACGAACAAACCTACTAAAAGAGAAGAGAATTCATAATCTTATATTCTCTATAGTTATTTTAGAAAACCCTATGCCTACCCGATACCGCACCTGCTATTTCTGCACACTTTCGATAGGCCCTTTTCTGCCCTTATTTTTCCATTTCCTTTTCTTCTCTTATCTTTCCTTTTTTTGTCTCCTTTTCTGTTCCTTTTTCTTTCTCCCCCTTTTTTCTTTTTTTCTTCTTCTTCTTCTTCATACCCCGGGATGCCGCTGCAGCCACCGCAGCACCCCCTGGATCCGCCGTTACTTTCCCTATGACGTGGGGTCTTTAGGTATTTGGGCAACATTACGGATTTCCCCCCACGCCATGGGTTTTTATCTGTAAATTATTGACGGCGTAGTAGTAATGGTGGGTTCCCGTGCCATTGCATGACTTGCTATTCTCACATTGTCTGTAACTCCATCGTGTGCTGAACATTTTTATCAGCTTGTTTCTTCCGAAAACGAGAGACAATTTCTGCAATTGTGTATAAATATGGATTAATTGCAGAATTTATTGGTAAAACAAAGGTCACTGACCATGCAAATACTGAAGGTGGCAGTTCAATGACCCTTGCTTGAACCAGAATTCCAAGGACAATTATTGGAGATATGCACATGAAGTCAGTAACGATAATAGCAGTTACCTTACTGGTGAGTCGGATTTGTTCTTTCATATCGGGTGTACGTCCAGATTCTTTTGCTGACTTTGCAACTGATCTCATTATCTCTAAATAACATACAAGTATTATCAGGTAACACAAGAAATTGACTCCAAGGAACAATACTGATGAAAAGTACAAACCATTTTCGAAACCGGAGAAGTTTAGTATCAAATGATACTTTCAGGTACCTTAATGATAAGTCTTCTGGATGTATTTTTGTGGTATTTTCTGTAGATGAGTATGATGGGATTAAAGCCAATGGCAAACCAACACAAACATGTGAATTATCATAAAACTTAAAGTTCCTTCCAGATAAAATGGATGGAACAACGCCTAACACTACGGAACAAACCCATATCAGTATTGATGTCACAACTGTTGATCGCTTACCCATTTTGTAAGTAGAGTATGGGAACCTAATGCAAATAAATCTATCAATACTTATCAACGTCAAAAAGAAAACGGATAATTCGGTTGATGTTATTGACAGTGCTCCAGCTATTCTACATGTAATACCAGATCGCCATGTTTCCGATAGCATGGGAAAGTAATCGCCATAGTAGATATCAGCACACGCAACTATTAACATATATAAGCCCATAAGTGAGTCAGACATGGCCAGATTGCTGAGTAGTAAATCTTGAACTTTATATCTCTTTGTAGTTTTATATCTCCAAATTAAAACAAATATATTTCCACCTAATGCATTAAGACCAATTAGCCACATTAAAACAACTAATGTTCTGTCTGAAAGCAACCTATTACAAGTGAGATATGGTGATCTATTATTTGCCGCATTGCAGTTAACACCAGCAGGCACATAACACTCACATATCTCGTGTTGACTAACAGTCATATCAAATGTTACAGTAACAGTTGAGAAAGTATCTCTAGTTATACTTGTCAATGAATTGTTTCTTATTACAAATAAACTTAAATGTGTCAAATGATTTATATTCGGACATTCTGTAAACCTGTTATAGGATAAATAAATGACTTCAATATTAATTGTGTCCTCAAATATGTCGATATCAAGATTTCTTAACTTGTTATTATTTAAAATTAATAACCTGAGATTGAATAGCCCCTGAAATACTTTTGTATCTAGCCATTGTAGTTGGTTTTTATACAAGAAAAGATATTCTAGATCGAATAATCCATTGAACACGCCATCTGGTAAACTTTTTAATTTATTGACAGCGATGCCCAGAATTCGTAATTTGGCTTTGTTATAAAATTGATGAGGGTTCAATGCGACCAATCGACTTTCGTCCAGATACAGTTCACGCAAATTTTCTAGTCCCCAAAACACTTCATCTGACAGAGTAACCAAGTTATCATATCCTAAAACCAAGACCGTTAGCTTATCCAATCCATGAAAAGTAGTCGAATTTAAAATGGACAATTGGTTTGCACGAAGAAAAAGTTGATTTAAGTTTTGAAGTCCCGTGAAAAAACCATCAGGCAGCGTGATCAAGTTATTATCCTCCAGACTCAAGAACGTTAGGCTATGTAACCCACGAAAAGTGATTGAATTTAAGGTTACCAATTGGTTACTCCAAAGGTACAGTTCCTTCAAAATCACTAGTTCCTGAAGCAGCCCATCCGGCAAACTTATTAAACGGTTATTATTCAGACTCAATGAAGTCAGCCTATGCAACCCTTGGAAGGTACTCGAATTTAACGTGACCAAATAATTCATCTGAAGTAGCAGTCGGTTCAAGTTTCCTAATTCTTCAAACAAACCATCCGGCAATGCTATCAAGTCGTTATCATTTAGACCTAGGTAAGTTAGTTTATGCAACCCATGGAAAATTCCTGAATTCAGAGTTTTCAGTCGGTTTTCATGCATTATGAGCTGATTTAGGTTTTCCAGCCCTTCAAACAACCCAGTCGGCAATATTATCAAATTGTTTTCAACCAAACCCAGTTTAATTAGATTATGTAATCCAGAGAATATTCTTGAATGCAATAACGTAAACTTATTTCTTGTCAAATACAGTTCCTTTAAACTTCCCAATCCGTTGAACAACCCATCTGACAATTCTGTCAAGTTGTTATCATTCAAACTTAGGTAAGTTAGTCTATGCAACCCATGAAAAGTTCTCGAATTAAAGGTGACCAATTGATTACCATCAAGGTACAGTTGATTCAAAATCCCTAGTTCCTCGAATAATCCATCCGGCAACCTTATCAAACTGTTATGATTCAGACTCAATACAGTTAGCCTATGCAACCCTTGGAAAGTACTCGAATTCAAGGTGGCCAAATGATTTATATGAAGTAGCAGTTGGTTCAAGTTCAGTAATTCTTCAAACAAACGATCCGGTAATGCTATCAAGTTGTTATCATTCAGTTCTAGGTCCGTTAGTTTATGCAACCCATGGAAAATTCCTGAATTCAGAGTTTTCAGTCGGTTTTCATGCATTATGAGTTGATTCAGGTTTTGCAGCCCTTCAAACAACCCAGTCGGCAATATTATCAAATTGTTCTCAACCAATTCCAGTTTAGTTAGATTATGTAATCCAGAGAATATTCTTGAATGCAATAACGTAAACTTGTTTCTTGTCAAATACAGTTCATTTAAATTTCCCAATCCCTTGAACAACGCATCTGGCAACGTTGTTAAGATGTTATCATATAGACTCAAGATTACTAACCTATTTAACCCATGGAGAATGTTAGAATTCAAGGTTGCCAGTTTGTTTCCATGCAGAAAAAGTTGATTCAAGTTTTCAAGTTCCTCAAACACCCCATCCGGGAAACTTTGTAAGTAATTGTCATAAAGATAAAGAATTCTTAACGAAACTAACCCTTGAAATGTATTCGGAAACAAACTTGCTAATTCATTTCCATTCAGATAAAGTTGATTCAAATGTCCTAATCCTTCAAACAATCCACCTGGCAAGATGGTCAATTTGTTATCACTAAGACCCAAATAATTTAACCTAGGTAACCCGTAGAAAGTACTCGAATTCAAAGCATTTAGTTGGTTTGCATAAAGTGAGAGTTGAATCAAGTTTTGCAATTCCCAAAACAACTCTACCGGCAACATGATCAAATTATTTTCATGTAGATACAACTGACTTAGCATTACTAACCCCTGAAATAAATCTTTATCAAGTGTAGCTAATTCATTTCCATGAATATATAGATGGTATAGCGTATGCAATCCAGAAAATACACCGGCATGAAGTACTGTCAAGTGATTGTTTTGGAAATTAAGTACTTGCAAATTATACAAATATGAAAATGAATGAGCGGTCAAGTGTATTAAACTATGTACGCTTAAATCTAGATTAAATGTGTTAATAGGGTAGATTAACAACGATTCCATGGTTTTGATAATACCGTTTCCGATGCATTCAAACACCACTTTCCTTTGATGAATACTTATATTACAATTTGGGGGAAATTCTGGTCTACACCTGTTTCCATTTGCAAGATCACACGTGACTATTTTGGTATGATACCCTTTTACACTCTCGCAATTTAGTGACTGACTTACTTCTGTACTAGCTACGATATCGTTATATTCTGGGCAAACTGACTGCGTTTCTAATATCCCATGAATAAAGATACTGGTATTACCTTGCAGATTTAACTGAGCACTGTCGTGTAAAAGACTGACACCACACAATTCAGCATTTGTGTCAACATCCAAATATCTACTTCTACAATGCACCAAGACTCCTTGTCTTTCAATATAAAGAAAGAAAGATTCTTCCGTAACATAGGTGTCCGACAATTCAATGCGAGCATGATATCCCTGTGATGAATTAACTTGGACACTGCAGATTAGATGTGCACTTCCATGTAAGAACGTCCCCATTCCTTGACTGGTATTTCTTTCCTCAATGCTACATAGCTGAGTTTCGGCGGTTTCAACATCCCACAATGGCTTCACCGATAATTGGATGGCGGCTACCGATGCATTACTGTTACAGCATAAACGAGCTGTGAATATCAAGCCGAATATTTGCAGGATGAAACCAATGGTAGTGTTGTCCATGGTCAGAAAACAGGGTAGATACCAAAGTTGATAGAAATATTGACAAAACTGTCTGTAGCAACTTGAAGACTATTGATGACAAAGGTGAATATAAAGCGTTTCAATATCTTGTAATATTTCGCTCTCCAATACATGGCAATAAATACAGGAGCCAACTTTTAACCGCGCCATAGTTCTTGGCATTTAATATGCGTTGGTTAAAAATGATTGTCCATTGATGTGTAATACGGTTGATGGTGCTGCCACATCGAAATATTTTCCATCAGAGTCCGAATGCAAACCTTAAACAAGGTAAAACCCGTGGCTGTACAGATTGCCTCTAGAGAACACAATGAAAGGCATTGGTGATATGTTAAGTAATAAGAACCATACACATTCTAACCACAATCTGATCACATGTGTAGCAACGTGAAATATGAACATACAGAAAATGCATCACTCCTGCCTGTACCGGAATAAAACGTGGTATGAGAAGAATGAATTATGACACGTAGAAGTACATACTCATATAATATGTCGTTGAACAAAACGTGTTATAACATGTTAGCTCATGTTAGATATGCCTTCGTGTGCCTGCAGAAATCATAATGATGTGTGAAGAGAAATACATAACGAATGAGCTGTGACAATTAAATTATAGATACGAATATGACAAAAACGTCGTCTGCAGCTTGATTGCACGAATATGACAAACACGTCTTTTTGTAGCAACGTGAAATATGAACATGAAGAAGATGCATCACTCCTGCCTCTACCGGAGTAAAAACGTGATATGGGAAGAAAGAATTATGACACGTAGAAATATATTCTCGTATATTTTGTTTGAACAAAACGTTTTATAACATGTTAGCGCATGTTAGATATGCCTCCGTGTGCCTGCAGTCATCATGATGATGTGCGAAGAGAAATACATAACGAATGAGCAATAACAAATTAATTATCGATACGAATAGTATGACAAAAAACGTCGTCTACTGCTTTATTGCACGAATATTACAAAAACGTCGCTTGCTGCTTAATTGCGCGAGCATTTAAATTAATTTCACCGTATCCTTGAAAATGTCATCACGTTCGACTCTAAATTATACTTGAATTATATATCCACCATACGCAGCATAAATGGTGAAGTTCTTATATAGCTTACTCAAATTTGCAGAAAAATGTACAACTACTTTGTTACAATAAAAGTATTAACACTTTCCACGCGGCAGGCGTCTGCAGATTCCCAAAATTTCACAAAATATTTCAAAAATGTCAACGTTGTTGAATTTCATTACCATATTTGGAATCATTATGAGATGTGCATTAAAAGTACAAACATGCCTATTATTGGTTTAGTAATCTAAATCTGTTTTGTATATGTTAAACCAATAGCCGCGTGGAAAGTGTGAATATACAGGTAGTAAAATCGGGATTTTTTTTTGAAAAATTGTGAAAAAAAATTTAGACAGATTTTCGGCCTAAAAAGGCTGATTAAACATGATTTGACAACAAAAATCTAAACAAATCTTGAAAAACGCAACACGTGGGTCGGACGGGCCCGTAAAACAGAGTGTTTTTCCCCCTCGCCTCCGGACATAAATTCAACTTAAATCATATTGTAGAAATACCTCTTTTAAGAGTTCAAACTTTATGACTTGGTGTAACTGTCGGCCATTCGGGTTACAATGTTTCCTATTTCTTAAAATCTATTTTGGTGCATTTCTGACATGTTTTTGACATAAACGTGTTCATAACGAAACAAGATTTCTACAGAGGGTTAAAGCCTCCATATAGTGTCAAGTAGCCGAAGAGATGTGGTAAAAGTGCTGTAGAGAATACAATGGCTATAATACAATGGCGATATAATGTCTTCATCAGGGTTTTTTTCAATTCATGAATATTGGGCTTGCACCTACCATGTTTCTAATGATTAATTTAGATACATTGTTGCTGAGCTCCGTAGCTTTCGGGATCATCATGATCCGTTCGTTCAGTTCAGCCTAGTGGTTTAAAGGACGTCCAAGTTATCGCCAGAGAGGATCAGAATTGGAAACGCAATATCAGATAGGCTATCGAAATAAGAAAGCATTAACCGATATTTTTAACAGAGATACCGGCTACGACCTACCGGCCATCTACGATGACCTACTGCCATGTATTTGTCCCTGTCAAAAGGGACTACGCTGAATAAAGGGATCGTGACGATCCCGAAAACTACCATGCTGCGGAGCTCAACAATAATGGCTCGAAAAAGTAGTCATTAGAACTTTACATTAAAGGGGCATTATGAGATGTGGTGGAGGCAGCGCCCTCAATTACAAAAATATGTGATAACAACTGGGATTTGTATATTTGTACAATTGTATTACATGTATGAACTTACACCTTTAAGGATTAAGAAAAATTAGCCCTCTTTGTATAACAAAACGTCGATTCATAAATGCTGGTAGAGCCGCTACTAGCATTTTACATGGTTAAAGGTGGTATTCCAGCATATGTAAAACATTGTTTTAATCAAGTTTTGCTGGTTTTTTTTTAGTAGAAACAACAATAATGGCAGTTTTTAATGTTCATCTTAAATTCTGAAGTAAATTGATTAAAATTTAAAAAAAATCAACATGACATTGTGTCCCTTTAACATGTTTTAAACATGTTTTTAAACAGTAATTCGGAATAGAGAAACGCCCTCATTGATCGAAGAAACTGGTGTTATATGTTTAAAGTTAAGCTCAATATTAAATAATGAAAATCTTGTCAGACATTGCACATTTCTACAGTGCAACAGGCCATAATCTTCCCTAAAGCCACAAATTATTTAACAGATTGTGCGTAATTTGATTTTTTAGCAGAATATGTGTGATTAGCTTAGCTTGTGTCCTAACAGCCACTAATATGAAAAGGGGTGTAAATGCGCAACTTTCAGCTTTCCTTTCCTCTATTGCTTTCCCACCTCGCATTCCTTCATGTACACTATCACTTCTTCTTTCTGCTCATTCTTCATTCTACACTATCCCAGCTGGTATGCACAGTTGGCAATTCCATCAGCCCATCTGCCCATAATCGCCTCCTTACATCCAACCCATTACATCCCCACCCTCTCTGCTAGGCAGTTGGTTCTAAGCGTTACGATCAGGCTTTGCGGCCTGTTCCACTAACGGGGCTCTGAGTTAAGGAAGGAAAGCCTGAAAATAAACCACCCAGCTATGGGTAAAATAGGTAGTCACTTACCTAAGGCGGATGAGAGATTAAATCTCTAACAACGGCAAAAGGGCGCGATGATCATATTTCTTCTCAACGGCCAGTGAACAAAAACAGGGAGTCCCGAGACCTGAATACCTCTTATTATTCTCGGGTTGGAGACTGAGATGACCAGAGTAAGGGCGGATGGGAAATGTTTAACTACATGCATTTCTCAACGGCCACTGGACACCTGCTGGTAGGAGTTGCGACCACCAGCAAATAATAGCAACTGAAAGACTTTATGATGGCATCAAATAAAAACACCAGGGTTAGAGTCCCTGATAATCTCCCAAATGCTGTTCAAACCTCCTCACTTCAAAGTGAAAATGATGACGTCTGTGCCTTAAATCCTCAGGGGACTAGTACACCAGGAAGGGCAGTGACTGATAACGGTGAAAGTAAAGGGAAACCTCATTTTCTGAAATGCAAGAAAGTAATGAACATTGCAACCCTAAACGCAAGAACGATTAGGAACACAAACAAAAAACTTGAGCTGTGTGCTTTAGCTCAACAATATAAAATTGACATTATTGGAATCCAAGAGCATCGAATAGTTCATACAGATGAACAGATAAGATATGATAATATCATTGAGGGCTACCAACTTGTCACAGCATCTGCTACTAGAAATAGACAAGGAGCTGCAGTGGGTGGAGTTGGCGTTGGCATCTTGTTAAGTCCACGAGCACAACGAGCCGTATCCTCAATCTGCTACATAAGCACCAGAACCATTCAAGCAACCTTTAATGGCAATCCAAAAACTACGGATATATCTACATACTCTCCCACCAATGTGGCAAGTGAAGATAAGGTAAGAGACGACTATGACGAGCTGACAAATCAGTACCGGTCCATAATTTCTTGACAGTAATTGTGGACTTTAATGCTCGAATTGGTAACGACATTGCTCCTTTTGCCTACCATGAAACCAAATATTGGAGGAGTTTGCAATGGAAAATAACCTAGTTATTACAAACACCAGATTCCAAAAGAAAGTAACAAAACTATGGACCTGTATTCTACCAAGTGGATTCAGAGCACAACTTGACTACATCCTGATCAGAAAGAAATGGCAAAATAGTATTCTGAACACAGAAGCCTACAATTCGTTTGCAAGTATTGGATCCGATCATAGAATAGTGACCTCAAAGATTAGATTAAGCCTACGAGCAAACAGCAACACCAAGCCAAAGAAAGTGAAATACAACTGGAATAAGCTTGTCCAAGATTCAGAACTGCAAGATCAATATTCTGTCGAAGTCAGAAATAAATACACACTACTAAATGACACCTGTGATGACAATCCAACAGTGAAATATGGAAACTTTATCACAGCAAATCAAGAAACTGCCGAGAAACTACTACCAAAAATATATATGTAAGAAGAGGCAAAAGGCATTGTGTTATAGTAGAAAAGTAGAAACTGCCAGAATTAGGCTAAGACAGACGTATGAAAAACATGTCACAGACGACAGTAAAGAGTCTGCACAAGAGTTTGAAGCAGGTAAACGAGAACTCGACCAAGACTATGATGAGCTCAATTCTGAATACCAGGACAAGAAATTAAAAGAAGTGGAAAAGGCAACACAGATTATATTGGGAGCTCATTAACGAAGTAAGTGGAAGGAAAACCTCTAGGAATGGTATCCTCAAAGGAAAGACAAAGGAAGAACGTGTTAATAATTGGTACTGCCACTTCCAACAACTCCTAGGAAATCCACCAGTAGTGATTGATAAAGATGAAGACATCCCAAAGATTTTCGTAGAACTACCAATTAAGTGTACTGCCTTCAATAACACTGAGTACCAGAAAGTCAAGAAATCTATCAAGGAATGGAAAAGTTTTGGAGAGGACAACATTCCACCTGAACTCCTGACAAGATGCAATCTTGATGATTTAATACTGGACATCGGTAATAAGGCCCTCCTAGAAAAGCAAAAACCTGACCAGTGGGCAATATTGAACCTGATACCAGTCCCAAAATCTGGTGACCTAAGTCAAGCTGGAAACTACAGAGGCATATGTCTGAACTCTATTGTGGCCAAGACATATAACAGAATGATTCTCAACAGAATAAGACCCCACCTAGATGAATTACTTCGAACTAACCAGAATGGCTTCCGCGAGGGAAGAGGTACTACCTCACACATTCTGGGGCTCAGGAGAATCATCGAAGGTATACATTCCAATAATCTCTCTACAGTCATAACATTCATTGACTTCAAAAAGGCATTCGACACCATACATCGTGGGAAAATGATCAAGATACTCAAAGCATACGGTATCCCACAAGTTATAACAGATGCAATTGATGAAACTTACAGAAACACAAGAGCCAAAGTCATATCACCTGATGGCGACACGGAACTGTTCGACATCCTAGCAGGAGTACTCCAAGGAGATACCCTTGCCCCTACCTATTCATAATCATCCTTGATTATTGCTTAAGAATAGCTATCAGTGGGAGAGAAGAGGAACTAGGATTCACCATCAAGCCTAGACAAAGTCGAAGAATAGGGCCAAAGAATGTCACGGATCTTGACTTTGCAGATGACATAGCGTTACTTTCTGACACTAAGGAGCAGGCACAGAAGTTGCTGAAATATGTTGAGTAAGCAGCACTCAAAACTGGGCTCCACATGAATGCCAAGAAAACCAAATGCATGGTATTTCACCAAGCACAGAGGTACAGCTAAAAACCTCTGATGGAAGTAACCTGGACAGCGTAGAGGACTTCAAGTACCTGGGAGCTTGGGTAGGTAAGAGCCAGCATGACATAAAAGTACGTAAAGCACTTGCTTGGAAGGCCTGCAATGCTCTGAACAAAGTTTGGAAATCCAGCCTCTGTCGAAAAATCAAAATCAGATTTTTCCAAGATACTGTTCAAAGTGTTCTACTGTATGGAGCTGAGACATGGACCATCACCAACAGACTGAAGAAATCTCTAGATGGATGCTACACTAGAATGCTGAGAACTGCACTCAACATTAGTTGGAAAGACAAGGTACCAAACAAAGATCTGTATGGAAACTTACAAAAGGTATCAGAAAACATCACAGATCGAAGGATGAGATTTGCCGGGCATTGCATGAGAAGAGAAAATGAGATTGTACCTGACCTTCTGCTATGGAGACCCAAACACGGACACACATCTGTCGGCCGCCCAGCCTTAATATACTTGGACACCTTGGCGAAAGACACAGGACTGAAGAATGATGAAGAGATGAAAGCATGCATGAGGGACAGAGTAGTGTGGCGAGCAATCACGAAGACCGATCGAGATCGACATAAGTAGTAAGTATGTGTTATTATACACATAGTACTTGTGCAATAGTTTTATGAAAAACACCATTATGAATTCATGATATCTTGAAAATGAGTGGAAAAAGTTGGAAAATCATGAACAGCAATCAATGATTTAACTGACACTTACATGTATATTATACACTTAAGATATACTTAATCTGTAACTAATTTAATTTAATATTGTCTTGAAATCTATCAGATCAGGTTTTTTTAAATTTCAACTAAGTATTGAAAAAATGAGGCAAAATGTGTGTCTTTAGTAGTTATTTCTAAGGACTGTTATGTTTGGAAAAAGTGTACTTCAGGTTCCAGATACTGGTATACCAATATCGTTCAATACTGGAACAGAAAAATTGCAATTATCGCTCGAAACTGGTACGATTTTACTGTTCCAGTATCGATACTGGAACAACAAATTGTGTTCCAGTATCGTGCGATACTGGAACGTTTTTATGTTCCAGTATCGAACGATATTGGTACACATGCTAACTAGTGTAATTTGTCCCGGTATTGAACGATACTGCTAGGCTACATAATTTTGTTCCAGTATTGCCCGATACTGGTACATTGTATTTGTCCCAGTATCGTCAGATACTGGAACACTGACTTTGTACCATTATCGAACGATACAGGGTGTTCCAGTAGTATCGGACGATACTAATTCAGTCCAGAATCTGGGACCTGAAGTAGGCAGAGCGGGTGGTGTACGCCTTATGGGCAGGTTCGCCCACCACGTGATTCTCATCTTTGCGGTCACTGGTTGAATTTGGCAAACACACAATAGATAAAGTATTATGTTGCAAGCTTCCCACATTAACGTGACAGAACACCGTATTAAATATGTTTGTCAACTTATCATCCAAAAACCAGTTTTGCCTCATAAAAGTGAATTTTCATCCATTTTTCATATTGATTTTTTTCCAAAGATATTCGTAGAGAAGGTTTAATGTAAATTATCATTAAGTAGGTATGGGATTGATTATGGATTTGATGCAGTTAACAACCCATCAATGTATGTGGGACATCCGTGGTATATGTCAATGCACTTTTTGCGCTATTGGGCACATACGCCCTATGATGATGGGGCAGGCTCGCCAATAGGGATTTATATGATTTTGCATAATTTCAAAATTGCAATTTTCCTCTTACAGGATAATTGTAGTTATAAAAACAGTTATGAGGAATGGAGAACAGTGACACTAATAATAATATTAGAGGAGAATATTTCAAATGAGGTATTTATTTTTATTTTAAAATTCTGAACGAGTATGTTCCGCAAAAGTGCACCCCTATATTTTGGACTAAAATAACGAAGAATAACGAATCGATATGTATTTGATATTATGGTACTTTGTGTAGTCTAATTCTGAGCCTAGGGCGAACTTGCCCCGGCCTATGGGCGAACCTACCCCGGCGTCGGGCAAGTTAGCTTTTTTGAGACATCTGTCTTTATCCTTTACTCTTGCTTTTACAGTAAGGCCTAGAGTACTGAGATCATGGTCGTATGTAGCCAATATATCAAACTTTCGCATAATATCAATAGGTCCATTCAATCTTTAAAATTGGTGTCTCTAGAACTCTTCAAATGAAAATAGGGTGAAAACTCCCCGCTCTCCCCTACACTTTTTCCTAATATTTTTAAATATCTGATCAATGTTAATTAAAGCACATTATTCCAATGACGACAAACCTAGCAACATGATACGAGGTATAAAGTTCGAATTATAGATAACAAGAACTGTGTAGATTCACACGATTTGACTCCCTCACCCCAAATTCATGATAATGTCTAAGTTTTTAAAATAATTCAAAAAGTAAACTTGCTAGTACAAAGAGTACGTGGCCATCTAAACGAAAATACTTCTGGATTTCATGTGGCAATTAAGCGCAAACATGGTTGTGCACAGCCTTTTCCATAGAAAATGGCCAAAAATCATACAATTTTCAGGGTAAAAAAATCACAACTTTGTAACCCGTTGGATGACGACATTCGTTTTTGTTTTAAAATAAAGATTTAAGTCTTATTTATTTAATGAAAATGTAATCTTATTTTTGAAAATTGAGAAAGGCTGTCGATTAATTTATTAGAGCCATGAGTTAACCAGTTTTACTGCACTCTCAACTCTTGAATTCATATTTAAGCCCTGCTCCCCCTGATCTGCTGATGCACGCAATTGCAACTCCGCACTCCCTCGTCCGATTTCTTTGGTTGAAATCGATAAATAATATGTTAATATCACGCTGATTGGTTGATATTAACAACTGTCGATTCGTACCAACGTTTAGATCCCCAATCAGTGACCGTTTCTCATTTTCCCGAGTCAGAGATTACATAAAAATTCTGAGATAAATTTTGTCTTAAATAAAAAGATACCTAAGACCTGTCCGCTATTTTACCAAATTCACATAGATGAAAAGCTGAAGTCCTCTACTTTCCAACCCTATCTTTTAATCTGGTGAAACTATAATGACAATAGTTTGACTTCTTTGAAATTTATTGCACATTTCTCACTTCTGTGTGTAGGGCATCGAGGGAATAGACAAAGAGTGTATTATTGACTTGGTATTCTCAACCATTGTCAACAGTAGTACTAAAGTCAATAAAGCGTAACCAGCCATCTACATGTACTGTGTACGGCAGGTATAAAAGACAGAATGTAGAAACAACAGAAACGACAGAAATTGAAAAAGACAGAATTGACAGAAAAGTGAGGAAGCCCAGTGCGAGTTTATTATTGACATGGAGTCATAGTCCAAATACAAAATTGGACAATGGGATAGCCAATTGACCTAACAGAGCGATGCACTTTCGAGCGAGTGATGGGCTTGCTTGATCAGATGTCAAGCCCCCACACCACAATTCGCCCTCCTTGAGACCCCACCGTAATTTTACAGGTAGTGTGATTGAGAGTTATTATATCATCTAAGCTCCTATTAGTAGCCCCCACCCCGACCTTTTAATCCCCGCCCACTCCCACCACCTGACCCTTCATGAAATGTTAATAAGAAATCATACATAATATGACTTTATAAATACACTCATATTATGAGTGCATTTATACAGGTACCTCGGTATTAAGCAACACATGAAGTTCAAGCTTATAAAAATAAAAGCCTTTATATTTAATATCAAGCGAGCTTATAATTATAGGCCTACATATTTTCCGATACATTTATGTTGCGCAACATTTATAAGTCATGACATGGCTTCCTGTGTAATTTGGAATTCATCCATCACCATACCAACAACATATTTACCATAAAATGTCAATGTCCTTGTATTTATTTAATGATTTGTTATTAAGTGTAACATTAAAATTATACCAAATAAACCCAAAGCCACCCTAACCAACCCAACACCCAATCCGTAATCCTAAACCCTATCCACCCTAACCCCAACTCCCAAACCTTACCCCCTAAACCCTAGCCACCCTAACCAACCCAACACCCAAAACTACAACCCAACTCCTACCCTACCACTAGCCCCGCCCCTTTTCAATGTAAGTGCACCCCTGGGGTCGTATAGCCAACCTAACCCACCAACGGACTTTTAACCCGCCCCAGTTCCGTGAACATACCCCTACCCTAACCCAAACCTCACACCGATTACGTGGCCCTCAATTACCCCTACCCTAGCCCGTCTGGGAAAGAGGCTGCTTATAACGTGAGTGTTGTTGGGGGCAACCGGCGACCAAGTCATGAGCATGGCAGCCTCGTAGTGGGGAAACGTGCAGGGGCCGAGGGAAATGCCCATGTTGCTAACCCAGGCGCCCAACCTGTGCTAATCCAAGTTGCATTACAGATTAACCCGGACACTAATTGCGAATTGGGTACTCGGTGGCTACACTAATGCTGAACTCCCCACATTGATACTCCTCGTCTCATTTTTATGGTTTGCAGCTGTTTCTGTCGTTTCAGCATTCTGTCTTTTATACCTGCCGATGTATAACTGCCTTATTTAAATGGTCCTGTTAGTTACCAAAAATGGACTCAAGAAATTCATATATATAGTTTTTTAAGCTGATACAGTTAAATAATTTTGGTGAAAACAACTTCCTTTTACAAAAACACACACATGATTTTAACAAAATGTCACGAAATTCCATACTTAAGTATGTCAAAAGCTAATTTAAAAGTCACCATTGAAACATCGGATAATGTTGAATACGGCAAAAAATGCCAGCATTCGACCTGCATTTGTTTGTATAATGTTTTGTTTGATTTCGAGTTTATGCCGTGACGGGATGTAGGTCATTATCAACAGTTCGACATTTTAGTAGCAGTAAGAGTACGACTGGATTAACCAGGAGTATTCTTACGGACTAAAAGCATTTCAAAGTTCTTTTAACGTTCAATGCGCGCACCACTCGATTTGTTTTGATTCGCTGTTCAGGCATCGCGGGTTTGCCGATTTTCACTGCGGGTGTTAGCAAACTTGATAACACGTTTTATTCGTTATTACATAGATCAAAATTATGCTCAAATTGTGAATTCTAATTTGTTGTGTATGAATTAGGTCAATACATGCGTATGTTATGTTTCTCAAAAAATTAAGAAAAATCAATGCACTTGCGCAAATGTTGATATGCTCACTGTATATTTGCATGTTGACTTTACTTCCACTTCACCTTATTTTAACTTTGCTTTATTTGCACTTTACTTAACTTTACTTTTACTTTACTTTATTTTTACTTCACTTCACTTGACTTGACTTTCACTTTACTTAATTTTCACATAACTTTATTTTCATTTACTTAATTTCACTTTACTGTTACTTTACTTTACTCTACTTTCACTTTTAATACTTTATTTTCACTTTACTTTATTTTCACTTAACTTTACTTAACTTTTACTTTATACTTTATTTTCACTTAACTTTATTTTCACTTTACTTAATTTCACTTTACTGTTACTTTACTTTGCTTTTCTCTACTTTCACTTTTAATACTTTATTTTTACTTTCACTTTACTGTATTTTCACTTAACTTTATTTTCACTTTACTTTATTTTCACTTAACTTTATTTTCACTTTACTTTATTTTCACTTTACTTAACTTTTACTTATTTTCACTTTAATTTAATTTCACTTTGATTAAGTATGGGTGACCTTTGTTTTTATTTGGAGAGAGTACTTTTAAGTACTGTCAAAGGCTAACAGTGTTTTGCCTCAATATGCTCTCTACTGGTTATTGGTTGAAGCTGTTTTTATTTACGAGTGACCCTTTATATTATTTCCGTGAGTACTCTCTCCAATTAAAACAAAGGTCACCCATACTTAATCAACTAAATGAAAACAGTCTTTCACAAACATCAGTCCTGCGACTGTTTTGAGACAAAGAGTCTCCAATACACACATTCAATTCCTAGTATTATATTGTCTTGCAAGTATTTGCTTTTCATAAGAAATATGAGATCTTCAATACACTGGACCAAATGGATATATTTCAAGTCTCTCAAAGAGATAATTGTCTACCATTGACTACCTGATTGACTATTCTAACTCATTAAGTGACTATCATATTAAGATTTAACACTCGAGGCATCACTGTGGCTTGAATTGTCAACGAAAATTTGACTGAATAGTAGTATTCCGGTATGCTAAAGACCTAGCAATACATTCGAGTTGATATTATACTATTTGCAAGCCTACAAAGGTTGATATTGCCTACAATCTGATTGATACATGAAAATACAGTATTATATTCGGAAATCATCCATTGTTTTCTATTTTCAGTATCTAAATCGGGCTTTTATAGCCAATCATACAATACGGAGAGAAAACGAAAAAACACGTATTTATCTTTTGGCTAATTTTCCGTGTCCGTTGTCCGAAATCTCTCTCTGGATTTGATTGCATCATAACAAAAGGGAAACAGATATCATATATCATTTACTATAGATGTATAGCTATGATTCAGAGCTATAATCCTGGAAAATGTCATGAGACTGACATTCATAATAGCAATGTTATGAGTGAGGAGGTAGAACTTATTGAATGACCCTCGTAATTTCTTTGGAAAAAATATGCCCTCTGATTAACCAGAACCAGATACGGATAACCATTAAGTTTACCCCTCCCCTAGAGAACCCTGCAAACGTCATATTTGATTTTCACAAGAAATAAGAGATCTTCAATAACTTACACGACTAAATGGAGGGATTACAAGTCTCTCGAAGATATCTATTTCTATCATTGACTATCTGATTGTCTATTCTGACGGTTGCACATAAAGAAACTCATAAAGTGACTGTTATGTTAAAGATTTGACATACGAGGCATCACCGTGGTTTGATTTATAACAACGAAAATCTGACTGATTAGTAATATTCCAGTATGTGAAAGGCATAGCAATACATTCGAGTTGATATTACATTTTTGCATGCCTTAAGCGTTAATATTGTTTACAATCGTAGTTATACATGATAATATTGTACTATATTATTCTGATATCATTTATTGATTTCCATTTTCAGTACTTAAATCGTGCTTTTATATCTAACCATACAATACGGAAAACTCCCCGAAAAACATGTATTTATTTTTAAGGTAATTGTCCGTTTCCATTGTCCAACATCTCTCTCTACCTTTGATTGCATCATAACAAAAGTGAAACAGATATTAATTATAATTTACTATAAGTATGACAAATGTCATGATTATTATAATTATGTTATGATTATTATTCATATTAACGATGTTATGAGTGAGGAGGTTTGAACTTATTGAATGATCCTCGTAAAAATCAGATTTTTCAGAAACCTTTCTCAATGTCACAAGGTCTATCTCAAGGATTACTGAACCAATGATAGGCATGTTTTTACTAATTTTGATACATTTCTCATGGTGATTCCAAATATGGCAATGGAATTCAATAATTAACTTATTTGAAACATTTAATGAAATTTTGGAATGTCGTTTGCAGTATTTGTTATTTTCTATGACGTGGGGTCTTTAGGTATTTGGGCAACATTACGGATTTTCCCCCACGCCATGGGTTTTTATCTGTAAATTATTGACGGCGTAGTAGTAATGCGTGTGTTCCCTTGCCATTGCATGACTTGCTATTCTCACATTGTCTGTAACTCCATCGTGTGCTGAACATTTTTATCAGTTTGTTTCTTCCGAAAACGAGAGACAATTTCTGCAATTGTGTACAAATATGGATTAATTGCAGAATTGATTGGTAAAACAAAGGTCACTGACCAGGCAAATACTGAAGGTGGCAGTTCAATGACCCTTGCTTGAACCAGAATTCCAAGGACAATTATCGGAGATATGCACATGAAGTCAGTAACGATAATAGCAGTTACCTTACTAGTGAGTCGGATTTGTTCTTTCATATCGGGTGTACGTCCAGAGTCTTTTGCTGATTTAGCAACGGATCTCATTATCTCTAAATAGCATGCAAGTATTATCAGGTAACAAAAGAAATTTACTCCAAGGAACAATGCTGTTGAAAAATACAAACCATTTTCAAAGCCAGAAAATGTCGTATTAAATGTTGGGTGCTGATAGCTAAGAGATGAATTTTCTGGATATATTGTCGTGTTTTTTTCTGTAGTTGAGTATGATGGTATTAAAGCTAACGGCAAACCGATACACACGTGTGAATTATCATAAAACTTAAAGTTCCTTCCAGATAAAATGGATGGAACAACGCCTAACACTACTGAACACACCCATACTAGTATTGATGTCACAACTGTTGATTGTTTACCCATTTTGTAAGTAGAGTACGGGAACTTAATACAAATAAATCTATCAATACTTATCGACGTCAAAAAGAAAACGGATAATTCGGTTGATGTTATTGACAGTGCTCCAGCTATTCTACATGTAATACCAGATCTCCATGTTTCCGATAGCATGGGAAAGTAATCGCCATAGTAGATATCAGCACACGCAACTATTAACATATATAAGCCCATAAGTGAGTCAGACATGGCCAGATTGCTAAGTAGTAAATCTTGAACTTTATATTTCTTTGTAGTTTTATATCTCCAAATCAAAACAAATGTATTCCCACCTAATGCATTAAGACCAATCAGCCACATTAAAACAACTAATGTTCTGTCTGAAAGCAATCTATCACAAGTGAGATATGGTGATCTGTCATCGGCTGCATTGCAGTTAACACCAGCAGGTACGTAGCATTCACATATCTCGTGTTGACTTACAGTCATATTTAAAGTTACCGTAAGAGTTGAGAAAGTATCACTAGTTATACTTATCAATGAATTATTTCTTATTACAAATAAACTTAAATGAGTCAAGTGATTTATATTCGGACATTCTGTTAACCTGTTATTGGATAAATCAATGACTTCAATATTAATTGTGTCCTCAAATATGTCGATATCAAGATTTCTTAACTTATTATTATATAAAAATAATAACCTGAGATTGAATAACCCCTGGAATATCTTTGTATCTAGCTGCTGCAGTTGGTTTAAATACAAGGCAAGATATTCTAGATTGAACAATCCATTAAACACACCATCTGGCAAACTTTGTAATTTATTGACGATGACCAGACTTCTAAATTTCGTTTTGTTATGAAATTGACGAGGGTTCAACTTCAAGGCGACAAATCGAATTTCTTGCAGATGCAGTTCACGCAATTGTCCCAGTCCCCAAAACACTTCCTCTGACAGAGTAACCAAGTTATTATATTCTAAAGACATAGTAGTTAACTTAGCTAAACCAAGAAAATTAGTCGAATTAAAAATGGACAATTGGTTTCCAAACAGCACAAGTTGATTCAAGTTTCCCAGTTCACTGAACAATCCATCTGGCAGCGTGATCAATTTATTATTATCTAGACGCAAGTACATTAACCTATGTAATTCCTCAAACAAACGATCCGGCAATGCTATTAAGTTGTTATCATTCAGACCTAGATAAGTTAGCATATGCAACCCATGGAAAATTCCTGAATTCAGGGCTTTCAGTCGGTTTCCATACACTAAGAGCTGATTTAGGTTTTCCAGACCTTCAAACAACCCAGTAGGCAATGCTATCAAATTGTTTTCAGCCAAAACCAGTTGAGTTAGATTATGTAATCCAGAGAATATTCTTGAATGCAATAAATTCAATTTATTTCTTGTCAAATACAGTTCATTTAAATTTCCTAATTCCTTAAACAACCCATTTGGCAATGTGGCAAAGAAGTTATCATTTAGACTCAAGAGTAATAACCTATTTAACCCATGGATAGTGTTGGAATTCAAGGTTGCCAGTTTGTTTCCATGCAGAAAAAGTTTATTCAAATGTTCTAATCCTTCAAACAATCCATCCGGCAAGTTTGTTAACTTGTTATCACTAAGAGCCAGATAATTTAGCCTAGGTAACCCAGAGAAAGTACTCGAATTCAAAGCATTTAGTTGGTTTTCATACAGTGTGAGTTTTATCAAATTTTGAAGCTCCAAAAACAACTCTACCGGCAACCTGATCAAATTGTTTTGATGAAGATACAACTGACTTAGCATTACTAACCCCTGAAATAAATCTCTATCAAGTTTAGCCAGTTTATTTCCATCCATATACATATGGTATAGCGTATGCAATCCAGAAAATACACCCGCATGAAGTGTGGTCAAATGATTGTTCTGTAAATTAAGTTCTTGCAAATTATAGAGATATTGAAATGAATGAACGGCCAAGTGTATCAAACTATTTCCGCTTAGATCTAAGTTGAATGTGTTGATAGGGTAGATTAACAACGATTTCTGGGTTTTGATCACACCGTTCTCGATACATTCAAACATCACTTCCCTTTGATGAATACTTACATCACAATTTGGGGGAAATTCTGGTCTACACCTGTCATGCCTGTGTCCGTTTGCAAAATTACACGTGACTATTTTGTGGTACCCTTTTACACTTTCGCAATTTGGTGACTGACTTACTTCTGTACTAGCTACGATATCGTTAGGTTCGGGGCAAACTGGCTGTGATTCTGATATCCCATGAATAAAGATACTGGTATTACCGTGCAGATTTAAATGAACACTGTCATGTAGCAGACTGACACCGCACAATTCAGCATTTGTGTCAAAATCCACATATCTACTTCTACAATGCACCAAGTCTCCTTGTCTTTCAATATAAAGAAAACCCGATTCTTCCGTATCATAGGTGTCCGACAATTCAATACGAGCATGATATCCCTGTGATGAATTAACTTGTACACTGCAGATTAGATGTACACTTCCATGTAAGAATATCCCCATTCCGTGACTGGTATTTCTTTCTTCAATTCGACATAGCTGGGTTTCGGCAGTTCCAACATCCCACAATGGCTTCACCGATATTTGGATGGCGGCTTCCGATGTATTACTGTAACAGCATACAAGAGCTATGAATATCAAGCAGAATATCCGCAGGATGAAACTAATGGTAGTGTTGGCCATGGTCATAAGATAGGTTAGATACCAAAGTTGATAGTATTATTTACTAAACTGTCTAGATAAATGTCTGTAGCAACTTGAAAACTATTGATGACAAAGGGAAATTTAAAGCGTTTCAATATCTTGTAATATTTCGCTGGAATCCAATACACTTTTAGTAATGGTATTTTAATAGCAATAAAAACAGAGGCCAACTTCTAACCGCACCATAGCACTTGCCATATAATATGTGTTGGTCATGATTGTTCATAGATGTGTAATACGGTTAATGGTGTTGCCACGTCGGAATAGTGTCCATCCGAGTCCAAAGACAAACTTTAAACAAGGAAAACACGTGGCTGTACAGATTACTGATCCAGTTTGCAGATTTTCTCAAGAGAACGCATGAAAGGCATTAGTAATTTGTTACGTACTATACACCTTCTCACCACAATCTGATCATATTTGTAGCAACGTGAAATATGAACATGAAGAGATGCAGCACCCCTGCCTCTCCCGGAGTAAAAACGAGGTAGAAGAAAGAAATATGACACGCAGCAGTATACTCATATAATAATATGTTGTTTGAACAAAACGTGTTATAACACGTTACGTGTAGCTTATAGATTTGCCCCTTGTGTCTGCAGACATCATAATGATGTGTGAAGAGGAATACAACGAATGGGCTGTGACAATTAAGTTATAGATACGAATATGACAAAAACGTCGTCTGCTGCTTGATTGCGCGAGCATTTAAATTCACTTACCGTATCCTTGAAAATGTCATCACGTTCAACTCTATACTTGTATCATTTATCAACGTACATATGCAGCAGAAATCGTGAAGTTCTTGCTTACTTTAACCTACCGAAAAACTACTACTTTGTCCAATAAAAGTATTAATATACATTACAGGGAGTATTTTTAATTATGTCAAATCCTGATCGGGCAACTAACCTATATAGAATCCAACTGTATATTTGTGGCAATGTTGACTCGTTTGAAGGAGAAAAAACCCGCCGCCCGAAAACATTTTGACACTTGGCATTTCAAAATTATAACATTGTCAAATTTGTAATATTTATGTAAAATAATATAATAATAATAATAATAATAATAATAAGCATTTATATAGCGCTCTACAAAGAACACAGCGCTTAACAATATGAAACAGCATTATATACAATAAAAATAAAAATAAAAATACACAAGTCATGCAAAGACAAAAAATCAGAACTTTGGAAACAAATGAGTTTTTAACCGGCGTTTGAAGATACAGATGGACGGCGCCTCTCTGATGCTGACCGGGAGCTGATTCCAAAGTCGGGGGTCACATACACGAAAGGAATTATCACGAGCTTGACGTTTAGATCGAGGAACAAAAAGCCTGGTAGCATCAGAAGAGGAGCGAAGTCGGGGTCTACTATCTTCATTTCTACCGTTAGATACATTATACAATTGGAGTACGTTAGTTAGGTAAAGTGGAGCGTGATCGCTAAGACATTTAAAAACATACATCAGTACCTTGTAATTGATTCTATCCCTTACAGGTAGCCAATGAAGTGTACACAGCAGGTGTGACGAGCTCTGGTCTCGACCACAAGCAAATACCAGGCGCGCAGCTTTGTTTTGGAGGCGCTGAAGCCGATTGAGATCAATTTGCTTGGCTCCATACAGTAACGAATTGGCGTAGTCGATACGGGATAGGACCAGAGCTCGCACAGCATGGTGGCATGCATCTTGTGTATACTTACGTATACGCCATAGATTACGGATGTGAAAATTTACACTCTTACAGATGGCACTAATCTGACCAGACATATTCATGGAGGCATCAAAAATGACACCGAGGTTCTTGACAAATAGGCCTATATCACATTTTTTACCCTTGACCCCCATGTTGAAGCGGATCACATATTTATTTGACAAAATAATTCTAATTGATGTATATGAGAAAAGATTGGACACTATTTAGACATGTTAGGCAGCTCGTTACACATGTATTGGAAATTGATATATTTCAGATACTGCTTAAATGTTCCTAGTCGTAGCATCATTTTGCATACACAAGATCACGTGCTTACCTCTTATGCAGTCGTAATATATCGTAAAATGACATTGAAACATTGTTTTTAGTCATTTGGGGGACATTTAAAAAATGTTGACAATCATCGTGGATATTTCTAAAACAGTTATGACATGTTTACCTTATACGCAAGTACTAATCATTCAAGACTCCAAAATTAATCAATTCTGTCTCTAAAGTTAGGGTGGCACACCACTTAATAATAATTCTGTCTCAAAGGTAAGGGTGGCACACCGCTAAATAATAATTCTGTCACAAAAGTAAGGGTGGCACACCACTAAATAAATCCCTCATTGAAATACACGTTGATGGGCCCTTTATCAAGAGCGATTTTTTACCCCATGTAACAATATTTTCAGTTTTCTAGAGAATAGTTTCATCAGGAATCTAAGGAAACATAATAAGAAAATGTCATAGAAATAATCACAGATTTAATCGCACAATTGACTAAGTTGGTAGGCCCTCGTTGCCCTTCATAAGGTGCTGTTTCATGTCAGTAGGGAGCTTTCGATTTGCACGATGGAAGAATCTAGGATGTTGAATGACACTTTGAGTCATGTGCGCATGCGTCAACTTTATCATCCGTTGATCCTCTAAATGCTACAATATGTAAAGGGACTAACAACCGTCGTGGTGACGACGTCATCGTTTTGTGTTTTACCGTCGTAAAAGCGTCTGTCGTGCAAATCGCAAGCTCCCTATTGTTGGTTTTGCGACGGATCCCAATTGATTCTTTAATCCATCTGGTGTTTCTAGCGTCGTCTCTCGCGAGTATGTTGGTATTGTCCTAATTGATTAGAAATGTTCCAGTAGCATCGTGGTCCGCCATGGAAGACTTCATCTCGGTGTTTTGAGAGTCTTTCTTTGCATGCCGTGCGCGTGAATTTGCAGCCTGTAATTTTGTCCGTTTCCGTCTTATGTTACTTTTTGCGTGTACCGTGCAATATTTGTATATCGAGTGCACTCTTCTTGTATCACACGAAATAAGCTATTCAACATTATTATTATTATTTATAATAGATATTTCGATACAAAATCATTCAATTAGCTCGAACTGACCATTATCTCAACGAAATTGAAACGCCGATCTCAAAAATGACGGTACTAGTGCGCATCAACTGCGAATACATCACCCCCACCCCTTCTGTGACACACGAAAGTACTAAACGCAAGAATAATTGTTCGCAAACCGGGAACTTTTTGGTGTGCAATTAAAATAATGTTTTAAAGAATAAAAGATTCAAACAGTAAATCGACTTTATTGTGAGTCCTTGTTCATATTTTATTCATGACATGCTGTACAATATTTGAAATGCAATTTGTATTTTACAATAAATACTTGTCTTCTTATTTAGAATTATGTTAAACATGTTAAATCGTATAGCTTAGGACATAAATGCAACTTAAATGATATTGTAGAAACACCTCTTTACTCTTAGGACTTGGTGTAACTGTCGGCCATTCGGGTTACAATCTATCATGGTGCATTACTGACATGTATTTGACATAAACGTGTTCATAACGAAACAAGATTTCTACAGAGCTGAGGGTTTAAGCCTCCGATGACAGCTGTAGAGAATAAAATGACTATAATAGTCATGTATGGTGAACGACGTTACGACATTATGTCTTCATCGGGTATATTTATAATTCATGAATATTGGACTAGGTCTTGTTTGGACTTGGTTTTGATAAATTTGTTGCTGAGCTCTGCAGCTTTCGGGATCATCATGATTCATTCGTTCAGCGTAGTGGTTAATTGACATCCAAATTATCGTCAGAGAGGATGATCAGTATTCATGGTATTGGAAACGCAATATCAGAGAGGATATTCGAAAATAAGAACGCAGAAACCGACCTAGTTTAAAGAACGTCAAGTAACAAGTGGAAGGCTATTAAGTAAGCTCTACGCTGAATGAAGGGATTGGAGACGATCCCGATAAACTACCATGCTATGGATACGGAACTCAACAATAATTGATCAAAAACTGTATCCAATTTACAATTTAGTCAATAAAACTTGATAATTTACACATTTAACATGGTTAGAAAGTGTTTCTCGGAATATAGAAACGCCCTCATTGTTCAAAGAAAATGGTGTTTTGTGCTGCTTTGTAATAATTGTTCATGTAGTTTCTAAAAACCAGAATGATGAAGCCCATTATTAATTGGTTTTGCCAAGGAGCAAATTAATAACTTTAATAATGAACGTCCAGTCAGTCATTGCTCAATGCCTCGAAATCATTTCAACAGCGCAACAGCATAAATGTCCTTGAAATCAACAAATTAGTCAAGAAGTTATGAATGATTAAAAACAATTTAGCAGAATATCTTGGAATGTACACATAGTACTAACACAATGGTTCTATGAAAAAACCATCATTTTTTTATTCATGATATCATTACAATCAGTGAAAAAATTGAAAATGATGATGTCGTCAATGATTTATCAAACACGTACATAATTGTACATAATACACTTAATACTATTCTGTTGGAAACTAATTCAATTTAATATTGTCTTGAAATATATCAGATCAGTTTTCAAAATTTCAACCAAGTGTTGAACAAATGAGGCAGAATGTGTGCTTTTAGTAGTTTTTTTTCCAAGAACAGGATTTTTAACCGTCTGATACAATGTTAGGTAAAGCACCTTATTCCAATGATGACCAACTTAGCAACGTGATATCTGATTTTTTATACGTGGTATGGTTTTTGAATTATAGACAAAAATGTAGATTCATAAGTTTTCACTTTTCCCCAAATTCTTGATAAATGTTTTAGTTTTAAAATAATTCAAAAAATGAACTTGCTAGTACAAAGAGTGCGTTTCCATTTATACAATAGTATTTACATAATATAGTTTTTAAGCTGATACAGTTACACAATTTTGGTGAAAACAACTCCTTTTAAAAAAAGAAAAATGATGATTTTAATAATAAAAGTTGATTTAAAAGTATACATGGTGAGTCAGAATAACGGGCAATTTTTTCGCAAAGGCGTCACAAAAATTTCAGGAATGAATATTCAAAACCAATGGCAGTGCTATAAGACCCATTATTTTTGAAATTGTTTTAAGCCAATTCACGGGATGGTCGAATTATCACGCCATTATTCAACGTATTCTAACGAGGCTCGCTTCCTTAGTCAGCTACGATGCCTTTTTCAGGTTTCTCCCTTTAATTCAGCCGTGTCCTTACTCATAATTGTTAGTTCAATTTATAATCAGTCGTTTAAATATTTTGTATTCAACATTCATGTACCTGGTTGGTTTGTTGGTTCGGTCCTGTCATGACTTACAGCTCGTGACCTTACAGACACTACGCCACAAATAACGATTTTCAGCAAAGGAGTAACAATCACGGAGAGAGTGTCCAGTAATCAATTTTATTTGGTCAATCTACCGGGAACGAGGTCTGCCTTTCTTACGTTTCCCTTCAATCATGCCTTGCATGATCATCTTCTCTAGGCTGTTAGCCTTGCGACGTGAAAAAATATGGCCGAAGTAGCTCAGCATTTGGGTATTGATGGCTGAAGAAGTCATTTAGACACCCCTATTTCTTCAATAATACTGGCATTGGTCCTTCTCATAGTCCATGAGAAACAAAGCATACGCCTCCAACACCACATCTCGAAAGCAGCTATTCTGTTTTTGTCAGCTTTTGTTAGAGTCCACGTCTCACATGCATACATGGCAATTGGAAATACAAGGGCTTGGACAAGCCTGGTTTTTGTTGCTCTGGTTATTCCTCTGTCAGCCCAGATCTTGCTTAGGTTGATCATTGCTGATCTAGCCATTGCTAAACGGTGTCTAATCTATTGGCTGCAACCACCCTCTTTGGTATTCAGGGATCCAAGAAAGTTTGAATTTCGAGACCGATTCTACCTCATTACCATCAATTATAAGAGGCTCTCCTCCAACATCATCACCATCTGTGCCTATGTACATGATCTTGGTCTTGCTGACATTTAGACGTAGACCAAGTTGCTCACTCTCCACCTTGACTTTCTTCAGGAGTTCCGCTATCTCTTCCATATTTGTTGCAAACAGGGTGGTTTCATCGGCATAACGTAGATTGTGTATTTGGTATTCACCTACTGACAGCCCCCCCCCCCCCTGGCCAATCATCCAATGCACGTCTCATTATAGACTCTGCATAACGGTTGAAGAGTGATGGTGATAGTATGCACCATTGACGGACTCCCTGACCTAGAGCAAACCAGTCACTAGTTCCTTTCTCAGTACGAACACAGGCAGCTTGACCATCATACAGATTGCGAATTAGATGGACGAGGTGGTAAGGGATTCCCATTTATTGCGGTGCTGTCCATAATGCCAAATATCTCACACAATCAAAGGCCTCAGCGTAGTCTATAAAGCACATGAAGAGCTCCCTCTGGAATTCAAAACTGTTGTCCATTATGTGACGTACATTGGCTATCTGATCTCTTGTGCCGCGGCCTTTCCGGATACCGGCTTGCTCAGCAGGAAGTTCACGTTCAAGATGAGGTCTGAGACGTTTGTTGATGATGTGCAGCAGGATTTTGCTTGCATGTGGTATCAGAGCAATAGTACGATGATTTTTACATTCGCTGGCATCCCCTTTCTTTGGAAGTGTGACGAAAACTGATTTTCCAATCCTCTGGCAATACTCTTTACTTCCACACCAGGTGCCTTTTGACTTTTTAACTTCTTGATGGTTTCCTGGACCTCAGAAAGAAGAATATCAGGCTCTTCTTCACCTATTGGAGGCGAGGGAGACTCCTGTGAGCCATTTGTCTCTTCTTGGGACGCATACAGATTTTCACAGTAGTTTTTCCAACGATCCTTGATTTCGTCACTCTTAGTTATGGCCTTTCCTTGCTCATCCTTGATGATAGCCAATCTAGTTCTCGCTTTTGAGGTGATGTATTTTATACATCTAAAGAGCTCTCTGCTGTTTTTGTGGAAACTGTGATCCTCAAGTTCTTGGCATTGCTGTCGGACAAGTTCATGGCATTGCTGTCGGATATGCTTATTCTTATCTCTCCTAGAATTCAATTGAACCTCACTTGAAAATCTTCTGCATAGGTTACTGCCCTGGAGACCAGCTTCCGTCAATTGGCGTCTTTCATCTAAGTTGATGGTCTCATGGGACAGCCATAATGTGGTCTTTCTCTTATGTTTTTTTGGAACATGTTTTTTGGCTGCGCTGAGAATATAAGTTTTTGATGTCCAACCAGAGTTCATGAGGAGTTGTTTCCTCGTCCCTAACCATCAGTTCTTGAAACATATTTTTGGTCCCCACTCTGTATTGGCATCAAAATGCTGCAAAATCAAATCTGCAGGGTTTGGGAGCACCTTTGGTCATCTTCAACTTGATTCGAAAATCAGCAATCAGAAGCTGATGGTCACTACCTATATCTGCCCCTGGCAGGGTTTTAGCTATATTGATAGAAGACTTCCACCTACTGCTGGTTTCTTGTGAGGCCGTTTGGCGATATCCAAGTGTACTTCCGTCTCGGGTGTTGTTGGAAGATTGTGTTTGTGATAGTAAGTCTGTTTGCTACACAGAAATCCACAAGTGTACTACCTCTTTCGTTTGTACTTCCCAAGCCATGCGGGCCCAAGGCCATGGGTTCGTCTTCACTTTGAACGCCTTCGCCAACTTTTGCGTTGAAATCACCTGTTATCATGATGATATCTTTCTTCGGAATGCCATCAAGATCGAGTTTATTGCAGTTGGCTGTAAAAACATTCCAGATCTTCATCAGAGGCAGTGGAGGTTGGTGCATATATTTGAATGAGAGGTTAATAGGCCGAGCTTGGAATCTGATGGAGATGATCCTGTCACTGACTGGGTTGTAGCCCAAGACATACTTTAAGATGATTTTGCTGGTGATGAAAGCTACACCTTTGCTCCATCCTTTCACATTTCCTGAGTAGTATATGGTGTGGTCATCTGTGGAGAAGTGGCCTTTTTCCATACCAGCGTAACTCCGCAATGCTTAGGATGTTCACTTTGCATCTGTCCATCTGTCTGGTCAGAAGCTCCAGGGTGCCAGGCTGTGATAGAGTTCTCACATTCCATATACCAAATCGTATGACTTTTCCATGACCTATCAAGGTTATTAACCTGTTTCATTTATTGCCCTCTCTGAATCAGCTAGCCAACCATTCTGTGCGTTATGGTCATCCTGTGGTTTGGCTTTAAATTACCGGGTTCTACTAAAACTGATGTACCATTTAATATGACGCAATGGTCGCATTGATTTTTTTAAATTTTAATGAAAGCAAAATATGTACGTGGCTTTTCAGTACTATCATTGCGCCTGGTTTAGAATATTCAGGCCTGGAATTTGTACGGATCCTTTGCGAAAAATTGCCCATTCTTTCTGACTCACCCAATATCACTATAAAAACATAAGATAATGTTGAAGGGCTAAATATGCCAGCATTTGATCTACATTTGTTTGTATAATGTTTTCTTAGATTTTTAAGAGGCTAAACATTGGGAAGTTCATGCCCTGTCGGGCTGTAGGTCATATCATCAGGTGGACCTGTCAGTAGTAGTAAACAACTGGACTAAGAGCATTTCAAAGGTCTGTTAATTATGACAGCGCTTACTGCTAAGAGCATTCAAAGTTTTTCTCTTATTGATTGATCACAAACCAGTACTTTTAATTGTCAAACGACAAAACAAGTGCGTGTGGTATTTATGTTTCAATTCCAGGGATATTTTCAAACAGCACATTAGAAATTTAAGGTGACAACTTAGGAAAGCATGGTAGTTGTATCAAATAATAGAAGAAAAAAATGTGTAGTAGGTGAAGAATGACACACACTAGTGTCTGTGAGGGAGATGCAGGGGGAGGGGGGGGGGGGGGGGTTGCAGGAAAGGGTTCAATGAATCCAACCATGATAATGAAATTGACCATTTTGGAAACAATTATAAAAAACATGTTTTTTAACAAATTTTAGGTTTTGCAAAGATAACTCAAAATATATGTTGTTAAATTTTGTCATACTAGTTATATGATAATCGTGATATCATTACCCGGGTGATTTTTTTCTTCTTGCATATTTTTTTTACTTTTTGAGTTATAGACCAAAAAGTGCCAAAAAATGCGATTTTCATGATTTTGGAGGTAAAAAATCACATTTTTTGGCACCTTTTGGTCCATAAGTCAAAAAATAAATAAGATTTTCAAAAACAAAAAAAGCACCCCGGGTAATATTATCAGGATTATCATAAACTAGTATGACAACATTTGACAAAATATATTTTGAGTTATCTCTGCAGAACCTAAAATGGGTCAAAAAACGTGTTATTTATAATTTTTTCCAAAATTGTCAATTTCATATCATGGTTGGATTCATTGAACCCTTTTCTGCAAAAAACTGTATACGTTTATAAATATTAAATGAATATTGAAGAAGTTAAGGCAGTTTAACGGAGGCTGTACCTGAGAGTCCACACAACCCTTAACACTTTCCGCGCGGCTACTAGTTTTACCATAAACAAGCAGATTTTTCAGAAACCTTTCCCAACTTTCAAAGTCTATCTTTAAGAATTACTGAACCAATATTAGGCATGTTTGTACCTATTTTATTTCATTTCTCATGGTGATTCCAAATATGTTGACAACATGTTGACATTTTTAAACTCCAAATATTGTGTGAAATGTTGGAACTGTCGTCTGCAGACGACTGCCGCGTGGAAAGTAGTGTTAAGATAGGTTGATTTAACATGACTGAATGTACTTATTTAAAGTTATGATTTGCTTTGTAGATTATTTGACCGTCTGATTGCATATACTGCTAACGATTTTTCGATTCATCATATATGAAAATTTCAGGAACTTTACATTAAACTTCTTTCGGTAAAATCAAAACATTGCCTGGTATTATATATTAATATGTTCACTAACTCACTTTGCATTTAATAAATATAGTGACCAACCAATACAGGGTGACCCAGAAAATGTTGAACCCGAAAAACACAAACTTAATATTTAAAATTGAAAATAAATAAACATGGCATTCTGTTTTCAAAAGTTACAAAATTACACGTATTTTTAAGTTTCGTGTGGCCTATTTTTATGATCTAAAATGTTTCAGAAAGTTAAATGTATAATGCACATAGATGGGGAACGAGTTATAAAATATTTTGTTATTTTAATGGTAAAAGAAAAAATTGAATTTTGTGATTTTTTGGTTCAACATTTTCTGGGTCACCCTGTAGTAACAGAATAATTTCATCTTTAGCCATCTGTACTTGGAATATTTTGCACACAAGGAATATATTATAGTCACATAACATTGGGCTATTCAAATTCTTGAAGTCCACCCCCCTCCGGCCCCTACTATGAAAGACATTACCTTAATCTTCCCCACAGGGAGTGTGAATTTCAAATGGTGTTACCTGCATTTGAAATCTACACTCCCTTTGTTGAAGATTCAGTGCATGTCTTCCATAGAGGGTGTATGGATTTCAAATGGAATAGCCCATTGTCTCCTGTATCTTGGGGTGTCCTGATTGTGTTCCTGTACAATTTGTCAGTTAGGACTGGTTTCTTGATGGTATATTGTACACAACGTTATAGTTTTATCACTCCATGTCATATGGAAAGATGCCAAAAAGTGTCAAAAAAAATACCAACCGAATGTTGCTAAAATATTTCCCTAAAATTAGGTTGAGCAACATAAAATGACTCAAGAATCATTACTTAATGTAGCCGAAACCTGTATTTGCATAGCGTTTACCAAAATATTGTATTGCCTTAGGTTGTCTGTCACCTTTGACAACTTTTGAAATATTGTGGAACTGTAATGAATGTTTATCATAATTCGAATGTGTGTTAATTTGTTTACAAGGTAAATTCGGGCGGACACACGATGGGTTTCTGATTCTGATGGGACCAGACTCTGGCAAAATGCTCGAGCCAGGCTTGGCGTGTATATAAATAGACGAAAGAAAGTTTAAGAGCCATGTTGTGCTGAAAACATACTAGCCGGTCGCTGGTCGCAACTGGTCGCGTAGTACTCGCTAGCTCAAAAGTATATTGGTGCGACCAAAAGTCGCATCGAGCTACTAAATCGCCGGTAGTCGCAGGTATTTCCCGAACACGCAGACGACAACAAACCTGGTAATTGCTGCTGATTGGTTATGCTAATTTCGAAGCAAAATAACCTCCCCCCATTGGTTGAAAAAGTATGGTATTCATTACGTCATGAGCGACCGATCTTTTGAGTTGAACTGAAGTCAACTGGTGGCGACTGGTCGTTTCCAGTCAAGCGATCTCTTGATCGATGTATCGGGGTTTTTTATATGACGTAAAACTCGTCATAGGAGCGATTTAATCGCAAAGCGACCTTAGTATGTTTTCAGCATTAGACAACTTTGGGTTTTTCCACTGTGACATGGGGCCTTTTGGTATTTTGACAACATTACGAATTTCCCCGCTCGACATGAGTTTTTTCTGTAAATGATCGACGGCCTACAATGTTAGAAAAAAGTGTTCGAACACTTTGTAGGTGTAATGTAAAGTATTCCCTCCTTCCCCTTTGATCAATATTGAATACCACAATTTGCCCACCATCAGCACAGGGCCTCGCAACATTGATCGGTGGGGAAGGGGGAGGGATATGAGTAAGGGGATACTTCAGGCTACCAGAAACAAGTTTTGATTTTCACGTGACACAAATAGCGTGCCTGTATGGTCCAATAAGCATGGCAATTAGGGTCAGTGTTCGAAAACCTTTTTTCTATGATTGTAGTAGTAATGTGTGTATGCCTGCGCCATCGGATGACTTGCTACTCTCACATTGTCTGTAACTCTATTGTGCGCTGAACATTTTTATCAGCTTGTTTCTTGCGATAACGAGAGACAATTTCTACAATTGTATACAGATATGGGTTAATTGCCGAATTTATTGGTACAACAAAGGTCACTGACCAAGCAAACACTGACGGGGGCAGTTCAATTACCCTTGCTTGAACAAGAATTCCAAGGACAATTATCGGAGATATGCACATGAAGTCAGTAACGATAATAGCAGTTACCTTACTAGTGAGTCGGATTTGTTCTTTCATATCGGGTGTACGTCCAGAGTCTTTTGCTGACTTTGCAACGGATCTCATTATCTCTAAATAACATGCAAGTATTATCAGGTAACATAAAAAATTTACTCCAAGGAACAGTGCTGTTGAAAAGTACAAACCATTTTCAAAGCCGGAGAAATTAGTATTAAATGTTGGGTGCTGATAGAAAAGAGATGAATTTTCTGGATATATTATCGTGTTTGTTTCTGTAGTTGAGTATGATGGTATTAAAGCTAATGGCAAACCGATACACACGTGTGAATTATCATAAAACTTAAAGTTCCTTCCAGATAAAATGGATGGAACAACACCTAATACTGCTGAACATATCCATACCAGTATTGATATTACAATTGTTGATCGTTTACCCATTTTGTAAGTAGAGTACGGAAACCTAATACAAATAAATCTATCAATACTTATCAACGTTAAAAAGAAAACGGATAATTCGGTTGATGTTATTGACAGTGCTCCAGCTATTCTACATGTAATACCAGATCTCCATGTTTCCGATAGCATGGGAAAGTAATCGCCATAGTAGATATCAGCACACGCAACTATTAACATATATAAACCCATTAGTGAGTCAGACATGGCCAGATTGCTAAGTAGTAAATCTTGAACTTTATATTTCTTTGTAGTTTTATATCTCCAAATAAAAACAAATATATTTCCACCTAATGCATTAAGACCAATTAGCCACATTAAAACAACTAATGTTCTGTCTGACAGCAACCTATCACATGTGAGATATGGTGATCTGTCATCGGCTGCATTGCAGTTAACACCAGCAGGTACGTAGCATTCACATATCTCGTGTTGACTCACAGTCATATTTAAAGTTACAGTAAGAGTTGAGAAAGTATAACTAGTTATACTTATTAATGAATTATTTCTTATTACAAATAAACTTAAATGTGTCAAGTGATTTATATTCGGACATTCTGTAAACCTGTTGTTGGATAAATCAATGACTTCAATATTAATTGTGTCCTCAAATATGTTGATATCAAGATTTCTTAACTTATTTTTATTTAAAAATAATAACCTGAGATTGAATAACCCCTGGAATATGTTTGTATCTAGCTGTTGTAGCTGGTTTGAATCCAAGAAAAGATATTCTAGATTGAACAATCCATTAAACACACCATCTGGCAAACTTTTTAATTTATTGACGATGTTCAGACTTCTAAATTTCGTTTTGTTATAAAATTGGCGAGGATTCAACTTCAACGCGACAAATCGATTATCTTCCAGATACAGTTCGCGCAATTTGCCTAGTCCCCAAAACACTTCATCTGACAGAGTAACCAAGTTATTCCAATCTAAAGACAAAGTAGTTAACTTATCTAAACCAAGAAAATTAGTCGAATTAAGAATGGACAATTGGTTTCCAGACAGCACAAGTTCATTCAAGTTTCCCAGTCCCTTGAACAATCCATCTGGCAGCGTGATCAATTTATTAGTATGTAGAACCAATAACGTTAGCCTATGTAACCCATGGAAAATTCTTGAATTTAAGGTAACCAATTGATTACCATTAAGGTACAGTTGATCCAACTTATCTAAACCAAGAAAATTAGTCGAATTAAGAATGGAAAATTGGTTTCCATTCAGCACAAGTTCAATCAAGTTTCCCAGTCCCTTACACAATCCATCTGGCAGCGTGATCAATTTATTAGTATGTAGACCCAAGTACCTTAGCCTATGTAACCCATGGAAAATTCTTGAATTTAAGG
Source organism: Ophiura sarsii (assembly GCA_035610835.1). Taxonomy (NCBI): domain Eukaryota; kingdom Metazoa; phylum Echinodermata; class Ophiuroidea; order Amphilepidida; family Ophiuridae; genus Ophiura; species Ophiura sarsii. The sequence continues at coordinate 28,984,347 of CM069457.1, forward strand.
TGTCCAAATGATTACAATTAAGGAACAGTCGATCCAAAATCCCCAGTTTTTCAAATAATCCATCCGGCAACCTGATCAAGTTGTTATCATTCAGTGCTAGGTACGTTAGTCTATGCAATCCATGGAAAATTCCTGAATTCAAGGTTTTCAGTCGGTTTTCAAACAATATGAGTTGATTTAGGTTTTCCAGCCCTTCAAACAACCCAGTCGGGAGTGTTATCAAATTGTTTTCAACCAAATTCACTTTAGTTAGATTATGTAATCCAGAGAATATTCTTGAATTCAATAAATTGAACTTATTTCTTCTCAAATACAGTATTTTTAGACTTTTCAATCCGTTGAACAACCCATCTGGCAATGTTGTTAAGATGTTATCATCTAGACTCAAGAATAATAACCTCTTTAACCCATGGAATGTATTGGAATTTAAGGTTTCTAATTTGTTTCCATGCAGTAAAAGATGATTCAAGTTGTCAAGTCCCTCGAACACCCCAATTGGTAAAGTGTATATGATATTATGCTGTAGGTAGAGAAGGTTTAGCATACCTAACCCCTGAAATGTACTCGGAAATAAAGTTGCCAATTTGTTTTCGTACAGATACAGTTGGTTCAAATATCTCAATCCTTCAAACAACCCATTTGGCAATATTGTCAAGTTATTATCACTCAGACTCAAATAAGTAAGCCTATACAAACCTTGGAACGTACTCGAATTCAAGGTGTTAAGTTGGTTTATTTGAAGGTAAAGTGTAGTCAAAAATTGCATTCCCTCGAACAATCCATTCGGCAAACTTAGTAAGTTATTGTTATAAAGATAAAGAATTCTTAACGAAACTAACCCTTGAAATGCATTCGGAAACAAACTTGCCAATTCATTTCCATTCAGATAAAGTTGATCCAAATGTCCTAATCCTTCAAACAATCCATCCGGCAAGTGAGTCAATTTGTTATCCCTAAGATTCAGATAATTTAGCCTAGGTAACCCATAGAAAGTTCTCGAATTCAAAGCGTTTAGTTGGTTTGCAAACAGCGGCAGTTGAATCAGATTTTGCAGCCCCCAAAAAATCCCTTCCGGCAACCTGATCAAATTGTTTTGATGGAGATACAACTGACTTAGCATTACTAACCCCTGAAATAAACCTCTATCAAGTGTAGCTAATTTATTTCCATCAATATACAGATTGTATAGCGTATGCAATCCAGAAAATACACCCGCATGAAGTGTGGTCAAATGATTGGTCTGTAAATGAAGTTCTTGCAAATTATAGATATATTGAAATGAATGAACGGCCAAGTGTATTAAACTATTTCCGCTTAGATCTAGATTGAATGTGTTGATAGGGTAGATTAACAATGATTTCTTGGTTTTGATAATACCGTTCTCGATACATTCAAACATCACTTCACTTTTATGAATACTTATATTACAATTTGGGGGAAATTCTGGTCTACACCTGTTTCCGTTTGCAAGATCACACGTGACTATTTTGGTATGGTACCCTTTTACACTTTCGCAATTTGGTGACTGACTTACTTCTGTACTAGACACGATAATACCGTTAGACTCGGGGCAAACTGGCGGGGTTTCTGATATCCCATGAATAAAGATACTTGTATTACCATGCAGATTCAGATGAACACTGTCCTGTACGAGACTGACACCACAAAATTCAACATTTGTCTTGATACCCACATATCTATATTTACAATGCACCAAGTCTCCTTGTCTTTCAATGTAAAGGAATCTCGATTCTTCTGTAACATAGGTGTCCGACAATTCAATGCGAGCATGATATCCCTGTGATGAATTAACTTGGACACTGCAGATTAGATGTGCACTTCCATGTAAGAACGTCCCCATTCCTTGACTGGTATTTCTTTCTTCAATTCTACATACATGTAGCTGAGTTTCGACGGCTTCAACATCCCACAATGGCTTCACCGATATTTGGATGGCGGCTTCCGATGTATTACTGTAACAGTATAAAAGAGCTGTGAATATCAAGCCGAATGTTTGCAGGATGAAACCAATGGTAGTGCCAGCCATGGTCAGAAATAATATTAGACACCAAAGTTGATAGAAATATTTACAAAACTGTCGGTAGCAACTTGAAAGCTATTGATGACAAAGATAAATATAAAGCGTTTCAATATCTTGTAATATTTCACTCTCAAATATACAGCAATAAAGACAGGAGCCAACATTTAACCGCGCCAAGGTACATGCGTGTCCATCGATGTGTAATACGGTTAATGGTGTTGCCACATCGGAATATTTTCCATTAGAGTCCGAATACAAACTTTAAACAAGGAAAACCCGTGACTGTACAGATTGCAGAATGCCTCTAGAGAACACAATAAAAGATATTGGTAATATGTTAGTAAGAAGAACTAGTATACACCGTCTAACCACAATCTGATCATATTTGTAGCAACGTGAAATATGAACATGAAGAAGATGCATCGCTCCTGCCTCTACCGGAGTAACAACGTGTATGAGATGAAAGAATTATGACACGCATAAATATATTCTCGTATATGTTGTTTGAACAAAACGTGTTATAACATGTTAGCGCATGTTAGCTATGCCTCCGTGTGCCTGCTGTCATCATAATTATGTGCGAAGAGAAATACATAACGAATGAGCTGTGACAATTAAATTATAGATACGAGAATGACAAAAAAACGTCGTCTACTGCTTGATTGCACGAATATGACAAAAACGTCGCTTGCTGCTTGATTGCGCGAGTATTTAAATTCACTTCACCGTATCCTTGAAAATGTAATCACATTCGACTCTACGTTCTACTTGTATCATTTATTACCATATGCAGCAGAAATAGTGAAGTTCTTGCTTACTCTAACTTGCAGAAAAATGTACGACTACTTTGTTCCAATACAAGTATTATACAGATAGTATTTTAAATTATTTCAAATCCTGATTGTGCAACTAGCATTATCTAGGAATCCCGGAGCGGTTTTTTACCCTATATAACAATGTTTTCAGTTTTTCAGAGAATAGTTTCATCAGGTATCCAAGGAAACATAATAAGACAATTTCATTGAAATATTTCCAAATTTGAACTTACTGTTCCAGACAGTTTCGATGTCCGGTCGGATGTCTTTATCAATGGTGTATAACCGTTGATCAAGAGTTGCCAGAAGGGGTTGACTTTCTAGGGACGTCACGGAATTTATTTGATGACGTATTCTGGATCAATTGCTCGCACAATTTACTAAGGCCCATCGACGCCATTCGTTAGGTTGGGTTTGCGACGAATCCACTGCAAAGAGATTCCCTTATCCAACTGGTGTTTCTAGCGTCGTCTCTCGCGAGTATGTTTGTATTGTCCCAATTGATAAGGTGTTTCCAGTAGCATCGTGGTCCGCGATGGAAGATTTCATCAAGGTGTTTTGAGAGTCTTTCTTTGCCGTGCACGTGCACGTGCCAGTCATTTTGCCCGTGTTCCTCTTATGTTCCTTTTTAGGTGTACCGTGCGATATTTTTTTATCGAGTGATATATTCTTGTATCATACGAAAAAATTCAATACTATTATCATTATTATTTATAACAGACTATTCCAATACAAAATCCATCAATTAGCTCGAACTGACCATAATGTCAGCCAAATGGAAACGCCGATCTTAAATATGTACTAGTGCGCATCAACTGCGCATACATACTCAAGTGCACCCCTTCTGTGCCTCACACTATTTTTTTAAATATTGTACCGTATTTTATACAATATTCAAAATGCAATTTGTGTTTAACAATATACTTTTTGACATAAACGTGGTTATAACGAAACATAGAAGATTTCTAAAAAATGGTTAAACCCTCCAATGACAGAATCATATGAGATTATACTAACCACTTCATAGTTTCAGGTAAGAGAAGAGATATGGCAAAAGTGTTGTAGAGAATACAATGGCTATAATAGTCATGTATCGTGCACGAAGTTACGACATTATCGGCCGAATTCACCAATGGCGAGTAGGTGAAGAATAGCGTTACCTCGCTAGTAAGTGGGAGTAAATTAGAATGTTGAGAGCACCAAATCGGTATAAGCTACTAGACTAGTAGGCCTAAACTACGAATAATTTACGCTAAATCTTACACCTGCCATGACCCAAGAGTTAGTGAAGCACAAAGGTTTATGCTGTAACTAAATGATAATTTTCTGTTTTGCCCGATGGACGATTACATAGATATGATCAATAATGGAAGATTTTTATCATGCAATTCATGATCAATTTGTATATGATTTACTCAATGATAGATTCACGATCAATTTATTTTAATGTATCCACAATCATGTATACAAATAACCAATCAATTATTAAACAAATAAATAAATCAGCAAATAATTAACCCCCTGGGGTCTACCTGTCTATCTTACAGTGGTTCTGATTGGTGCAATAAATGATGTATCCATCTTTCTGACCAATCGGATGGTAGTTCTCAGGGGGTTAATTAATTAATTTAATAAATAACCTGAAACCATTATGTTCAAAGTCCTGTTCTCCAAGTAAAAGTGAAGTTCGGCCAACAAGTATATAAGGTTCCCCAAAGAAGTAAAGGCCCCGGAACTAGGTCAGGTCAAGAAGGTGAGCGGTAGGACATCATACCATATTAGGACTGTTATATTAATTAGTAGTACACTGCAAAAAGGTTGCTTAAATATTTATTCAACATTTTACACAACGTTGTTGAAGTATAATGCAACCGCTTAACAGTTGCGTAAAATTTACCCAACACCGTTGGATAACATGTTTTCACCAACAGTTGAACAATTTTAGTTACTCAGCAGTTGCACAATTTTAATTACACAACAGTTGGGTATTACTAATTAACCATTTGTTGGGCATTTTGTGACTGTTGCTTAATTTGTGAATTGTTTTCATTATATATTGAGCGTTTTTGTAGCGGCAACTGTCGCTTAATTTATCAAATATAGCCATATGTTGCGTATTTTATTTGTGTCAAGTTTTTATTATATATTGAGCATTTTTGTATAGCAACACGCGGTAGGCAAAATAATGTGCATTCTGGGCGATGCAGCAGAGCTACATACATCACTTCACTTGCTCCCGGTAGTGAACCGGTAACTTGTAATGGGAATTCTAGGCGATGCAGCAGAGCTACATACAATATTCCCGTTCGGTAGTGAATCTGTAATTTATTTTAACATGTTATTAAACTAGGCTTATACATGATATTTCATCATCAATTTGACGCTACTCGTGTCTTTCATTCTTTAGGGACACGAGGCGTTGTGTCTATTGTTATTTCAGTGCCTTCACACGCCGCTGCCACTCAGTTCTGTTTTGGGCGGCATCAACGGCGGCATTAGGTTGTAAGCCTATGGCGCTCAAGTCCTCTTGGAGCTGCGCTTGATATGTACGGCGTAGTGCGCCACCGAGGCGGTACGGTTCAGTTGCCTGGTTTTTGGGGTGCAGGAACACGGCGAGTGGTAGTTCTGGTCTCCGGAGGGCATGGCCCACCAGACGAAGTCTATTACGGGTCAGTGTCAGAGTCGCGGGCTCAATCAGTGCGCGGGCATACAGGTTGTCATTTGAGAGCCGCTCCGGGTAGTGTACGCCAAGACAGTAGCGCATCAGGGCACGATGAGATGCATCAATGCGACTGCCCAATGTTTCTGTAATTGCCAAACCTTCCCAACTGTATAAGAGGACAGATTCCACGGTAGACTTGAACAGCTGCATTTTGGCGCCGTCGCTGGCTGAACTGTTCCATACAGCTGTGAGTTTTCGTGCTGCAACCCATGCAATCTGTCGCCGTCGTTGGAAAGCACTAATGTTCTCTGCCACATTGCATCCCAAATAGCAGAAGTCGTCGCATACCGCAAGGGTGACACCTGATGTGGTATGGATGTCCGTGTGTGGAGTGTCGCCAACAAACATGACCTTGGTTTTAGAGGCGTTTAGACGAAGGCCGACCTTTGCTGATGCTGTCTCGAAACGGTGCAATTGGCGCTGGGCAGCCTCTCCGTTGTCGGACATCAGTGCAGCGTCGTCTGCATATGCAAGAGCAGGGATTCTGACGGCAATATGACGTGCGGACATGCGCCTTCTCACAGTGTAACCGTCCTCAGTGGTGAGCGATGTACGCATGATGTAGTCCATGACTATCACAAATAAGTACGGTGCCAGCGTATCGCCCTGTAGTACTCCCGAAGTTGTGTCAAACTCATCGGTGCAACCAGATGATGTACGAACGCACGCAGCGGTATCAGTGTATAGGGACATTATGGCGTTGATGAAAGTCACAGGAGTGTCGTATAAAGCCAAAATGTCTTTTAGGGCCTTACGATCAACACAGTCAAATGCTTTGGAGAAATCTACAAAGGTTATACCAATGCTTCGTTTTCTAGAACGGCATGCGTCGATTGCCATTCTGAGACATATGATTTGCTCGACTGTGTTGCGTCCGGGTCGGAATCCTGCCTGCCATGGCAATAGTAACATCTCCAATCGCTCTCGGAGTCGAACTAGCAGAACACGGTTGAACAGTTTAGCATTGACACACATGAGGCTAAGTCCACGCTGGTTGGTCAGAAGATATGATATCTGACATCTCTTATCAATGGTGTTATTAATAATAATAATAATAATACAACGACTCTTGTATAGCGCTTTACACCGAAGTCCCATAGCGCTTACAAATAACAAAACAAAAAACAAAAACAGAGCAAAACATATGAAAGACACAATATATCAGGAAACTAAAGATACAAAATAAAATTAAATGTTACAAAATGCCATTTCAAAGAGATATGTTTTCAGAGATGATTTGAATTGATTAAGAGTCTGAGAGTTCTTAATATGAAATGGTAATTTGTTCCAGAGTTCACAAGATGCATGGCTAAAACTACGATGACCATATGAAGTTGTACTAACCAATGGTGGAACAAGATTTTGTTTTGAAGATGAGCGGAGGTTGCGAACAGGCTTGTATTCCTGAATCAAGTCAGTGAGATATTCTGGACCAAGTCCATGAAGACATTTATAAGTCAAGAGAAGTATTACTGTGAACGTTTGCCAAACGTAGTCTTGCTATCTGGGTATGAAGGTATAAATAGTCCATAATTATTATATAATACATAAACATATTTATGTGATTCTTTTGGTGCAAAATAGATCACATGACATGAACTATTCAGTATATGTCCATGTCGTGTATTTTTTGGCTATACAAATCGACTATTCAATATTCATCGGTAGTGACGTCGCTATAACACCGTTGAAATGATATTCATAAACAAATATATTTCAAACAAGGATGGCAATTTTTTAACTATTTGTCAGTGTATTCCGTTTTGGATGCCAAGACAGAATAAATCTAATTGTGGTCTTGCGCTACAAAAAGGTTGCTTTAATATTTACTCAACATTTTACACAACGTTGTTCAAGTATGCAACCGCTCAACTGTTAAGTAAAATTTGCCCAACACCGTTGAATAACATGTTTTCACCAACAGTTGAACAATTCTAGTTACTCAAAAGTTAGGCAATTATATTCACTCAACAGTTGTTCAAATATGCAACAGCTCACGAAATTGGCTTTTTTGGACAACAATTGCCTAAAATTCACATGTGCGTAACTTCCATCAACTGTTGCGTGATTGTCCGTAATGCTCATGCAACAGTTGCCAAAGTGGAATATTTTTACGCAACATATTTTGGCAAAAGAAACAGTTTCCACCAACATTTTAAGGACATTGTTTTCGACGAATTGCTCAACGCTGGGGATTTTTTACTTTTATACAACGCCTAACTTTCTACATTATATTGAATGAATTTTAATCAACACGTCAACCAACGGATGATAAAAGTACTTTTAGCAACGTATTTTAAGCAACCTTTTTGCAGTGTACAATTACTGTATTTGAAGAGCTGTTTTGCAAAAGGGCCTACATCTGCCTTTTGACTCATTTTGCATTATTGAATGGATGGCTATTCATTATGTGGAATGTGGCTTGTATTGGTTGTTGCCTCAATTGGCGTGCATGGATGCACTAATCCAAGTCATAGAAACAGTAATGAACACAGCCATGGTCACAGGTCACTAATAGGTATATCAAATAAGGTGGGATCGTTTCAAAAAATCCTTAAAATCGTGATACGTGTCTCTATTTTAAATAGAAGTTGTCAAAAAAACATAACATTTTTGGTATTATATTAAAGACAATTTATCCAGCTACCGAATAAAAAATAAATGAAAGCTACATGTTTAGCAACAGTGAAGTTATCAATCTAAACGTCGAGTGAGTCAAGGGTGGGCCCGGTGGATGAGGCGCCGGTGGATGAGGCGCCGGTGGATGAGGCGCCCATAGGTTTCTACACAAAATAGCGGAAAACTAGAACTTTTGAAATTGATGCCATTTTAAAAGAATACATAGGAAAGTTTTCAAACTTCTCATATGTGTTAATAACATGTGCCTGCTACTATGAATACTAATATTGAATTGTTATCTAGACATTCTCTATTAGAATATAATGTTCAATTCAGGGAGTGTTTTAATGTAAAGAATACATAGTTTTATTCATTTTATTGATTAAACAATGGCCAAATCGCAGTCTCTCTAGTTCATTTGTGTGACTCTTCGGTCCTTTTCTACCCTGGGTAGTAAAACATTTAACTAAAAAATCCAGAAGTGTTTCTTCACAGAATTGTTCATAGATTTATGAAAAAATTGCTATTTAGACCTATTTTGGACCACCCTGTATTCAAAATAAAAGGAACTTTAACGATATTCATATAGTTCATTTTGATAACCATTTTCTTTTAAATTAAATAGTCCATGCTAACTAAATTTCATAGAATATTATATACAAACCTTTATTTTATGCATTATTTCATCATAATTTTAGACACCCTGTACATTTCCTGTGTACATTTCGGGCAAATGATTCTTAGCAAATTTGGTAGCACCTTCTGCGGTTGTTCTGATTTTGGTGACTATTTTCAGCTAAACCCTAACTGTACAAACTATCAAAATATTTTGTAAGGAGCAAAAACGATCAACTTTTTTATGTTCCACCCTGTAAAAATTGTACACACCCTGTATAATTTGATTTTTTTTTGTGCAAAAATGAAAAACCTTGAATCATAAGCTTTCCAACAATATATAGTTTGTGGGTCATTAAGTATGTACAACTTAAGTTTTGTCCCGTTTAATCAGAATTGGTGCATTTCTCAACATTATTAGAAGTGAAACATTTTTTTGGACCAGTTTGTGACTTCTGACCCCATACAATAATTTGACTAATTCCATGGACTTGTCAATACAATTTCACTAATGCAAAATGAGTAAAAAACGGTCCGGTGGCCCTTTTGCAACAAAGCTCTTCATATATACTCCTGTCGCTCATTAGTTAAAACACAGTTCAATTACATCTCATATAGACATTACTCTCCGAGCGAGAGGACTCTTCGATACCACTATATACCAGCATTTAGCATCATGTAAATAAAGTAATTCAATATTATATTCTTCAACTTCGAGTTCTTCGAGTGTCTCATTTACTAAATGTTTGCAATTTTATACCATTTTGTATGTTACTCTCGCACAAAATGTGTTTATAATGTAATTATGGTCCTTATTTTTAAAAGAATGTAATAAACTTTGAAATTTTCGAACACAAAGAATGGCGTCATATTCACAGATTTCATTGCTCTACCTCGTGTCTACTGGACGTGGTGTGACGTGCCATAGACATGTTGCATTATTCATGTTATTTAAATCAACGCTTGACGTAGCGACTGACGACACAGTTTTATAATTCTACGGAACACCATTCGTGTCAATATGATTGCTGTTTGATACATTACACACATTTGACGCTTGCGACAATTAATTTTGTAAGGGGACGATGCTGATTATTGTGGCTATTTACCTCGATAGTTACTATGCTGGTGTTACTCGCCAGTTATGCTCTAAGAATTACATCGTTAGTAAGTTATGGTACAGTTAGAGCATAACTACTAGGGAGGTAGCTTACCTCCCTATTAAGTTTCGCTAGTTTGGTGCACTCGGCCGCACGTGTGTTAAACGCTTGATTATATTAGCAATCGGATGTGTATAGAAAGAGAACATTTGTGGGCCAACACAAGATCCGTGAGGCAAACCGAAGTTGATTACATGCGAGTCAGAAAACTCGTTGTCCATTTAAAAATTGCATGTGCGTCGATAGAAATACAAACGAGCTCACAACATTTCCTTTAAATCCAAACTCATTGGACAATCTGTTAATTAGTAATTTAGCATATCATGATCAATCGTGTCAAAAGCCGCTGATAGGTCTAACAATACCAGAAAAATAGCTCGCCGATTGTCAATTTCGCACACAATATAATATAAATTTTGACTTATAACAATGCTGTCTCATCTGGATGCCTGTCACACATGTTTTCAACCGATGAAGTACAGAAGGTTGGACCCTCTCAAGTTATTTAGGTTTAGGTCATCTAAGACATTAATTTTGTATTACAGGGGTCAAATTGCACAAATAATGCATCAAACTGTTCCTAAGAAGGGGGAACACTATACATTACACCTAATAAGTGTTCGAACAATATTTTCTAATGTTGTACTGTAGGTTGTAATTATACCGACTTCGACATGTTGGTTGGTATATACATGTATAACTCCCTGTGTGCCATCAGACCGGGACTGGAAAAACCTAAATGTACCGATGATATGTATACAAGTGATACGCAATTTTGTCTGAGGAGCACGGAGCGTATTGGCAGATTGTTCCGAAGTCTCGGGTACAACACGCGAAAAAGATCTGTCATACATGTACGTATTTGTCCTACTAACTGATTCCTGAAGTAGGTATTGAGAGGCAGATCTCGGTGTTCTTTGGGGTTTGTACTCTGAGAGCAGATCAGCGATGTACGCGGGGGATTGGCCATTTAAAGCTTTGAAAGTCAGAAGCAATAGTTTGAAGATTATCCTCTGACGGATTGGCAACTAGTGCAGATCGCACAGTACCGGTGTAATATGATTGCGCTTTTTGGTTAGGCTCACAAGTCTGGTCGCAGAATTTTGGATACTTTGAAGTTTGTTGAGTTCTTTGTCCGGAAGGCCATATAGAATACTGTTACAGTTGTCGAGACGAGACGAAATGAAGGCATGTACAAGCTTCTCAGTATTTGCTGCATAAAGGTATCGCCGAAGTTTTCCCATTCTATGAATGGAGTAAGAGGCACTCCTGCACAAACTATTGATTATGATTGGTCATACAAAGATTTAATACTGTCGAGAATAACACCGAGGTCACGCACTTTTTTGGACGGAGTAATATTGGAATCCCCGCATCCAGGAACGGTCGCATACGCAGTTAATACAGGGCGTGTTATAAAAGTGTCCCATGGAAACATGAGTTTTGTGTCCATGAAAAATATACAAATTGTACATGAAATAGTAATAATGATGTTCAACAATCTTTAATGTGTCAATAATAATGTGTTTCTTTCCATTTTTAAGATTTCGTTATCAAATTATGACAAATCTACTGAGTCTGGCCACTCTTTTATTATAATCGTTATTCACTGTGTAATTTAACATAATGAAATAAATAATAATCTACTATGTATTTTACACTATACATTGATGTATTCTATAAATCCTCATTGGAATCTCAAAGGCAATTTTTAGTTAAAAATCCAATTCCTGTTCAAAAGTGGCCCATGTGGGATTCGCACACTTGTCACTGAATTGATCATATCTCGGGCGTTAAGGGATGACATTGTATGGGAATCGATCAATTGATACACTATATTTGATAGAGGACTCCATTTCTGACTATTTAATACTATCCGTTCTAATTTTAAAACATCTCAATATCTGATACGGTATATCCGATATTGCATATCAACTATCTAAACTTTATAAATCATCGGATATATCTTCAAATTGGCAAGATTGTCTCTATACTATCTGAGTTATCAATTTCAACTATCAAATATCCGATACCCTTTTCTAATTCTAATACAACTCTTGTAAAACAATCGGCCGAGTGCACCAATGACGGGTAACTTAATAGGGAGGTAAGCTACCTCCCTAGTAGTTATGCTCTAACTGTAGCATAACTTACTAACGATGTAATTCTTAGAGCATAATTGGCGAGTAACACCAGAATAGCTACTAGCGAGGTAAATATCCAAATTAATCAGCATCGTCCCCTTACAAAGTCAAGTGTCGCATATGCCAAGTGTTAACCTATAGTTTACTGTAAAATTCTGACGTGGATGGTCCTCCGTAATATTAAAAACGTGTCGTCACTCGCTAGGTCATAGGTGAGTGTAAATCAAGAATCACGTGGAGTCGGACTACGATCCGGATAAAAATGATGCCATTTTATGGCCAAAAATTTCGAAGTTTGTTTATCACTTTTTCAAAAATAAGGACTATCATGACATTACAAACATATTTTGGGCGAGGGGCACATACAAACATTGCACCAAAAAGCACAATTTTAATGAAAAACACAAGCACCCGATGGAAACAATTATATACAATTATAACACACCTCTTAACACAAATACCTCAGTGGCGTGGACACCGTGTCCTACGCTTGTTAATCGCGGAACCCGGTTCGATTCCCAGACCACGCGCGGCACGATATCCTTTTTTTTTCTTTTTCTACCCTTCCACTCACAATAATGTTGAAACTTGGTTTATCAGTTTTTAATTAATAAAAACAATAATAAGTTTATGTATTTAGTCATTATTTAAGACCCTTGGACAATTAGTACATTTTGGTCAAAATATGACCCAAAGTCGGTGCGATTAGTGTTTGAATGGGCAAAAGGAATTGATCTAAATTTTGACTAAAAAAATCACCAAATTGCATGAATGGATTTTCAAAAATATAAAAATCTTCCAGCTTATGAGGGGTCACATTCCACTTCAAATAGACCCCCCTGGGCATGCAAGTGCAATTAGTTCTTCAGCATCAGCGAATCATCCCCTTCAATGTTCACAATAAATGTACGCTATACTGCTAGAATCGACTGACTTGTGGCATAAAACGTTATGCCCCAACTTACTCTTGGGTCCGGTCAGGTTTAACATTTAGCGTAAATAACCCGCCAGTTACTAGCCTAGTAGCTTACCCCGCATTGGCGCTCTCAAAATTTTGGGTTACGCCTCAGTTACTAGCGAGGTAGCGCTATTCTTCAGCTACCCGTCATTGGTGCACTCGGCCGAATATTATATTAACTATCGGTATCTCCATTTAGACAGTTTGTTCTCCGTTAAACACGTAAACCATCTAAATTATCTTCGCAACAATCCAAAAAGCCACAATTGTGCACCTCTCTCCTCTTTAGGTGGTTCCGTGTGTTTTAGGCTCTATTTCAGCAGTATTTGGTTGTCTCGGGTGGCATGCGCTTTTTATTTTAATTTTATTCATGCATCTAAACCTCTTCTGCTAAAACCCTTCTTCCAACTGAATTGCCCGAGACACAGGTGCCAAATAATGTCATGTACATGTATGTTCACAATAATTTTCCTCAACGCAACGCGCTTGTTTACGGTATCGCGCCACATCTTGATCATTATGCTTAGACTGTCCAAGATTGCTTTGGTCGTAGGTGGCGTTAACATTTTCAAGAAGAAAGGAATTGACAACATACCGTATGAAGACATTTTGTTAAAACCCCTGATAAATTGTAAAAGTGCCAATAATGAATAGCTAAAATCAACCGCCATGCACAGAGTGACCCCCGCATTTCAGAGTCAAAATCACATTCAATTCAATGACTTTTTGATTTACTGCGTGTTTCTGTACGTCCAGCATGGGGAAATCATTCATCATGCATACCCTCCAACTGTTACGAACTAGCATGTCATGTTACTATCAAGGCAATTTATGATCACGGTAGAAACCGACTAGGTACCGACCCGAAATTCAAATTTAACCAAATTTGTCGAACATCCGCTCATTACTTTGGCAATGTTAGAGCGCCCTCTATAACAGTTGCCCCAAGTAAAGTAGGGTACCAGGAACCAGGATTTCGACGTGAAGATACTGCTCCTATAATTGAAGACTCCCTCGTGTTGCCAAGTAGTCTCTCATAGGTGGAGTTCTGACAGGTTTACTTTGCACCCTCTGGAATTTGTCGAGATCTATATTTTGAACTGCTTAGGATGTTAATGAACAGATTTGACATGTTACAAACAAGACAAAAAGTGGCTCGAAGGGTCATCCGAATGATGTAAAGATAATAATTCTTAACATATTTTGAAACCACCAAGATGGCCGCCTAAATGACAACCGTAATCATCGAAATACATAAACATAACACCTTTTATTATTATTTCAAACAAGACAAATAGTTCAAATTCTCGGAGACAGCAGGTTTTGATTAGATTCTATGGTCGTTTATGAAATGTATCCACTGATAAAATATTACGGTACGTTAATTATTGAAAACAATTTCTTATTATTTCAAACACTCAAGTCACACATCTATCAACAACGGGCTAGTGAATGTATCTAAATTAATCATTAACAACTTTCTATTTTGGTCTATACACATTTAAATAACATTCAGTTATTTTTGTTTTGTGCTTCTTTGTAATGATTTTGTGTGTAGTCTCTTAAATCCGGAATGAGTAAACCCATAATAAGAGATTAATTTAAAGAAAGTTGAGTGCACAATACTTCCCAAAAAGAAAGGCTTCCTAAACAAGGAATCATAGCGAATTTATATAGTGATATCAACAAGTAAACTACATATGGTAAACAAACAATTGTAATTGAACAAAAATAGGGGATAACATACATGATCACACAATAATTTGCAAATACCAAGGCAACTACAAAAATAGCATGTAAAAGACGTCTTTTGTATAAATTATAGGCTATTCTTTAAATATTTTTCCAACATGTGCTTCTCAGTCTTATGGTACTTCATGTTATCATGTTGGATATGGATATTTTTGAAAAGACTGTTTGGAATCATTTCATTTATTGTCTATAAAAGACATAACCTTAAAATCTTCCCCACAGGAGGTGTGAATTTCATATGGGCCGTGGTCCTGCATTTGAAATCTACACTCCCTTTGTTGAAGATTTTGTTCATGTCTTCCATAGAGGGTGTATGGTTTTCAACAGGAATAGCCCATTATCTCCTGTACATTGGGGCATCCTGATTGTGTGTCAGAAAATACAAAATTCAAAACGTAAACTTGCGAATTCAAAGAGTGCTTGCCCTTCTATAATACACTAGTATTTACATAATATAGTTTTTAAGCTTATACAGTTAGGGAGCAAATCATAACTCGACCGCGCGGCAACCGGCGGATCCGCCCGTTTGGACCGCATATCATTGTTTAGAACAATAGAAACCGGCTGCAACCTCACGGAACTTCACGGAACCGGCGGTTGCCGGGCGGTCGAGTTTTGATGTGCTCCCTTACACGATTTTAGTGAAAATAACATCCTATTACAAAAAACATGATTTCAACAAAAACAATGTCACGAAATTCCATACTTCATACGTGAAAAGTTGATTAAAAAAGAGGATGTCACAATTAAAACATAGCATATTATTTGGAATTACAGCCAAATAGCTCATCATTTGGTCCCTAAAAAAAGGTGCGCATGTTCCACGTCACAGACCTCATGCATATTACTCAATTTTGGCTGTAATCCTTATATAATACCTTATATAATATGAAGGATAATTTAGTTGGCTTTCAAATGCCATTATTTGATAGTGTTTGCTTCTCAATCTAAAAATATACGCTTGATCAACAAACAGCACTCAAAATCGGGTTTGTGCCGCATTTAGAAAAATATATCGGGGGGGGGGGGGGGGGGTGAGTCATTTTCATCTTTAAACATTTCGTGTGTGTACGAGCTTCAGGATAACTATTTAAACTTTCAAATGCTGTTTGTTTTGTCGAATTTGCTTGAGTCTAACAACTTGGGTGTTTATGATCAACTTTAATTAAGCAATTTTAGATAAAGTAAATGAGTCAAAACAAACGGATTTAAAAGGTTATTATAGTCATCTTGAAGCGCATAATATAAGCGTCAATTAGTAAATACTGATTATAAAATGAGCTAAACTTAACTTTCCACAAGCATCTTTTTTCCCTAGAAGTGGTACAACCCGTTTTGAAGTGCTCGTGATTGATCAAGCATATCGTTTGATTGGGAAGATCAATACAATCAAACCAACGGCATTTGAAAGCAAAATAAATCATCCTTCCGATGATATAAAGATCACAGGGCAATAACTTGGAACACGTGCATCCTTTTTAGGGACACCCTGAATAATGTTTTGTTTGATTTTAATTTTATACCTTGACGGGATGTAGGTCATTATCAGCAGGTCGATCTTTTAGTATAGTGCAGAATACTTTCATCGTTAGTCATCTGCACTTGAAACATTTTACACACAAAGGAATATATAGTCACATCCCATTGGCATGATTGGGTTATCCCAATATTCGAAGTCCATACCGCCTATGGAAGTCATTACCTTAATCTTCCAAGTGTGAATTTCAAATGGGATTACCTGCATTTGAAATCTACAATCCCTTTTTGGAAGATTCATGTCATGTCTTCCATAGAGGGTGTATGGCTTTCAACTGGAATAGCCTATTTGTCGTCCCTTGTACCGTGGTATCCTGATTATGTCTCTGTACACGGTTTCATAATGATACACTGTACATACTGTTAAAGTTTTATCACACCATGTCGTACAAGAAGATGCCACAAATCACCTAAAAATCTCAACCGAATGTTTCGAAAATATTTACCTAAAATCAGGTTGAGTAACATGAAATGACTCAAGATTCATTGCTTAATGTTGTTAACATTTGGTCATACAGTTGATGAAAATTGAATATTGCGCTAACCAAAATTTTGCCGCGCGTTAGGATGTCCGTCACATTTGACAACTTTTGAAAATGAATGAATGTTATCCTTAATTCGTTTGTTTGTTAATTTGTTTAGAAGGTACGGGCGGACGCCCGCTGAGATTCTGATGGGACCAGATTCTGGCAAAAGTGTATAGGCCTATATAGACAGAAAAGACAAAATGAGTTCTTTCTGTAAATTATCGTCGGACTAGTATTAATGTACGAGGGTCGTTCAATAACTAATGAAAGTGATCATGGTATGGGATGCATGAGTGATTCTATTGAGAGATAATGTGATCAATACAAAGTATGAACCTTTGTCTTTCAATCAATACACTTTTGGATTGTTAGATACCTTTGGTTATGTAACTTCATTAACATAAACACAATAGGTTTCAGACACTGACTAAAATCTGTCAATTATTTGGTTGGATATGTAATATGTTGAATATGGGTTGATTGATACATTTGCGTATATCTCGGCAATGCAAGCATAAAAACAGATACCACTTGGCACATAGTTAGAACACACACTTATCTTTGTATGACAATCTTTTTTAGATCTGAATTCCTTAATACAAACAAGAAGGGACCATCTCAAATACGCTTTTATTTAGCAAAATCCGCAATAATATTCCTTAGAATACAACAAAGGATAAAGAACAATGGAGGGATTATAATTTAGTAAATTGTTGTGGGATGTAAAGCAATAATAGTGGGGATTTCAAGAGGAGCTGTTCATAAAATTGCCTCAAACCATTGCAATTATGTGACGATTACTTTAACAATTCATATCTAGTAGCTCTAAAGATAACAGTAATAAGAGAGGTTGTGGCAGCCATCTTTGATTGATACATTCATGTATATCTTCATTTTGACTATCACAATATTTATACACATTGATTTAAGCATTTTTCATCATTTCTTATTAAAATGTGAAGGCACTGTAAGCTTTTATCCGGTAAATTTCATGATTTTGGCAATTTTTGGCCAAGTTCAAAATGATCTGCCGTCTGCGCATGCGCATATTTTCTGCAGGTTTCATGCGAATAAGTTAAGGTATTTAGTTAGCTATTATATGGAATCTCCAAAACTGGTTAATTGCTAGGATTTTTCCTAAATCGTTTGATTTTCCGCAATATTAGTGATTCGCTTACTGGCATTTTTCAATGAAATTGGCTATTTGAAATACTGATATTTGTATACTTTTTATTCAATTGCCTCTCCTTACTTTTTCCTCTTATACTACGTATATCAAATTACACAGGGATTAAAGTTATGGTCTTTCTTATCATATTTACGCGAAAGAAATTGGGATTTACCTGTTTCTGGTGTCACGTTATGCAATCTTCTTACCACATGTTTCATACAAACAATTCAAATTTACCGCCAAATAACTGATTTAGCAGTGTCCCAAGTGTACTGACTTTGAGACAATGCTATGACGTCATAATTCACACTTAGAAATCCAACACTGTATTGTTTGAAAGACAAAGGTTCATACTTTGTATTGATCACATTATCCCTCAATAGAATCACTCATGCATCCCATACCATGATCACTTTCATTATTTATTGAACGACCCTCGTATGTATGCCTGTGCTATTGCATGACTTACTATTTTCACATTTTTTGTAACTCTATCGTGCGTTGAACATTTTTATCAGCTTTTTTCTATCGAAAACGAGAGGCAATTTCAGCTATTGTATACAAATATGGGTTAATTGCCGAATTTATTGGTACAACAAAGGTCACTGTCCAAGCAAACACCGAAGGGGGCAGTTCAATGACCCTTGCTTGAACTAGAATTCCAAGGACAATTATCGGAGATATGCACATGAAATCAGTAACTATAATAGCAGTTACCTTACTGGTGAGTCGGATTTGTTCTTTCATATCGGGTGTACGTCCAGAGTCTTTTGCTAATTTAGCAACTGATCTCATTATCTCTAAATAGCATGCAAGTATTATTAGGTAGCACAGAAAATTGACTCCAAGGAACAGTGCTGTTGAAAAGTATAACCCATTTTCGAGACCGGAAAGTTTAGTATCAAATGATTCTTTCAAGTACCAAAATGATAAGTCTTCTGGATATATTTTTGTGGTATTTTCTGTAGTTGAGTATGATGGGATTAGAGCCAATGGCAAACCAACACAAACATGTGAATTATCATAAAACTTAAAGTTCCTTCCAGATAGAATGGATGGAACAAAGCCTAACACTACGGAACAAACCCATATCAGTATTGATGTCACAACTGTTGATCGTTTACCCATTTTGTAAATAGAGTACGGGAATTTAATACAAATAAACCTATCAATGCTGATCAACGTTAAAAAGAAAACGGATAATTCGGTTGATGTTATTGACAGTGCTCCAGCTATTCTACATGTAATAACAGATCTCCATGTTTCCGATAGCATGGGAAAGTAATCGCCATAGTAGATATCAGCACACGCAACTATTAACATAAGCCCATAAGTGAGTCAGACATGGCCAGATTGCTAAGTAGTAAATCTTGAACTTTATATTTGTTGGTAGTTTTATATCTCCAAATCAAAACAAATACATTTCCACCTAATGCATTAAGACCAATTAGCCACATTAAAACAACTAATGTTCTGTCTGAAAGCAACCTATCACATTGCAGTTAACACCAGCAGGTACGTAGCATTCACATATCTCGTGTTGACTCACAGTCATATTTAAAGTTACAGTAAGAGTAGAGAAAGTATTCCTAGTTATACTTATCAATGAATTATTTCTTATTACAAATAAACTTAAACGTGTCAAGTGATTTATATTCGAACATTTTGTAAACCTGTTGTTGGATAAATATGTCGATATCAAGATTTCTTAACTTATTTGTATGTAAAACTAATAACCTGAGATTGAATAACCCTTGGAATATTTTTGTATCTAACTGCTGTAGTTGGTTTTCATACAAGAAAAGATATTCTAGATTGAACAATCCATTGAATACACCATCTGGCAAACTCTTTAATTTATTAACGATGATCAGACTTCTTAATTTCGTTTTGTTATAAAACTGACCAGGGTTCAACTTCAACGCGACAAATCGATTTTCTTGCAGATACAGTTCACGCAATTTGTCTAGTCCCCAGAACACCCCATCTGACATAGTAACCAAGTTATTATATTCTAAAAACAAGGTAGTTAACGTATCTAAACCAAGAAAAGTAGTCGAATTAAAAATGGACAATTGGTTTCCAAACAGCACAAGTTGATTCAAGTTTCTGAATTCAGAGCTCTCAGTCGGTTTCCATACACTAAGAGCTGATTTAGGTTTTCCAGACCTTCAAATAACCCAGTAGGCAATGCTATCAAATTGTTTTCAGCCAAAACCAGTTGAGTTAGATTATGTAATCCAGAGAATATTCTTGAATGCAATAAAGTCAATTTATTTCTTGTCAAATACAGTTCATTTAAATTTCCTAATTTCTTAAACAACCAATTTGGCAATTTGGCAAAGAATTTATCATTTAGACTCAAGAGTAATAACCTATTTAACCCATGGATAGTATTGGAATTCAAGGTTGCCAGTTTGTTTCCATGCAGAAAAAGGTTATTCAAATGATCTAATCCTTCAAACAATCCATCCGGCAAGTTTGTCAATTTGTTATCACTAAGAGCCAGATAATTTAGCCTATAATATCTCAAATTAAAGAGGAGTATTTTCTTTACAACTTCATATTAATTTAATATTTTTTCGTTGGAGCTATAGTGCAGGAGTTAAGAGTGTATTTATAAACTGGTCAGTTACTTATCTTGAGGACTGTATACACCAATGATCAATACATCTGTCTGAAAGATAAAAGCTCAGAAGAATACTCAGATTAGGCCAAATATATATTTTGGTGCGTTACTTATGCAAAGAGGCATTCAAGAAACTGGAGCTTTACGATTTACAAACCACGTTTCCAAAGGTATAAAGATAGACGAAATGGCCAAAATGTTTGGTCATGACATTTTGCGTCGACCACCCTATTATTGTGATTTAACCCAGAGAACTAATATGGCCTCAAATTAAACATCATGTTGCAAAGCACACCAAACTTTCAACATCAATGACATTACAAATCAAACAAATCGATGAAGGCATTGGAAAAAGTGTCCCCATTAGACTGGAAAATGCGTGTCTAGACAAGGCGAACTTGACAATTTCTACTGGGAAAAATATCACATCTGTAATATTGACATTCCCCAAATTGTCATCAAATTATCTGAGGATTCAGACCACGACGCAGATTCATTGGCCTATCTGCACTGCACCACACTATTATGTAGGTGGAAGTCAGACGATCTCCAGCTGTTAATTACTTTAACACAATGGTTTGAACTGTGTGTTTGGGGGAATACTCATGTTGGTAACGTAGTGGTGCCAAGCATGCTGGAATACACAAGAAATCTTCTTTTGATGGAAAGTATTGTTTTAAAACAGTTAAATAGTTAACTCTAGAAAGCGACATTGTCTTTTAATAGAAAATATCTTGCTAAGTTTTCATGACATAAAATGAATTGTCACTCATTATTGAACTATAATGTATTAGCTCAACCAGCAGTGATATACATGATATAGGAGGTGTGGTGTGGGGGGGGGGGGGGGGGGGGGGGGGGGGGGATCACCATGATAAGGCGATGGATGGATCATCACTACAGTGGATGTGAAAATTTAAAGTGTTGTAGATTTTAAATATGACCTAGAAATGATTGCAAATTACACTTTTATGATTTTACAAAATGCCGTTTTATTTGTGTGTGGTTGTGAAGTTTTAAACTTAGACTTAAATGTGATGTTTTAACTCACTGTATAGTAAAGGACTTGAATTTGCGATACTTTTAGTTAAAAATGTGACCAGAACGGAGAAAATAGCCCAAAATTAGGAAAATGTACAGTAAATCTGGTACTGGATTAACCCTTACAGCCCCGGATCCCATGAGATCCCATTTCCCAGCCTCCTGGTTCCACCTGGCGCTGAGGTGTTTGTGTGAAATAATGGCCCCGGGCTATATAGCTGGGCGAATACACTCGCCCAGCACAGCTTCCCCCGTGGCGCAGTTGGTAGAGCGTTCGCCCGCCAACCGAGAGGTCGTGGGTTCAAACTCCGGGGCGTGGCACCTCTTGTTGTGTGTGCTTTTTTCGCTTGAAAAAAATTTCGTTGGAAAATCCACCGGGTGGGTTAGCGTTAAGAGTATTTCGATGCGGTTACCCCAAAAAAGTCGTGAGTTCTGATCTTTAAATAATGTTGATTTTTTTTAGAACTGCAGAAGAGGACATCTTACACAACAGTAGAAAGGTTGATTTAAAAAAACAATATCATGGTGTAAAGTATAATATATACTTACAATTTACGCGTAACGTTTCATGCTCACTGAGCACTTCATCAGACTATTTGACATCTGACCTCTTCACTCTCTTTTTGTAATCTATACGCCAAGTGTGGAAGATTATAATAAGGTCATATGGATTTCCAATGGAATATCCCATTGTCGTATGAGTCTGATGAGACATGGTAATGAATATTTTAATTGGGTCGACATTGATTTGTCCTCATAGCGATATTTTGCTGATAACAAATTAAAATAACCATCGTGTACATAACAAGTAGGCCTATAGTCTAATTTCTCTGAACAGGCATGTATGTATGCGCCCGTGCCGATTAGTATAGAGGAGAATGTTTATGTACTGCAATCATTGATTGACGCAGTGACGCCACTGCCTCGTGGAAGCGATATGTGTCCTTCCAGGTTTAATTGATCAAACTGACCGTTAAATATATCCGCGTTCATTCACTCCCACAAACCACACTTATGATGGATTCTCAAAGAACAGAAGACAGATACTTTGTTAGAATGGTTTTATGGGGGTTTTATTCATCCATAGATTGGAGTAAAACATTTTAGAGGCGGTATTTGAATTGGTCATTCAAAATAGTACATCTTGTACAAATTGGGAGAATTAACATTTGTGTAATTTAAAATTATTTCCTAATTCGCAGGCTCAAACGGAAATAAAACCTATTACGCCTACTTCGTGCAAATATTAAGCTTACTACCAGCATGGCAACCAGCACTCGGGCAGGTAAACCAGAAGAGACAAGTAAATCTACAGAAAGTAACGACAAATCAAATGATTACACTCAAAGTCCATGCACTTTCTGCAATAACAAGTCGCATGCCGTAGAGACTTGTTATACTTTAGCTAAGAAGCCGATTGACGAAAGGCTGAAATACTTCAGAGAGCTAAGGGTGTGCTTCGGCTGTCTTAAAGGAGCATCGCACATGCGTAGAGACTGCAAACGCAAACTCACATGCAAGACGTGTAAAGGAAAACACCCTACGGTATTACACACTGAAAGAGGAGAATATACCAGCTCCACATCTTCAAGTAATGCTGACATTGGCGAAAAGACGCAGAACGTAACCAGTACATGTCGCCGTACAGGCGCCGGAGACAGTTCCTCACCATGTATTATCCCAGTCATAGTATACTCAAAGGCCACTGGTTTAGCAGTTGAAACGTTAGCCTACTTGGACAACGGCAGTGATGCAGTATTCTGTACAGACACCCTAAAGCAGCAACTAAATGCTAAAGGTAAACTGACAAAGCTTGAGATACAAACCATGACCGACGAGAAGACTGTGAATACCACCGTTCTGCAAGGACTGGAAGTCTGCGACATAAAGCGAGAAAACAGTATACCACTCCCGAGGGTTTATACGCAAGATCGAATCCCAGCCGACATCGCCGACGTCGTCACTCAGGATCAAATTGTGCGCTGGCCCTACTTGAACCGCGTCGAGCTGAGCCAGCAGTCTAATGACAATGCTCACATTGGTATACTGATCGGAAACAACGTACCTAAGGCAACCGAGCCACTTGAGGTGATAAACAGCCAAAACGACGGTCAGCATCACATACCCAACGAACCTGAGAACGCATATTATAGTAAGCAGTATGTATATAATGGTGCCGGTACACAACAGCGTACACACAGCTCTTTCAATGAACCGTTACGCGAAGTAGCTTATCAACATCAGCAGACGTCACCATTGATGGACGCACAGGACCAGTTTCATAGACCTACCGAGCAACAGGATTATTATAGGCCTGAACGCGGGTATGCAAACACAGGTGCCCCCCTGCGCACAAGTAAGCCTACGTCGTTGCGTTTCACTGAATCCCAATCGCAGTCAGCGATACATGGTGATCCACCTGATATCAACACAGGACGTCGGTCAAGCCAGGCAGAGTTCAGAACAATTAATGACGGTATGGCAATCCAATCACGAGACAATACTACCACACCGACTAAGTTAAAGGAGCATCCTAAACCGAGTGCCTATGTTAATTACCAGTCACCACCGAATAGAGAATTCCAACAGAGCGGTTATGTGAACCATCAGACATCACATGATCAAATCACTCAAGATGACGCTCCCACGCAAGCTCAAAACTGGTATGCACAACGACCACGACAGCCGCAGGAAAATGTCGCCGACGTTATCCGCCAACAGGGAGATCTGACCAAGTTTTTGTTGGAGCACCATCTCAAAGCAAGTTTACCTCAACGCACAATCAAGACGTTCGACGGCGACCCACTAGAATATGCATCATTCACAAGGGCTTTTTAGTACAGTATAGAAAGCAAGGTCACCAACGACAAGGACAAAATATACTATCTGGAGCAATACACTAAAGGCGAGGCTAACGCCCTTGTAAAGAGCTGCCTCCATATAAGCCACGATGGATATTCTCAGGCGAAGGCACTCCTGAAAAGGAAATTTGGCAATCCACACAAGATCTCAGAAGCCTACCTGTGGAAACTGCGTCAATGGCCGAGTATAAGGGCAGACAACACCACAGGACTGAATGAATTGTCGTTATATCTTCTAGAATGCAAGAATACATTGAGCGATATGGGATACATCGCTGAGTTGGATAGCACTGCAAATATCAAGATGCTAGTGTCGAAGTTGCCATACAGTATGCGAGATAGGTGGAGGTGGATAGTGGATGATATCGAGGAAGAAAGACGCAGAGTGGTAAAATTCTGTGATCTTATCAAGTTCATAGAAAGACAAGCGCGCATAGCCACCAATCCCAGTTTCGGCAAGATAAACAACGACAGCGATCGCGATACAAAGAACAAGCGCTATGGACACAGAGGCAATGCTACCAGCATGGCAACCAGCACTCGGGCAGGTAAACCAGAAGAGACAAGTAAATCTACAGAAAGTAACGACAAATCAAATGATTACACTCAAAGTCCATGCACTTTCTGCAATAACAAGTCGCATGCCGTAGAGACTTGTTATACTTTAGCTAAGAAGCCGATTGACGAAAGGCTGAAATACTTCAGAGAGCTAAGGGTGTGCTTCGGCTGTCTTAAAGGAGCATCGCACATGCGTAGAGACTGCAAACGCAAACTCACATGCAAGACGTGTAAAGGAAAACACCCTACGGTATTACACACTGAAAGAGGAGAATATACCAGCTCCACATCTTCAAGTAATGCTGACATTGGCGAAAAGACGCAGAACGTAACCAGTACATGTCGCCGTACAGGCGCCGGAGACAGTTCCTCACCATGTATTATCCCAGTCATAGTATACTCAAAGGCCACTGGTTTAGCAGTTGAAACGTTAGCCTACTTGGACAACGGCAGTGATGCAGTATTCTGTACAGACACCCTAAAGCAGCAACTAAATGCTAAAGGTAAACTGACAAAGCTTGAGATACAAACCATGACCGACGAGAAGACTGTGAATACCACCGTTCTGCAAGGACTGGAAGTCTGCGACATAAAGCGAGAAAACAGTATACCACTCCCGAGGGTTTATACGCAAGATCGAATCCCAGCCGACATCGCCGACGTCGTCACTCAGGATCAAATTGTGCGCTGGCCCTACTTGAACCGCGTCGAGCTGAGCCAGCAGTCTAATGACAATGCTCACATTGGTATACTGATCGGAAACAACGTACCTAAGGCAACCGAGCCACTTGAGGTGATAAACAGCCAAAACGACGGTCCGTACGCGTGCAAGACTCCTATCGGTTGGATCGCGTATGGCGTAAAAAGGTCATCGAATCCCTCACTTGGTATTACGGTAAACAGGGTGAACGTCCACGAAACCATCGAGAAACAGGTAGTACAGATGTACAACACCGACTTCACTGAGCGCCTAGTCGATGACATACCAGAGAGAAGTTTGAAAGATACGCAGTTTCTCGCCGAAGTCGAAGATACTATCGTGCTCAATGAACAAGGACACTATCAACTAGGTCTCCCCCTACACGACAAGGGAAAGATATTTCCCAATAACCAACATCAAGCTCAAGTGAGGGCTGCACATCTAAGTAGAAAATTCTCCAAGAACCCTGTATTCTACAACGACTACAAGGCAGCCATGAACGACATGACACAGAAAGGCTACGCGGAGAAGGTTCCAACAGAAGAATTGAAAGGTACAGATGGAAGAGCCATGTGGTACATCCCTCACTATGGCGTGATCCATCCAAGAAAGAACAAGTTGCGAGTAGTCTACGACTGTGCAGTTAACTACAAAGGTTCGTCACTGAATAAAGATATTGATACGCTAGACATCATGCCAAAAGAAAGTAACGTAACTGACCTGATTCCGCGAAGCATCAATGACGTTAGCAGACATGAAGAAAGGAGTAGCATGATCTCCCTGTCCAGAAGAGGGCATTGGGTTGAGGTCAATTTGAGAGCAAGAAACAGCATAACTAAGTGCACTGTGTGCAAAAAACAAAAGTTACAGGGCAAAGTACAACAACAGAGAATGGCAGACCTTTCTACGGAACGTGTACGCATGGATTTCTTTGGACCATGTGAGACTAGAGAGCGACGAACCCACAAGTTCAAGCCAATGAAGTCCAGATTACACGGACTAGATTAAAGAGTATCGGATAGCCGTTGTACAGTCTATCCCATCCAACACTTAAAGACACAAATGATGAGTGACTAATATTAAAGTGAACTCAAGATGTAGTGTAGCATAGTGATCACTGCTATAAACTGAATCCTGCATGAAGTGATCATGTCTTCAAGTTTTGCATGCATTTATCAAGTCTGCATGCACCTAACATTTCTTCAAGTTTTGCATGCATTTATCAAGTCTTCAAGTTTTGCATGCATTTATCAAGTCTGCATGCACCTAACATTTCTTCAAGGTTTGCATGCATTTATCAAGTCTGCATGCACCTAACATTTCTGCAAGTTTTGCATGCATTTGTCAAGTCTTCAAGTTTTGCATGCATTTATCAAGTCTGCAAGTTTGTATGCACCTAACATTTCTGCAATTCTGCATGCATTATAAAATCTACTAGTCAATGGTTCGAGTGCAGTCAGCGAGCAAGTCTGCATGCAGTCGTCCAACTGAGTATTCTGCATGCAATCAACATGCCAATGCTCTGCGTGCAGTCAAGGAGTCACCGTGTCAAGAACAATTGTTCCATGTCCAGAAACCAATGTGCTGCTCAAGGTACTTTATAATATTTCTAACCATTGCTCATTGCCCATGCACATGCACATAAAGGTGAATTATTATTTTTTCATGTAGCATCTTATCGCATGTTATATAGAAGATCTACAAGTTGCTACCTTAGTGCTGTCACAAAATAACTGATAAACAATTGACTGTGACTGAATCAACACAACAAGCATCTGTGACAGCACCATCGCTACCTCAAAGTGTTAAAATGGTTTTATAATCATATCTGTGGCTGAATAATATCCTGATAGCAGTCAGAATAACACTGCTTTATCATGCCTTAAGTTTCAGAATAGTCAACTCTGAAACCAAGTTGGGTAACGCAAATATCAAGTACCACTGAAATGTTGTGTAAGTCGTGAGCTTCCCTTTGTGAAGTATATGTAACAACATTATTGTGTTTCCTGGTATCTGCTAAAAAATCCACATTTATCAAGGCAAAGCCATGTGCTAAAGATGTTAGT
The DNA here is from genome assembly GCA_035610835.1 of Ophiura sarsii. Lineage (NCBI taxonomy): Eukaryota > Metazoa > Echinodermata > Ophiuroidea > Amphilepidida > Ophiuridae > Ophiura > Ophiura sarsii. The sequence continues at coordinate 29,012,262 of CM069457.1, forward strand.
CTTCATGCATACGTGTGTGATAATTTCTGTGATCATAAAAGACTGTTGCTCACCATGAAAGGTGAATGTTGCTCACCATGAAAGGTGAATGTTGCTCACCATGAAAGGTGAATGTTGCTCACCATGTAAGGTGAATGTGAAATGTTTGTGCCTGGATTTGCTGCGGCTACAAGTCTTCCTGCAAGTACATGGAGATCGTGAATCTGCTGCTACAACTTATCATCTGAGCATGAGCATATGGTTATAGTTTAGAGAGCTGGGATTGTGTGCATTTGTCAAATTTCCATTTTGATCCCATGCTTTATAGGATTGAGTTGTCCAACTCAGTTCTTGATAGGAAACAGCAAATTATGAATAGGTGTGTTGTTGGTGCCCAAATTTATTTGCATTTGTGTTTGCATTTTATTGCATTTGGTCTACCTTTTGGCAACTTCAGGTATATTGCTCGCATCCTATATTATCAACAACAACATCAAAAATTCATACTTTACTGTACTTACTGTTATGTATTGTAGTGTAAATGATCAATATTATGTTTATAAATAGGTCAAGCTTTGAAAGTTTTAAAGTTTACAGTTCAAAGTCTCAATATGAAGGGCACTGTTTAATTGCTTTTCTTATCCAGTATAGTATCTTCATATTACATATTTGATGTGAAAGTTATACATTTATTATACTGTGCTCATCATTTTTGGCATGGAGTGCAGTCTACCTCACACTAGTGTTGTTTGCATCATGAGGTAGCAAAAATAGATTCTGAATGTTATCATTGATAAATTGTTTAAGGTTTGCTTTAATAATCCTTAGAAATCTTACATTTGGATACGTCAAATTTTAGGTTAGTTCTGTGACCAGACCAGTGATAGATCACTCTGATTGAATTTGGTTAGTTCAAATACATATTAAGTGTATGATAAGTTCAAAGGCACTTTCAGTGTATTGTTGCAAGATTTGATTTTCAAATTAAGTAAAGTAATGATTAAGTTGAAAGCTCGAATCAGCACTGAATTGTTCCAATTTAGGTAATTGTGCTATATGGTGTCACAATTAGGCGCCGGAATGTTAGTGCAGATTTTACCTTCCAACTACTAAAGAAACTGCTAGAAGTTCCGAGACCTGCTCCCCCTTCTGCATCCATCATATATGTCTTGCGCCCCCATTGTGTGTTTTGATATTAGCAGAAATCAAGTTAAAGTATCGTAAGTTGCAGACTATCCTCGGAAACGCTACAGTTTTTGTACCTTCTTCTTCTTCTTATTATTACTTTCAATTACTATAAAGACGTTCGTGTGATAAGAGTTTTCCTGAGCATAAAGCAATAGCTTCAAAAGGAAGTTTCAAGCGTGTTTTGGTGAGTTCTTCGTCGTCTAAAGGGCTTGAAGTAAAATCATAGCAAGGCAAGGAGGAGAAGCGTTACTTGTCGTAGTAAAAATAAAGCACCAGAATTCTGCAACAAATAAGGGTTCGAAACCAAGTTTGGACCCTACATGGTCATTTAAAAAACTCTTTGTGTAACATCCATTCTTCAGATTTTATAATGAAACAAAAGACGAACGGGGTAAGGCAAAATGTCCATACCGGAAAAAAATATGCTGCACGTGGTGCTATGCCAGTATTAGGCTATAACATCAATGTTTGTGATCTCATTGAGAACACTACGCACATCCGACTACAGTGAAAAACATACATAAACATCAATACGCTAACTTTATATGAAGTATTGATCGATCGATATGAAGTCATTATCTTAAAACTTAAGATTAATTGAATCCAGTAAATAATTAAACAAGAACCTATCACCATGATCACAAAATATATCATTATCGGTCATTAGTCTTGACACTAATTGGATATCGAATGATGGGCTTTAACTATATACATGTAGGCAATGTTTTTCAGCTTTACCACGCCTGACTTTATCATTAGCACAAAACCAAAAGTATTTAATATTGCACAGCGTGTAAGACGAAGCCTTGCCATCAAGGCCTTCTTATAATGTAAAACCATGGAATTACATACTTGTATTCAGTAAAACTTGATTGCTTGTCACAAGACATGTCAGATATTTAAACATTCCAAGGCCCAACATACAAAACCAAAATGATTAAATATTGCACAGCGTACAAACTGTTGTTATCCGGTATGAATACATCGCCTAAATTACCTGTTGGGTTATAACGGTCAAATGGTTTTTTGACTGTTTGCAAACGACATTCCAAAATTTCGCAAAATGTTTCACAAATGTCAAAATGATATTGAATTTTATTACCATATTTGGAATACCCATGGGAGATGCATTGAAATAAGTACAAAAATACCTGGTATTGGTTCAGTAATCCATAAGATAAACTTTGAGACTTATACACAAGGAAAATCACAGTGATCCAGGCTTATGCACCAACATCAGCCTATGATGATAACCAGGTGGAGTATTTTTACGCCCAACTCCAAGAGGTCATTGATAAAGTCCACAAGAAGAACATTCTGATCATTCAGGGAGACTGGAACTCGAAGGTCGGCGAAGATGCACAGAAGGATTGGAAAGATATCTGCGGCGGCTCTTGTAATACCATAACCAACGACAGAGGGCTAAGACTGCTGGAATTTGCTAGATACAACAACATGGTACTTGCAAACACACTTGGAAAGCACAAGCCATCTAGACGTTGGACTTGGCATGCACCCAATGGCTGATACCACAACCAGATCGAATAATGGTGCGGAGACGCTTCCAGTCAGGAATTAACAAAGAGACAACAAGGACATACACAGGCGCAGATGTTGGGAGCGACCATGATATGGTAATACTGAACTTTCGTGTCAGGTTGAAGTATGTCAAGAAAAGCAAGAGCACCAGGCTGAAGTTCAACTTGGATAGACTGAAAGATCCTAGCGTCTGTGAAACCTTCCAGGCAACAGTGGGTGGAAAGTTTGCTCCCTTGTTGATGCTTGGTGATAGTGCAGAAATGCTGACAACGAAATTCAACGAGATAATGATCAAGACAGCAGAAGAGTCACTTGGGAAACATCGCAGGAAAACACAGCCATGGGTTACAGACGACATTCTTGACATGTGTGATAAACAAAGAGACCTTAAGAAACTGAAGAATACTCCTACAGGAGCCACAGCGTACAAAGAAGCCAACAAGAAGATCAGGAAACGGATGAACATGGCTAAAGATCAGTGGATCAAGAAACAGTGCACAGATATGGAAGAAAGTCTGGAGAAAAACAACAGTAGAAGAGCATTTCAGATTGTCAAAGACCTCACAAAAACAAGACAGACGCGAGTCAGCACCATTCAAGACAAAAATGGCAACTGTCTCACAGAGAAGGAAGACATTCTTAAAAGGTGGACAGAGTGGACAGAGTATTGCTCAGACCTATATAACCACCAGACTAAAGGCGATCCCGATGTAACTGTATGCCACGAATCTTCAAATGATGATGACTTTCCCATCTTAAGGGAAGAAGTGGAGCAAGCCATAAAATCTTTGAAAAATGGAAAATCACCAGAGCTCATTAAGCAAGGTGGCGAAGCTGTGGTAGACCTCCTCACCAACATCTGCAACAAGATCTGGCAAACTGGTGAATGGCCAACACCATGGACCAAGTCACTCATCATCACTCTACCCAAGAAAGGCAACTTACAGCAATGCCAGAACTACAGAACCATTAGTCTAATCAGCCATGGCAGCAAAGTCATGCTCAAAGTCCTACTGAACAGACTGAGACCACAGGCGGAAGAAATCATAGCTGAAGAGCAGGCCGGTTTCAGAAGTGAAAGAAGCACAATGGAGCAAATATTCAACCTGCGAGTTTTGTGCGAGAAGTATAACCAACACCAGCAAGACATCTTCTATGTGTTTATTGACTTTAAAAAGGCCTTTGACCGTGTGTGGCATAAAGCACTGTGGGCCACGATGAAGCTTTCCAACATGGGTCAAAAGCTCATTCAAACCATCGAGCAACTGTACAGCAAAGCCAGCAGCGCAGTACTTGCACAAGGTAAAGTTGGTAAATGGTTCCACACCGCAGTTGGGGTCCGACAAGGCTGCCTACTATCCCCTACCGTATTCAATATCTTCTTAGAAAGAATCACGACTGATGCACTAACAGATCACAATGGAATAGTCAGCATAGGAGGGAGAAACATCACCAATCTGAGGTTTGCTGACGACATCGACGGACTGGCAGGTAGGGAAGAAGAGCTGGTGAGTTTGGTTGATCAACTGGACAAAACATCGACAAGATACGGCATGGAAATAAGTGCAGAGAAAACCAAGCTGATGAGTAACAAAGACGAAGGGATAACAACACCAATCACAGTCAATGGCCAAAGACTGCAGACAGTTAAGAAGTTCAAATACCTTGGGGCCATTATCAGTGACGAAGGTTCCAAGCCAGAAATCCTTTCAAAAATCGCACTTACAACAGCTGCATTGGCGAAGTTACAACCCATTTGGAGAGATAAAAACATCACTCTCGGCACCAAACTAAGGCTTCTGCATGCGCTTGTACTCTCCATCTTCTTGTATGCATGCGAGTCATGGACTCTGACGGCAGAACTACATAGAAAGATCGAAGCGGTAGAGATGAGAAGTCTTAGACGCCTCCTTGGCATTTCATATACTGACCACATCACAAACGAGGAAGTGCGTCGAAGAGTGGCACAGCACATGAAGAGCTATATAAACCTGCTGGCCACCCTGAAAAAGCGGAAACTAAAATGGTATGGCCATGTGACCAGATCAAGTGGCCTCTCCAAGACCATCCTGCAGGGCACCGTAGAGGCAAGCGAAGAAGAGGTCGCCAGAGGAAAAGTTGGAGAGACAATATCACAGAATGGACTGGGAAAACCTTCGCAGAAACCCAAGCATTAGCACATGACCGAGTCAGATGGAGGGAGGTGGTGAAGAAATCCGTCATGCAGTGCCCCTACGACCCTGGAGGGTTATGGGAGCGGTAGACGGTAGCTACCCTAACTTTAGAGACAGAATTGATTACTTTTGGAAGCGTGAATGATTAGTACTTGCGTATAAGGTAAACATGCCATAACTGTTTTAAAAATATCCACGATGGTTGTCAACATTTTTAAATGGCCCCCAAATGACCAAAAACAATGTTTCAATGCCGTCTTACGATCGACTGCATAAGAGGTAAGCACATGATTTTGTGTATGCAGAAAGATCATGCTACGACTAGGAATATTTTAGCAGTATCCAACATTTACCGAACTATCTAACATGTATAAATAGTGTCCAATCTTTTCTCATAACATCAATTATAATTATGTTGTCAAATAAATATTTGATCCGCTTCAAGGGTCAAAAACGTGATATTTTTGTCTATATTGTTTGATATAGTATTACACATTTTGCAAGGTCAGGATTTTAATATACCAAATGCGATCTGTGAAAACCCGTCGGATGTCGCAAAATGTGAACTAGGGATTATGGGTAAAATGTAAAAAGATGTTTCTATTTTTTTTTATTTTAAAGATTTGTTTAGAGAATTTATGTCCAATACTTTGTGTCATCATCTTTTATGAAATTTCATCTTCAAAAACTTACTTAAGGGCAGTGTCAACCCGACACTTGT
>CM069457.1:29017962-29052039 GCA_035610835.1 Ophiura sarsii
ATTAGATAGTTTACCCTGAATTTTCCCTGAAAGTATTAACTATATCAGATGGAAGTATTAACTATTATCACTGGGCTGTATAACGATTAGCACACCAAGTATTAACTATTATCACAGGGCTGTATTAACGATTAGCACACCAAACCTTATTAGATAGTTTACCTGAATTTTCCCTGAAAGTATTAACTATTATCAGATGGAAGTATTAACTATTATCACTGGCTGTATTAACGATTAGCACACCAAAGTATTACTATTATCACAGGGCTGTATTAACGATTAGCACACCAAAACCTTATTTAGATAGTTTACCCTGAATTTTCCCTGAAAGTATTAACTATTATCAGATGGAAGTATTAACTATTATCACTGGGCTGTATTAACGATTAGCACACCAAAGTATTAACTATTATCACAGGGCTGTATTAACGATTAGCACACCAAAACCTTAAAACAGTGAATATTTTGATTCTGCACTCGACAGAGTCCAACTTTGTTTCCACTATGTCATTTTGGATTACTTCTATTGTAAAACAGTTCAAAAAAGACGAAAACTCTAGTGCAAGCAATCGTAATTGGCACAGAGAGGACTGTAAAGACATGTCGGGTTGGTTTGTGGGGGGTTGTGTAGGGTTGGATGGTGGTGGGGGTGGGGTTGGTAGTGGTTGGGTTGGTTGATGTTTGGGGGGAGGGGGAGGGGTCGGTGGGATAGTCCCCGAGGATAGTCAGTGGCAAGCAGAATTTAATAGCGAGTAGGACTACTGATATTTGACCATTATTCGCGGGCGTTGATTGAGTTAAATGTCGAGTTGGGTGGGGGTCTGGTGGTGGTGGTGGGGTGGGGGTGGTTGGGTGGGTGGGTGGGTGGGTGGGTGGTTGGGTGGTTGGGTGGGTGGGTGGGTTGGGTGGGGTGGTGTTGGGGTGGGGGTAGGTGTGATATTCAGTTGCAGGCAGAATTTATAGCGAGTAGGCCTACTGGTGTTTCACCATTATTTTTAATTACAAGCTCATCGCAGTTAAGTCGCGGCGCTGATTGCGTTAAATGTTTCGCGTAATTCAATGCTCTGATTTTACATTGATTTTGCTGGTCAGCACGAGCATCTAAATTCACTGATGAAGACGCGTCATGTTGAATATGGGCCTAATACAAAAGTGTAAGTCTACGCGAATCTTTTTTTTTTAATTTTTTTAATTTTTTAAAGTCCGTTCCGAAGAAATCGGTCTGATAACAACGGAACGCTTAAAAAAAAAGTTGGTTGGTTAAGAGAGTAGAACAATTTAAAGTGAAATAAATTGAAGAAAAAAGAAAAAAAATTGAAAATAACATTTTGAATTTTCGTTTATTTTCGTAGGGGGTGTTCTGTCAGTGTTTTGGTATGATCAACTTGCACAAAAACCGTGTGATTTTTTTTTAAATTCAAGTTCTGATTCACAACTCTCCCCTCGCTTAACAATAGGCCTAACTTAAAATGAAATTGCCTCTAAGCCGACGCTTGCATCGGTCGGCACCGGTGACGATCGCCCTACCCCCCCCCCCCCCCCCCCCCCCCTTCACGCTAACATTGCCTCTAAGTCTGATGTGCGTATGTAATGTCCTCCGCCAGCCAATTTATTACCCATACCTGATACCTAGTAAACATTATTTCCTCTACGGCCAGAGATGCGCATCCGTTCATCGCCAGTGCCCCCCCCCCCCCGCCTCCGACCACCCCCCCTATAACACGCCACATCAGATTTCCACCGCACACCGTCGACATTACCTATATACCTTAAGCAACGTTCATCAGGATACGTTAAAACACCGCCAAATCCCTCCCTTCCTAGGCAATGTCTTGCTAGACGTCCCGTAACTGATGTGCACATGCTCATATCAATTAAAATGTGTTGTCGTACATGTCGTAGTACACGGTTTATTCCGTATGGGACGCCTAGCAAGATATAGCCCTTCCTAGTTGGCTGGCGCGGCATCGATTGTGAAGGTCTTTCTAATTGACAAACACAAAAATTCAGATTTTTTGTTAAAAATAGAACATACCATTGTTCAGCAGGAGATACTGAGTTTTCAAGATATGTTGCTTATACAACATCATGCCGCGTGGCGAAAATGTTTTAAGTGATTTTTCCTTATTTTTAAAAATTTTTACGATACAATAATCATAGATTACTCGAATATGAATTAAAGTACACTTAATTTAGTCCAACATGAAACTATCTCTTGTTCAAGTCTGATATGATCTTACCTCAATTTGTTCGTTTTGGTCATTACATCATCGTTTGAAAATAGGTGCGCAAAAGGATAATGCTTTTTTAATTTGGCTTGAAAAAAGCTAGTTAAGAAAGTGTATTATTTGTGTAATATAAAGTATTGCTTTTTAAATGCTATTTGTGATTTAGTTATTATAAATAAAAGCTTCCAATGAAAGTAAAAAGCAAAAAAGTGATATCACTTGCGAAAGGCGCAATGCGAGTTATCATTTTTACGTTCATTTGTTCCATTCGATCGTGTAACGTCCGTAACATTTTTTATCTTTTTTCCCTCTGGGAGAAAACTATTGGCTGATCTTAATAACATCACACATTCACTGTTAGTTTGTGATTGGTTCAATCATTGAGCAAAAAAATAAATAAATCTATAATTAGAAATACCTTAACGAGCGTTACGGACATTACGTAAATCGTTACGGACGTTACAGCTTTTACTCAAGGCTTTGAAGAGCTTCTAATTGACACACCTTTGTGAGCTGTAACACTGAAACTAATAATTCGTCAAAAATGTGGTCTAATTTGACAAATTATACCACATTTTCGTCAACAATGGTTTAGACTTGTGCACTGCTACATAGTCAGTGTATGGTAGTAGCCGGCCCTTCTTTGCTGATAAAGATGTAATCATCTGAAAGAGCAGTCCAATTACAGTTTGTTCGATTTACTACCAGCTACACCCCTTTCTTACTATTAACAGTATCTAATCTGTAAGCTGTTCACCTTATATTTTTATATCAATTGGTTGATTTTGTCCATTTTCTAGGAGTGATAATATCACTTTTACCATCTCCAACTATTATTCCGATACGGAATAAACCAAACTTTCACTAATCACCCGAGAGCCGAAGCACATGATACAGACCGTTTATTCTGTAATAAGAAATAAGACATAATAACTCCACCTATACCCGTCTTTATATCCTTACTCAAACCCAACATGACACGATATATTCAATACTATTAGGCCTATACCCCCCCCCCCTCCATACATACACATGTACTCTCTACGTGTTAGCGTGACCTCCATTTAATTATACTTCTACTATAGCTGAACAATGTTGCATGCTGTAGAATGAACTCTCTATTACGACACGTTTATATCTACCAACAACTAATAGTTATGTTATATAGATATTATCATCTCTTTATTAAGAGACCGCGTGTTCCTGAAATTAGTTTTCAGGTTTCATCCCCCCCCCCCCAACCACATCTAATTATCCACCCCAAATCCATTAAAACACAATGTTCCCACCAGTCATGTCTTATAACTAACTCTCAAAATCCATTTCCCCTCCCCCACGGGATCTCCCCGCCCAAGGTAGCCCTGCGGGGCTATATAAATTGGACCCACTAAACCGTTTGGTTCTCCTGTTAAGCCGGCCCCATGCACCTCGGCCCTCCGGGCCTGCGGTTCTGTTTCTTACTTGCACCTGCAGCGGGCTATCCGCGTATCGGCATTCGGCCTCGCTTGTTTGATATTAGATTCAAGTTGAGTCTCAACCCGTGATCCACCTTATAATTCCGATACGGAATAAACCAAACTTTCACAATCATGAGCACATATTGTCCATACTGTTTATTCTATAATACGGAATAAACCATATTACACGCGATACATCGCCCTTCCCCCTCGCCCATCCTTGAAGTCCCTTACTCAACCCCAGCATGACATACTCAATACTTTTTATAACTGAACAATATTGATAGTTGTTACAGTAGCTAGTCCCGTCTATGACACGTTGATTTCTTTCAACAACTCATGAATTCTGGATATTAGATTTCAGGTTGCGTCTCATCCCCGTCACCCCACTTTTTAACATTTGCAAAGTTGACAAGTCAGGAGTGTAACACTATATATGTAATTCTTTGATACTGTGTTGTCTTGCCACATATTATGCTATGAACTTGAAACTTCCAGAGTAGTTTCTGGTAAGCATTGTTTAAAATATGTTAAACAGTTCTGTGACAGTTACATATTTTGTGTATGAAAACTTTTGCCCTCTAAAGTGACGAAAAACAAGTGTTTTTCATAAGAAAAGTTACATTTTTTCCATTTTCATTGGTAGAGATATACTTTAAAGGGTTTTGTATTTAATCATATCAAATAGTGTTAGAGTGGGTAGTGTTAATAACCTTTAATATAGATCAGAGAATAATTTCATCAGGAATCCAAGGAAAATTAATAATAAAGATTCATAGAAAAATTCCAAATTTGATCAGCACCTTATTTCAATGATGACAAACCTAGCAATCTTGATTCTTCCGTAACATAGGTATCCGACAATTCAATGCGAGCATAATATCCCTGTGATGAATTAACTTGGACACTGCAGATTAGATGTGCACTTCCATGTAAGAACGTCCCCATTCCTTGACTGGTATTTCTTTCTTCAATGTGACATAGCTGGGTTTCGGCAGTTCCAATATCCCACAATGGCTTCATCGATATTTGGATGGCGGCTTCCGATGTATTACTGTAACAGCATAAAAGAGCTGGGAATATCAAGCAGAAGATCTGCAGGATTAAACTAATGGTAGTGTTGGCCATAGTCAGAAATCAGGGTAGATACCAAAGTTGATAGTATTATTTACTAACCTGTCTAGATAAATGTCTGTAGCAACTTGAAAACTAATGATGACAAAGGTGAATACAAAGCGTTTCAATATCTTGTAATATTTTGCTGGAATCACTTTCAGTCAATTGATGTTAATAGTATTTTATTAGCAATAAAAACAGGAGGCCAATTCCACCGATACGGACGTTACAGATACATACAACTTGCAACTTTTAATTGAATAGCACATCTGTTTGCTGTTAAGATAACACTTTATTTCTTAGTATGCTAGTAGTAAACACTCTAATGTTCAATATAATGAAGCAATTTTGTTTTAGCTTTCTTAGTACATTAGCAACAAAAATTAGAAACGAGCGTTATGGACGTTACCTTGAATGAAGTGCCTTTTTGACTATGGTACATATCCTTAAATCTCTGTTCTGTTCCCTGTTTTATTTTTTTCTGTCAACTATATTGAGCAAGCCCTTATGTTAACATGAAAAGCAAGTTTGAAATTAATACTCCGTATCGTCAACGCTGTTGATTTAGTGTTACGGACGTTACATTTTGAAGCGTTACGGACGTTACAGGGTATTAAAATCAGTAATAAAACAAGATTTAAGATATCAAAATGGGACGTTTTTGTCCTAATTTGTCATAAAATCCATGTGTTTTTCTGTGTTACTTTGATGTTAGTTGGTTAAAGTTGTAAAATAATGGAAGGGGTAGTCTGAAAACATCTATTTAAGTTTTATGGCATATTTACTACAGAGTATGCAAATTTTTTTCATTCACACAAAGCTTGTTTGTGTCTTAGGTATCTATATTAAAGGTTATAAACACTACCCACTCTAACTAACACTATTTGATATGATTAAATACAAAAACCCTCTAAAGTATATCTCTACCACTGAAAATGGAAAAAATGTAACTTTTCTTATGAAAAACACTTGTTTTTCGTCACTTTAGAGGGCAAAAGTTTTCATACACAAAAGATGTAACTGTCACAGAACTGTTTAACATATTTTAAACAATGCTAACCAGAAACTACTCTGGAAGTTTCAAGTTCATAGCATAATATGTGGCAAGACAACACAGTATCAAAGAATTACATATATAGTGTTACACTCCTGACTTGTCAACTTTGCAAATGTTAACAAAGTGGGGTGACGGGGATGAGACGCAACCTGAAATCTAATATCCAGAATTCATGAGATACTAAGAGATATTACTAACACAACAATCAGTTGTTGAAAGATATCAACGTGTCATAGACGGGACTAGCTACTGTAACAACTATCAATATTGTTCAGTTATAGAAGTATTGAGTATGTCATGCTGGGGTTGAGTAAGGGACTTCAAGGATGGGCGAGGGGGAAGGGCGATGTATCGCGTGTAATTATGGTTTATTCCGTATTATAGAATAAACAGTATGGACAATGTGCTCGTGATTTGTGAAAGTTTGGTTTATTCCGTATCGGAATTATAAGGTGGATCACGGGGATGAGACTCAACTTGAATCTAATATCAAACAAGCGAGGCCGAATGCCGATACGCGGATAGCCCGCTGCAGGTGCAAGTAAGAAACAGAACCGCAGGCCGGAGGGCCGAGGTGCATGGGGCCGGCTTAACAGGAGAACCGAACGGTTTAGTGGGTCCAATTTATATAGGCCCCGCAGGGCTACCTTGGGCGGGGAGATCCCGTGGGGGAGGGGAAATGGATTTGAGAGTTAGTTATAAGACATGACTAGTGGGAACATTGTGTTTTAATGGATTTGGGGTGGATAAATTAGATGTGGTTGGGGGGGGGGGGGGGGGGGATGAAACCTGAAAACTAATTTCAGGAACACGCGGTCTCTTAATAAAGAGATGATAATATCTATATAACATAACTATTAGTTGTTGGTAGATATAAACGTGTCGTAATAGAGAGTTCATTCTACAGCATGCAACATTGTTCAGCTATAGTAGAAGTATAATTAAATGGAGGTCACGCTAACACGGTAGAGAGTACAGGTGTATGTATGGGAGGGGGGGGGGGGGGTTATAGGCCTAATAGTATTGAATATATCGTGTCATGTTGGGTTTGAGTAAGGGACATAAAGGACGGGTATAGGTGGAGTCATATTATGTAATGTGGTTTATTTCTTATTACAGAATAAACGGTATGTATCATGTGCTTCGGCTCTCGGGTGATTAGTGAAAGTTTGGTTTATTCCGTATCGGAATAATAGTTGGAGATGGTAAAAGTAATATTATCACTCCTAGAAAATGGACAAAATCAACCAATTGATATAAAAATATAAGGTGAACAGCTTACAGATTAGATACTGTTAATAGTAAGAAAGGGGTGTAGCTGGTAGTAAATTATTTTCAGTGTTACAGCTCACAAAGGTGTGTCATTTAGAAGCTCTTCAAAGCCTTGAGTAAAATCTGTAACGTCCGTAACGATTTACGTAATGTCCGTAACGCTCGTTAAGGTATTTCTAATTATAGATTTATTTATTTTTTTGCTCAATGATTGAACCAATCACAAACTAACAGTGAATGTGTGATGTTATTAAAATCAGCCAATTAGTTTTCTCCCAGAGGGAAAAAAAGATAAAAAATGTTACGGACGATACACGATCGAATGGAACAAATGAACGTAAAAATGATAACTCGCATTGCGCCTTTCGCAAGTGATATCACTTTTTTGCTTTTTACTTTCATTGGAAGCTTTATTTATAATAACTAAATCACAAATAGCATTTAAAAAGCAATACTTTATATTACACAAATAATACACTTTCTTAACTAGCTTTTTTCAAGCCAAATTAAAAAAGCATTATCCCTTTTGCGCACCTATTTTCAAACGATGATGTAATGACCAAAACGAACAAATTGAGGTGAGATCATATCAGACTTGATAAATAGAGATATACCCATATACCAACAATAGAGGAGAAAAATTTGTAATACCAATTTGAAATTTTGGCTGTTATTCAAATTTGGCATGGAATTGGCCAGGAGCCAAATTCTAACCGCGCCTTAGCACTTGCCATTTAATATGTGATTGTCCATCGATGTGTAATACGGTTAATGGTGTTGCCACGTCGGAATATTTTCCGTCAGAGTTCGAATACAAACTTTAAACTAGGAAAACCCGTGGCTGTACAGATTGCAGATTGCCTCTAGAGAACACAATGAAAGGCATTGGTGATATGTTAGTAAGAAGAACTATGTAGTATACACCTCTAACCACAATCTGATCACATGTGTAGCGACGTGAATATGATCATGAAGAAGATACAAGTTTGTTGGATGAAACTTACGAACAGCTTGAATTATTTTTAACCCATTACTGGGCATCATCCCCTGCCTCTACCGGAGTAAAACGTGGTATGAGAAGAAAGAAGTATGACACATAGAAGTGTATTCTCATATATGTTGTTTGAATAAAACATATTATAACATGTTAGTATGCCTCCGTGTATCTGCAGATATCATAATGATGTGTGAAGAGGAACACACAACGCATGGGCTGTGACAATCAAATTATCGATACGAATATGATAAAAACGTCGTCTGCTGCTTTGATTGCGCGAGCATTTAAATTCACTCACCGTATCCTTGAATAAAAAAGTGCTAGTACAAATGAAAGACTTTGATATTTTTTAGGAAAGCATTTGGGAGAATAATGACATGTAATTGGGTAATCAGAGATTGGCACAAGAGCAGGCAGTGGACGTATTGCCAAATTTGGGCATGATATCAAGTAATGATTATGAAGACAAATTTGCAGTAGTTGTCCGTATATATGTGAAAATCAGACACAATTAGGCAAGATATCAAAATTGAGCTTGTAATTGATTATTGTAGTAGAGATCTTCCGCTTAACAATGGTACTCTTTTTTTTAAGCGGAGTTATATAATTTTTCAGTTAGTCTTTATGAAAACTCCAAACTGAGATATCATCCTTTAATGTACTTATAATGTACTAACGATGCACTTTTATTTGTATTTTTTTATTTTTTTATTTTTTGGTTTGAATTTTTAATCTGAAACTTTCACATTAATGTTATAAACACTCTGAAAATTAATTATTTACAAGAATCACCTCCAATTTGGGCTATTTCTCAGTTTGGAGCTCTGCCCAATTCGTGAATTAAAAAGAAATTTGGAAGAAATGAAACGGTCATTTGATCTTGTTGTGTGCATTCATTGGCGGCGTAGCTACAGGTAACCCAGCACCAAGGGTCATTCGGGGGGGGGGGGGGGGGGGGGGTGCAATTAACAATTCAGGGGAGTTAAAGGGTTTTATATACTTATCTCCAATTTCAGGGCGTTTCTCGTCGTGGGGGAATCAATACCAATTCTAATCACCTGCAGCAGAGGCTTTGTCCCAGGACCTACCAGGGCCCTTAGGTATGGTGGGCCCTGGACCCCACGCCACTCTCGTGCCCCCGGGATGACAAGCCTCCTGGCTACGCCCACATGTCGCAAACAGTCCATGAAATCAATTGACTTCAAAACTCATAAAACGAACGCCAATTTTGTATTTATTTAATTAAGCCTACCCAAAGAATGGAAATTAACTACCCAGTATGATTTGTTTGTGCAGTTATAAACGATATCTCCATCTTTGGCAAACACGAGAGTAAACATTTTAGAACCACCCTCTCCATAGGCTTTATTGGTATAAGTGTTGTAAAAATCAACACAGATTGTCAGAGGTATATTTGCTCAATAGTGAATTAAAAAAGTACAATAGTTTTTAAACGGCTTTCGTTGAATAACAGACATAAGGGACGCACCATTTGATTTTCAGGGGGGGGGGGGGCATGGAAGTTGGGGTCAATTGGATTTTTTTGGGGGCCATCGAAGTAGGCGGAATTTTTTTTATTTTGTTAAATTTCTTTTTAGCAAAGGCGGCACAGTTGTTGTTTTTAGGTTTTACTGTTTTTTCTTTACATTGAATTGGGTTAGTCATCTTTTTTTCTTTTCCTGGTTGGTGGGCAAAGTTGTTGTTTTTTCCTGGATAGTGGGCAAAGTGTTTTTTTAAACTTCCATGCAACGCCCCCCCCCCCCCCACCCCTTGAGTATCTAATGGTATGTTCCTAATGTACTTTTATAGACATTTGAGTCATAGTTCAATAATTACAGCACTCACAAAATTCCTAAAGTTACTTCCTTGAGCCCCCATTATTTTGAGAGTGTATTTATTACCTAGTAATCATAAGTTAATTTTATGTGAACTGCATTATATATTTTGAAATTTGATGATTTACTCATCAGTTTGTTTGCTTCAAGCTCGATAGCAATCCTAACCTTAAATTTATGAGTGAGACTTGTATTTTAATACAGTGTGGACAACTAATTAATAATAATAATAAATAGGAATTCTTAATCATGTATTAAGTCAACCATTTTCTAGCCTTTCATTACACTTTCTATGCGGCTAGTTTTACCAGAGTGATATTACCTATTACACCTCCCTGGTTTTACCATATAAAAAAGATTTTGCAAAAACCTTTTCTAAACTTTCAAAGTCTTATCTCAAGAATATTAAACTGACCTAATACTAGACGTGTTTGTACTTATGTTAATTAATTTCTCATGGTGATTCGAAATATATGATGATGAAAGCCAATAAATTAAATACGTTTGTGAAACATTTTGTGAATTGTATTTTGCGTGTGCATAACCGCGCGCATGGACAGCGTTAATCTATTCTATATTTGCCTAAAATTCTCAGTCCTTAATGTTTGCTTTCCCCCTCCATTTCCTTAGAAATACTAACATTGCCACAAGGTAGTGGATATTTATCGCTTTGTTTACCTATCGGAGTAAATATACTTTCCACAGGCTAGGCAAACAACTGCGGACAACCACAGATAGTCAACCCCGGGCGCTAAACAACTGAACACATCTCTCGTCCAATCAAAGCCATGGACATAGATGGATTCGGCGGCGCTTGTAAGTGACCCTGATGCAATACACAATAGCATCCAAGCGTCACACTTCTCGATCAACCAATATACCCGTATGAGAGTGTCATTTGGCTGGACCCGTTCGATAATTATACCGATTTGGTCACGGTTTCCTGAACCAAGTGACTCGAAGTCATTATAAATAACGCGTACTTGGAATATTGATTTTGAATTCAGGCTATAAGAGCTAGCTATCGTGATAGCTAGCACAAAAAGTCATCACGTTCGACTCTATACTTGTATCATTTATCAACATATGCAGCAGAAATGGTGCAAAAAAAATTCTTGCTTACTCTAACTTACTGAAAAAAATACTTTGTCCAATAAAAGTATTAATATACAGGTAGTATTTTTAATTATGTCAAATCCTGATCGGGCATCTAACCTTATCTAGGAATCCAACTGTACATTTGTGGCAATGTTGACTCGTTTGAAGGAGAAAAAACCCGCCGCTCGAAAACATTTTGACACTTGGCATTTCAAAATTAAAACCTTGTATATTTTGTAATATTTATGTCAAATAATATCGACAAATATATCACATTTTTACCATTGACCCCCATGTTGAAGCGGATTACATATTTTTTTGACAAAATAATTCTAATTGATTGGACACTATTAAGATTGTTCGACTGTTCGTTACACATTTGTCGGATATTGATATATTTCAGATACTGCTTAAATGTTCCTAGTCGTAGCATCTTTCTGCATACACAAAATCATGTCCTTACCTCTTATGCAGTCGTACTATATCGTAAGACGGCATTAAAACATTGTTTTTGGTCATTTGGGGGCCATTTAAAAATGTTGACAACTATTGTGGATATTTTTTAAAACAGTTATGGCATGTTTACCTTATACGCAAGTACTAATCTTTCAAGCTTCCAAAAGTAATCAATTCTGTCTCTAAAGTTAGGGTTGCACACCACTAAATAATAATTCTGTCTCAAAAGTAAGGGTGGCACAGCGCTAAATAATAATTATGTCACAAAAGTAAGGGTGGCACACCACTAAATAAACCCCTCATTGAAATACACGTAGATGGGCCTTTTTTCAAGAGCGTTTTTTCCCCCATGTAACAATATTTTCAGCTTTTAAGAGAATAGTTTAATCAGGAATCTAAGGAAACATAATAAGAAAATGTCATAGAAATAATTACAAATTTGAACTTACTGTTCCAGACAGTTTTGACGTCCGATCGGATGTCTTGTTATCACTGATTTTTGACTGTTGGTCCTTGCCAGAAGGAGTTGACTTTCCGGTGACGTCCCGTGATTTATTTTATGACGTATTCTGGATGAATTGATCGCACAATTGACTAAGCTGGTAGATCCCTCGTCGCCATTCATAAGGTGCTGTTTCATGTCATTGTTGGTTTTGCGACGGATCCCAATTGATTCTCTAATCCATCTGGGGTTTCTAGCGTCGTCTCTTGCGAGTATGTTGGTTTTGTCCTTATTGATTAGATGCTTTCTAGTAGCATCGTGGTCCGCGATGGAAGACTTCATATCGGTGTTTTGAGAGTCTTTCTTTGTCGTGCCCGTGAGTTTGCAGCCTGTCATTTTGTCCGTTTCCGTCATATGTTTCTTTTTGCGTGTACCGTGCAATATTTCTATATCGAGTGCAGTCTTGTATCATACGAAATAAGCTATTCAATATTATCATTTTTATTTGTAATGAATATTTCGATACAAAATCATTCAATTAGCTCGAACTGACCATAATCTCAACGAAATTGAAACGCCGATCTCACAAATGTACTATTGCGCATCAGCTGCGAATACTACTCACGCGCAAGTCTTCTGTGACGCACTAATCGCAAGAATATTGTTTGAAACTGGGAACTTTTTGGTGTGCAATTAAGATAATGTTTTAAAGAATTAAAGATTCAAACAGTAAATCGACTTTATTGTGAGTCCTTGTTCATATTTTATTTATGACGTGCTGTACAATATTTGAAATGCAATTTGTATTTTACGAGTACAATATACTTTTCTTCTTAGAATTACGTTAAATCTTATCGCGAAGGACATAAATTCAACTTAAATAATATTGAAGAAACACCTCTTTACTCTTATTACTTGGTGTAACTGTCGGCCATTTTGGTTACAATGGTTCCTATCATTTATCTATTATGGTGCATTTATTGACATATATTTGACATAAACGTGTTTATAACGAAACATAGAAGATTCTTAAAGAGGGTTACAACCTTCAATTACAGAATCATTAAAGAGACTAACCACTTCATAGTGTCAGATAGCGGAGGAGATAAAGCAAAAGTGCTGCAGAGAATACAATAGCTATAATGAACGACGTTGCGATATTATGTCTTCATTAGCTATTTTTTCAATTTATGAATATTGGGCTTACACCTATCATGTTTCTAATGATTAATGTAGATACATTGTTGCTGAGCTCCGTAGCTTTCGGGATCATCATGATCCGTTCGATCTGTTCAGTGTAGTGGTTTAAAGGACGTCCAAGTTATCGCCAGAGAGGATCAGAATTGGAAACGCAATATCAGAGAGGCTATCGAAATAAGAAAGCATTAAACCGATATTTTTAACACAGACAACGGCTACGACGTACCGGCCATCTACGATGACCTACTGCCATGTATTTGTCCCTGTCAAAAGGGACTACGCTGAATGAAGGGATCGTGACGATCCCGAAAACTACCATGCTACGGAGCTCAACAATAATGGCTCGAAAAAGTAGTCATAGAACTTTACAATAACATGTTTTAAATATGTTTTAAACAGTAATCCGGAATAGAGAAACGCCCTCACTGATCGAAGAAACTGGTGTTATACGCTTAAAGTTAAACCCAATATAAATAATAAAAATCTTGTCAGACATTGCTCATTTCTACAGTGCAACAGGTCATAATATTCCCTAAAGCAACAAATTATATAAGAGATTGTGCGTAATTTGATTTTTTAGCAGAACATCTGCTGTGATTACACACATAATACTTGTGCAATGGTTTTATGAATTCATGATATCTTAAAAATGGGTGGAAAAAGTTGAAAATCTGGAATAGCAATCAATGATTTAACTAACACTTACATGTATATTATACACTTAAGATATACTTGTTATTTTAAGTATTGAAAAAATAAGGCAAAATGTGTGTCTTTAGTACTAGTAGTTATAAAGGACTGTTATGTTTGTAAAAAGTGCACTGTCAAGTCCCAGATATACCAGTTTCGTTCAATACTGAAACATAAAAGTTAACAGTATCGCTTGAAACTGGTACGAATTTACTGTTCCAGTATCGGTCGATACTGGAACACCAAATTGTGTTCCAGTATCGAGCGATACTGGAACGTTTTTATGTTCCAGTATCGGACGATATTGGTACAAATGCTAACTAGTGTAATTTGTTCCAGTATCGCCCGATACTGGTATCTTTTATATGTCACAGTATTGTGTGATACTGGAACACTGACTTTGTACCAGTATCGAACGATACAGGGTGTTCCAGTAGTATCGGATGATACTAATACAGTCCAGAATCTGGGACCGTAAGTACACATTTTCCTTATATTTTTAATTATCTGATCAATGTTAATTAAAGCACATTATTCCAATGACGTCAAACCTAGCAACATGATACGTTGTATAGATTTCCAATTATAGATAAAAAGAACTGTGTAGATTCCAATATTTGACTTTCCCCCAACTTCTTGATAATGTCTAAGTTTTAACATATTTCAAAAAGTAAACTTGCTTGTACAAAGAGTACGTGCCCATCTAAAACAAAAGTATTTATATAGTTTATAAGCTGATACAGTTAAATAACTTTGGTGAAAACAACTTCTTTTTACAAAATAAAACATGATTTTAACAAAATGTCATGAAATTCACTTAAATATGTCAAAAGCTAATTTGAAAGTCAACAATAAAACATCGGATGATGTTGAACACGACAAAATATACCAGTATTCTACCTACATTTGTTTGTACAATGTTTTGTTTGATTTAAATTGATGCCGTGACGGGATGCAGGTCATTATCAACAGGCCGACATTTTAGTAGTAGTAGTAAGAGTACGACTGGACTAACGCCAGGAGTACTCTTAAGGCCCTGTCACACCATAGCGTATGGCCTGAACGTGGCCTGAACGTATGCCGACGTATTCAAAAAATAGCTCGAAAATTGTCAGAGTCCGAGAACGTCCAAGAACGTCTAACTTCCCAACGAATTGCGTCAACATCGGTGATGGAATGGACGTATCCATAGCGTATTAAACGCATACATAGCGTATGACTAACGTATTAACTTATAACAAACTTATGACAGCGTGTCACAGCGTATGCGATCGGCGAGCGTATGACCAACGTATTCGTAGCGTATGTCTGCCGTGCTCGACGTATCCTCAGCGTATCCTCGGCGTACATCGAACACGTGACTTATGCCGTTGCCGTTGCAGAAATTGAGTTTCGTATACGGTGGGACAAATGTTGCCAGTTCAAGTAAACGCAGCCTATATAATAACTATTAAAATATCTAGAAGGGTAAATCCATATGTCCAACCTATAACTTAAGACGATTAACGTACCCCTAAAGGCCCTGTCACACCATAACGTATCGCCTCAACGTATGCCAACGTATGTGAAATATCGAAAAATACGTTGGTGTACGTTGGCGTACGCTGATATAAGTTAGGGGTACGTTGGGGATACGTCGTTTACGTTAAGAGCACGCTGTGATACGCTGTGACAATTTGGACCACGAACAAATATTGAGCATGCTCAAAATGTCTCGACGTACTCAACGTGTGCTTAATACGTTCTGCATAAGTTTCCGGTAAGTTTGTGGTACGTTTAATATACGTTGACATACGCTGACATACGTTAGTGGTACGTTACTCGTACGTTACTCGTAAGTTGGTATACGTTGATGAACGTAGGCTGGGGGAAACGTACAGCCAACGTAGTGATAACGAGTTGATAACGTATATGTGCCGTATGTCTAACGTATGCCTGACGTATTTCCAACGAGTTTCGACGTATTCTCACGTATTCACCTTATGCCGGGCGATCGTGTAAGGCCCTGTCACGTATCCATAGCGTATCCATAGCGTATTGAACGTATACATAGCGTATGACTAACGTATTGATAGCATATCACTAACTTAACGTATGACTAACGTATGCTAAACGTATACTTGCTAAACGTATTCGTAGCGTATGTCTGCCGTGTTCGACGTATCGTCAGCGTATCCTCGACGTTCAACGAACACGTGGCTTATTATGCCGCTGTAGCACGTATAAATACCGCGCCGATCTCACATTACATCATTCCCGCCGATGTCATCAAGCAGTTAACATGCCTCCCAAGAAGAGGCAAGCAACCAGGGGCCGAGACCGAGGAGGAGGAAAAAGCAAGAAGGCCAAGACAGGCCATGAAGAAGTGAGGATGAGATACTCAAGGGGCCCATTTATATACTCAAACCCTCCATAAGTTCCCAAAACGCCGAATGCGCGCTAGCTGTACGGTAGCCCTGTCACACCATGGCGTATCGCCTGAACGTATAACAACGTATGCGAAATATCGAAAAAGACGTTGGCGTACGATGGCGTACGTTGGTGTACGCTGATACAAGTTAGGGGTAAGTTTGGGATACGTCGTATACGTTAAGAGCACGCTGTGATACGTTGTGAAAATTTGGAACACGTCGAGCCCGCGAAAAATTATTGAGCATGTTCAAAAGTTCTCGACGTACTCAACGTGTGCTTAACTTACGTTCTGCATAAGTTCCCGATAGGTTCGTGGTACGTTAGACATACGTTTACAAACGCTGACATACGTTAGACATACGCTGACATACGTTAGAGGTACGTTAATCGTCTTAAGTTGTAGGTTGGACATATAGATTTACCCTTCTAGATATTTTAATAGTTATCATCTAGGCTGCGTTTACTTGAACTGGCAACACTTGTCCCGCCGTGTACGAAACTCAATTTCTGCAACGGCATACGTCACGTGGTCTTTGTACGCCGAGGATACGCTGAGGATACGTCGAGCACGGCAGACATACGCTATGAATACGTTGGTCATACGCTCGCCGATCGCATACGCTGTGATACGCTGTCATAAGTTTGTTATAAGTTAGTGATACGCTATCAATACGTAAGTCATACGCTATGTATGCGTTTAATACGTTATGGATACGTCCATTCCATCACCGATGTTGACGCAATTCGTTGGGAAGTTGGACGTTCTTGGACGTTCTCGGACTCTGACAATTTTCGAGCTATTTTTTGAATACGTCGGCATACGTTCAGGCCACGTTCAGGCCATACGCTATGGTGTGACAGGGCCTTAACTTATATCAGCGTACACCAACGTATTTTTCGATATTTCGCATACGTTGGCATACGTTGAGGCGATACGTTATGGTGTGACAGGGCCTTTACGGACTAAAAGCATTTCAAAGTTTTCTTAACGTGACAGGTGATTAATCACAAACCAGTACTCTTAATGGTCGAACGACAAAACAAGTGTGTGTGGTATTTATGTTTCAATTCCAGGGATATTTTCAAACAACACATTAGAACATCAAGTATAAGGTGACAACTTAGGAGTTCTATTACCAAAGCATGGTAGTTGTATTAAACAAAAGACGAAACAAAATGTGTAGTAGGTGAAGAATGACATACACTAGTGTCTGTGAGGTAGTTCCGGGGGGTGGGGGGGGGGGGGGGGATCATCAAATACATACCAGTGATATTTACAAACGATTAAAGTATAAGGCAACATACTCAGGGGCGTTAGGATCAGCATTCGCGTTCTTCTCGTTCGCCCAAGAGTTCCAAGAATTCACAGCCCTCTTTGTATTTTTTTGTATTAACAGGGATTCTACTGGCAAGAAGCTTGCTGACTTGACTTAAATACCACTTTTAATTCCTGCCCCAGCCTACCAGTTACAAACTCTTTGACCCACAAATGTTTACCAAAAGTCACCTCTTCCATCTCTACATTATGATAGCATATATGCAAATTTTGAATGTGAAAGCATGGCATGTGACAGATACTCCCATTTGATCGACCTTGATAACCCCGTTTCCAAAACCAAAAAAGCTCACAATTACTCGTTTATGCTGCAATTGCAATTGCTCTATTTTCCTTGTGTGTATTCTCAAGTTTTGAAGCATATGATTAAAACACCTTAACATTTTCCGCGCGGCTACTAGTTTTACCACAAACAAAAAGATTTTTCAGAAACCTTTCCCAATTTTCAAAGTCTATATTTAAGAATTACTGAACCAATATTAGGCATGTTTGTACCTATTTGAATTCATTTCTCATGGTGATTCCAAATATGTTGGCGAAATTCAATAATTTTGACATTTTCAAACTCCAAATATTATGTGAAATTTTGAACTGTCGTCTGCAGACGACTGCCGCGTGGAAAATAAGGTTGTTTTAACATGACTGAATGTACTTATATTTAAAGTTATGAT
This sequence comes from Ophiura sarsii, assembly GCA_035610835.1. NCBI lineage: Eukaryota > Metazoa > Echinodermata > Ophiuroidea > Amphilepidida > Ophiuridae > Ophiura > Ophiura sarsii. Next base: position 29,036,230 of record CM069457.1, read on the forward strand.
TTGCTATGTCACATCTCACATTGTGTGTAACTCGATTGCACGCTGAACATTTTTATCAGCTTGTTTCTTTCGAAAACGAGAGACTATTTCTGCAATTGTATACAGATATGGGTTAATTGCCGAATTTATTGGTACAACAAAGGTCACTGACCAAGCAAACACTGAAGGGGGCAGTTCAATGACCCTTGCTTGAACAAGAATTCCAAGGACAATTATCGGAAATATGCACATGAAGTCAGTAACTATAATAGCCGTTACCTTACTGGTTAGTCGGATTTGTTCTTTCATATCGGGTGTACGTCCAGATTCTTTTGCTGACTTTGCAACTGATCTCATTATCTCTAAATAGCATGCAAGTATTATCAGGTAGCACAAAAAAATTACTCCAAGGAACAGTGCTGTTGAAAAGTACAAACCATTTTCAAAACTGGAGAATTTAGTATCAAATGATGCCTTCCGGTACCAAAAAGAAAAATTTTCTGGATATATTGTAGTGGTATTGTATGTATTTGAGTATGATGGGATTAAAGCTAATGGCAAACCAACACATACATGTGAATTATCATAAAACCTAAAGTTTCTTCCAGATAAAATGGATGGAACAACACCTAATAATACTGAACAAACCCATATCAGTATTGATGTCACAACTGTTGATCGTTTACCCATTTTGTAAGTAGAGTACGGGAACTTAATACAAATAAACCTATCAATACTTATCAACGTCAAAAAGAAAACAGATAATTCGGTTGATGCTATTGACAGTGCTCCAGCTGTCCTGCACGTAATACCAGATCTCCATGTTTCCGATAGCATGGGAAAGTAATTGCCATAGTAGATATCAGCACACGCAACTGTTAACATATATAAGCCCATTAGTGAATCAGACATGGCCAGATTGCTAAGTAGTAAATCTTGAACTTTATATTTCTTGGTAGTTGTATATCTCCAAACCAAAACAAATATATTTCCACCTAATGCATTAAGACCAATTAGCCACATTAAAACAACTAATATTCTGTCTGAAAGCAACCTATCACAAGTGAGATATGGTGATCTGTCATCGGCTGCATTGCAGTTAACACCAGCAGGCACATAACACTCACATATCTCGTGTTGACTAACAGTCATATCAAATGTTACAGTAACCGTTGAGAAAGTATCTCTGGTGATACTTGTCAAAGAATTATTATATATTACAAATAAACTTAAATGTGTCAAGTGATCTATATTCGGACATTCTGTCAACCTGTTGTTGGATAAATCAATGACTTCAATATTAATTGTGTCCTCGAATATATTAATGTCAAGATTTCTTAATTTATTTGTGTGTAAAAATAATAAAATCAAACTGAATAGCCCCTGAAATACTTTTGCATCTAGCCAGTGTAGTTTGTTATCATACAAGGCAAGATATTCTAGATTTAACAATCCATTAAACACACCATCTGGCAAACTTGTAAATTTATTGAAAGCGATGCCCAGAATTCTCAATTTGGCTTTGTTATAAAATTGAAGAAGGTTCAATGCGACCATTTGATTTCCTTGCAGATGCAGCTCGCGCAAATTGTTAAGTTCCCAAAACACCCCATCTGAGAGAGTAATCAAGTTATTGTCAGCTAAATTCAAGGTGGTTAACTTATCCAAACCAAGGAAAGTAGTCGAATTTATAAAGAACAATTGGTTTTCATTAAGAGAAAGTTCATTCAAGTGTCCAAGTCCTTCAAAAAAAACACCCGGCAACGTGATCAAGAGATTATCTCCCAGACTTAAATACATTAGGCTATGTAACACTTGAAAAGTTGTTGAATTCAAGGTTACCAGTCGGTTACCATGAAGGTACAGTTCTTCCAAAATGCTGAGTTCCTCGAACAACCCAACCGGTAAACTTATCAAGCTGTTTTGATTCAGACTCAGGGCGGTCAGCCTATGCAACCCTTGGAACGTACTGACATTTAAGGTGTTTAATAGGTTTATATGAAGGTGAAGATGAGTCAAGTTTTGCAATCCCTCGAATATCCCATTCGGTAAACGTATTAAGTTATTGTTAAACAGAGAAAGAATTCTTAGCAAAACCAAACCTTGAAATGTATTTGGAAACAAGCTTGTAAATTCATTTCCATAAAGATAAAGTTGATTCAAATTTCCAAGTCTTTCGAAAAAACCATCCAGCAATGTGATCAAGCTGTTTTGATGCAGACTCAGGACGGTCAGCCTATGCAACCCTTGGAACGTACTGACATTTAAGGTGTTTAATAGGTTTATATGAAGGTAAAGATGAGTCAAGTTTTGCAATCCCTCGAATATCCCATTCGGTAAACGTATTAAGTTATTGTTAAACAGAGAAAGAATTCTTAACAAAACCAAACCTTGAAATGTATTTGGAAACAAGCTTGTAAATTTATTTCCATAAAGATAAAGTTGATTCAAATTTCCAAGTCTTTCGAAAAAACAATCCAGCAATGTGATCAAGTTATTATCACCCATTTCAAAGTAAATTAGGCTATGTAACCCACGAAAAGTGTTTGAATTTAAGGTTACTAATTGGTTACCATGAAGGTACAGTTGTTCCAAAATGCCGAGTTCCTCGAACAACCCATCCGGTAAACTTATCAAGCTGTTTTGATTCAGACTCAGGACGGTCAACCTATGCAACCCTTGGAACGTACTGACATTCAAGGTGTTTAATAGGTTTATATGAAGGTAAAGACGAGTCAAGTTTTGCAATCCCTCGAATATCCCATTCGGTAAACGTATTAAGTTATTGTTAAACAGAGAAAGAATTCTTAGCAAAACCAAACCTTGAAATGTATTTGGAAACAAGCTCGTAAATTCATTTCCATAAAGATAAAGTTGATTCAAATTTCCAAGTCTTTCGAAAAAACCATCCAGCAATGTGATCAAGCTGTTTTGATTCAGACTCAGGACGGTCAGCCTATGCAACCCTTGGAACGTACTGAAATTCAAGGTGTTTAATAGGTTTATATGAAGGTAAAGATGAGTCAAGTTTTGCATTCCCTCGAATATCCCATTAGGTAAACTTACTAAGTTATTGTCATCAAGAAAAAGAATTCTTAGCGAAACTAACCCTTGAAATGTATTTGAAAACAAACTTGTTAATTCATTTCTATGCAGATAAAGTTGATTCAAATTTCCCAATTCCTCAAACAGTCCATCCGGCAATTGTGTCAGTTTGTTATCACGAAGACTAAGATAGTTTAGCCTAAATAATCCGTAGAAAATGCCCGAATTCAAGATGTTTAGTTGATTTGCATGCAGTGTGAGTTGATACAGGTTTTGAAGCCCCCAAAACAAACCCACAGGCAACAAGATTAACTTATTGTCATGTAGATACAACTGTTTTAACATTACTAACCCCTGAAATAAATTTCTATCAAGTTTGGCTAATTTATTTCCAAAAATATATAGATGGAATAGCGTATGCAATCCAGAAAATACATCCGAATGAAGTGTTGTCAAGTGATTGTTCTGTAAATTAAGTTCTTGCAAATTATTCAAATATTGAAATGAATGAACGGCCAAGTGTACTAAAATATTTCCGCTTAAATCTAGCCTAAGTGTGTTTGTAGGGTAGAGTATCAACGATTCCTGTGTTTTTAAAACACCGTTCTCGAAACATTCAATTATCCCTTCCCTTTGATAAATACTTATATTACAATTTGAGGGGAATGTTAGTATACACTTAAATATGTTAGCAAGATCACACGTGACTTTGGTGTGATACCCTTTTACACTTTCGCAATTTGTTGTTAGACTTACTTCTGTTCTAGATACAATATCTTTAGATTCTGGGCAAACTCGCTGTGTTTCTGATATCCCATGAATAAATATACTGGTATTACCTTGCAGATTTAACTGAACACTTTCCTGTAGGATACTGACGCCACATGATTCAACATTTGTCTTAATACCCACATATCTATCTCTACAATGCACCAAGTCTCCTTGTCTTTCAATATAAATGAAAACAGATTCTTCCGTAACATAGGTGTCAGACAATTCAATGCGAGCATGATATCCCTGTGATGAATTAACTTGGACACTGCAGATTAGATGTGCACTTCCATGTAAGAACGTCCCCATTCCGTGACTGGTATTTCTTTCTTCAATTCGACATAGCTGAGTTTCGGCGGTTTCAACATCCCATAATGGCTTCACCGATATTTGGATAGCGGCTTCCGATGTATTACTGCTACAGCATAAAAGAGCTGGGAATATCAAGCAGAATATTCGCATGATGAAACCATTAGTAGTGCTGGCCATATTCAAAAAGTAGAGTATATATAAGAGTTGATATTATTATTTACAGAACTGTGTAGATAATTAGTATAGCAACTTGAAATGCGTTGATGACGAAGGTGAAGAAAAGGTGTTTCAATATCTTGTAATATCTCGTTGGTGCTACTACGAACATATCATAATATAGACACACACACTTGAAATAGACGGAGAATCCGCGGTTGTACAGAGTTTGCAGACTGCTTCTAGAGAAGGTGTTTCAATATCTCGTAATATCTCGCTGATGCTACCATGAACATATCAAAGACTAGACACGCACACTTTAAATAGAAGGAGAACCCGCGGGTGTACCGAGTTTGTAAACTGTTTCAAGAGACGATGTTGCTACCATGTCATTTGGTGGAAATGTGCACAGTAAAGCCAATTGGAAGTATTTTAGATAGCTACATGTAGCAACATGGTGAAATGTAAAACTTGACGAAGATGTGAGTTTCTTGGTTGAAACTGAAGTAAAAACGTGGCGAAATATTTGAGAAGGAAGAAATATGCCACACGCAAGTTCATACTCATATGTTGGTTGGTTGAATAAAATAGTAGTTTGGGGTCAAATCGAAGTTGCGTTCCGACTGCTCATGTAATTCGACAATCGAAACCCTTCGGTAAAAATTATGCTAATACTACATGTAGTGTAGACGTACCACTGAATATGATTGTATGGACGACGTACCATCTTAACTCACCCTCATCATCTATTCTTGCAATAAATAAAGCAGCAGTACCTGGAGAGAAAATTGCCGTCTCACAAATCAAGGTCTTTTCAATTAGATGCCTGCCGATTTATATCATAACAAACTTTTTGCATTGAATCGTTATAAACTGATGCATATTATGTTATTACTGTGAGAGCTCTTTATTATATTATATGTGTATTATTCATCTTAAGTATTTGAAAGATAATAATAACCAATATACGTACGAAATATTATTCCATCCTTCATAGCTCATTAAACAAATATTATTACTTTGACAGAGGAGCGAGGAGAGCGACTGGCACGGAATACACGATGATGAACGGTTGGAAAATTGAATTTGCCATTCTTATTCTTCATTGGTAAAATACAAAGAAGATTTCTTGAGCAACACCAGCATGCTTCACTTTCATCACATGACCACTGATTTCTGTCTATTGGTTTCCATTGACATTACGTTGCAATGGAAGGTTTATGATGTTGTTAAACGAGGGTCTTTAAGAAAACCCTGCTCCAAGTAGTACAATTGATGTGACTTTTATTCAGTCCTTTTTTTGTTTTTCTTAAAGACCCTTTATTTTTTGAATAACACATTCTAGTTGGGATTCAATTTCTTTTCATATCTGTGGCCAAGGTACCGATCTGTACCATGTATATCAAAGACGTCTCTTTATCGTCTTTGGTACAAACCATACTGGACTACATAAGAAATCTTCTTTGGGTAAAATATAGAGAATATATAAACATGATGCCAATGCGTGGTAAACAAGTGAACTTATAATGTTAGTTAACAAAAAATGTAAATAATGTACTGAATTTAGATGTTGTTGCTTTGAAAGAATGTATTTTTACATAGAACACGGTCCTCACAAGTTATACTTTTGATCCGATGAAGTGCAATACATTACTAGGATTTTAAGTTACCATCACTACATATGATAAAGTATGTCATGGTGCAGGGGGTATTATGTGGGTTTATTTCGGGTCAAATATGAGTCATCCAAAGTCTAGGACTTTTTTCTTCGTCATATTAGTAGTTGCTAGAGGATTCTTTATCTTTTGATGATAACATGTTTATTTTCATTGTTTTAGACCGTGTTCATTGTTGATGTTAATAAAGGCTACCAAAGGAACAATTAGACAGCGATCTTTAATATTTAATTACATAAAAGAGTATTATGAACCCTATGAATTTAGGTTTGTTTTAGAAATATCAGGCATGCTCTATAACAAATAGCTACGTGTCAGTCTCCAGTAACGGAATAAATTTCGCAACTTCTAAATAATCCTCTGCTTTTTTTTGGTGAAAGAACTTTTATCTCATGTTCAGCAATTTCCTACGATTTTGTTTCTGTCCGTTTGGGTTCTTTCGTTATTAAATTATGGCAAATCTACTCAGGCATATCAAATTCAGTTCTGGCCACTTTTCTTGCCCAGAAAACTCTTTTATGGCCATGTGTTTTGAACTCACCACCCAAAAAGGGTGGTGGCGTTGCATTTTTGGTGACGAATCATCCATCTCTCTCTATTAACTCAACAACTAAATGTGGTAGAGCTATGGTTGAGGTGTCATTTGAAAGCCTATTTATCTAGCTACATTGTGTGAATAAATCAGGTATTTTTATAACTGATTGGCTGAGATATGATTGATTATATTGTGAAAGTCAGGGGCGGTGGCGGTGGCGCTGTGTACAATCTCTATGGGGAATATAGGAAACGTTCCCAATTATACGTTCAATTAACCATAACTCCTCATCCCTGTATGGTACAAATATGATTTTGCTCTCATTTTATAGATTATTTTATATTCTATAAGATTCTGTTTCAACAAACGTGACAACTATTATGTAACAATTGTAATCATGAATCGATTGCATTGTCCTTGGCTTTCTCCCTATTCGCTAGACAGTGAACTTGCCCTAATCCATCGGTTTTACATCCATGACTATATCAAGAAAAGTATTCAACCGATAATAGCAAAATTACACATTTTTGGAAAGCTCTCAAATAGGGGAATTCAAAAATGCCGTTTAAATCAGGATAGGGTGCATACCCCCAAAAATATATTTGTAAAAACGTTTGTGCTCATTTACTTCCCGATATACACTCTTGGAAAAAAGGGTGTATCAGGGGTTCTTGGCTGTCCCGTATATGGAACCCTTTATAGAACCTTTATGGGTTCCACAAAGAACCTTTAAAGGTTCAAAAAGAACAAAAAATGCGTCTTTAGAACCTCTAAAGGTTCTCTACAGAAGTTTTGGGGGTTCTTTAAACTACCTTTAACCCTGAGGGTTCCATATACGGGACAGCCAAGAACCCCTGAAGCACCCTTTTTTCTAAGAATCAACAAGTTACCATTGACAACCATTTTTTTTCTGATGGGTAATTGCATAAGGAACTAATATGCACAGTAAAATTATGATTGGGATCGGTATAAAATTATTATTGAGCTTTAATCATAATATGAAAAAAAATCGATACATTTTGAACATTCTCAATCACAATATGTCCTATTTAAATTCCAGTAGCTTATTTGGATTCCTTGTTAGATTACCGTTCAGCAAATATATATATACTTTTTATGGGGTAGAACAAGTAGTTATTGCGATATGCTAATTCGAATCTCAGATGGTGTAAACTGTAAAAATCTGGACATGCAACGGGAAGGGTGTCGAGTTCAAACACATGGCATTATACTATTACAATCGTCATTGAATATAGTAAATAAAATCAATAATAATCTACGTAGATAGTTAGTTCGAGCAGAAAAACATATTTCCATCCATATTATCCATGACAAACCAAAAACAGAATATTCGAAATCATCATTTGAATCTCGAACGTAGTTTTTTTCAGTTTAAAATTCCAACACCTGTTCAAAAGAGGCAAAAGTGGGATTTGCACTCTTGTTACTGAATTGATCACATTGCGGTAGTTGGGGTGGAATAAAAAACATGGGAACTATTATGGGACAAGGGATGAAAGAGATAAAGATCATGCTTTGGGTGATTTATTTTCATCCTCTCGCATACTTTTTTTCTCTCAACATTCTGTGTACGAATATTCCTCAATGCGTCTGAACAAGACAGAAATCAATAGATATGGTGAATTTGTTCATCTAAATATATATAAGGTATTTTCAATGCCAAACTAGAATTGATGTAATTTCTGCTACTTCTATTTGTTGTTGTTTTGTGATGAAGTGTGTATTGAAACTGTTTTAAATTTAAGTCATATATCTTATTTTTAACGTTGTATTCAAACTCCAGCAAAATCGATCGTGTAAATGCCGGATTTTAAAAGCCTTTTATTTGTAGTTTTAATATTAGCTTTTTCATTTGTAGTTCCTCATGACAGAAAAGCATATCTCATTATTATTGCACAATTCAACCTTGAAATATTATATGTTTGTTATGACGACTTATGAAAATTTTCAGCAGATAGACCATTTTGATCCTCGTTTACTGCGAGACATCGTATACACACGTTTTCGCAAAACCCAACGTTATGTATCGACATTTTTGGTAGGTTTTTTTTTTACTACCGATCTTCATAATATATAGATATTTGTAATGCTTATCAAAACCACCAAAAGTTGTTACTGTGTCCATTTACATTACTAGACTTTAAATAGTAATACATGAGAATATCATCAAACAGTTTTACACACTGTACCAATTATAAGCAGTAATTGTAAAATAATAAATGAATGACAATTGTTAAAAGTGATGGGCATGTCTTTAAAAAAATGCTCTTACTTTCAATTAAACTGGTATATTTAGTTTCGTTTGCCGTGCATCACAGCCAATGTTAAGTTATACTGTAGTGATCGATATCACAATCAGTATGTCGCTATACAGTCATCAAAAAAAGTAACTATACAGGTAATAAACGGGCTTCTAACTCTTAAAATATATATCCTACCTAAAAATATTAAATAATAAAGTTGTTGAAAAATGTGTTTTCTTTAATATGAGATATTGCACGCTAGGATCGGGTGATTATTGAGAAAGTGGCACTCACAAATGTAAGGAGAAGTCTGATTTTCATTTTCACATTTTTATTTTCTACACGCGGACCAAATCTACGGGTATCTTATCGATTACCGGTAGTGCAATTGGGGGATGCATGCGCAGGTTGGACAGTCGGCCGCATTGTTCCGATGGATCAATACGCCACACACACGCTACCTGTCATTCTCTCCCCCGTGATGAAATGTAAAATGTGAATTTGAAATTGTGACTTTACCTTACATTTTGGATTGTCGCTTCTTGAATATTCAACCGATCCTAGCGTGCAATATCTCATATTAAAGAAGATAAATTTCTCAACAACTTTATGATTTAATATTTCTAGGTAGGATATATATTTTTAGAGTTAAAAGTACATTTATTACCTGTATAGTTACTTTTTTTGATGACTGTAATTCAGTAACGTCAGATGCCATTTCTAAAATGTTAACACTTTTCCAAAAATAGAAGGTAGGCATTTTATATAAGTAAATTTACAGTTGGTCGATCAATTACTGATTAGATGACCATAACCGTTAGGCGTGGTTTAGGGAATAAAACAATCAGTGGAGACCGACGAATCGAACGAGGGAGAAAATGGCCGACTGGTGCTGGGATTCGAACCCGTTTCGCCTCAAGAAAAGTCATGGAGTAAGCTTCGAAAATGATTTCTTCCGCATATTCATAGCCCGTCTGATCACCTAGTAAATTAGTATTCTTAGTATCCTGGGCTATTCCCGAAAAACTTACGATAGAAATCATCTTCTTACCTTCAATGTACCTAGTTCAATACCTGTTATACTACTAAATCACATCAAATCACTTGGCATTCAACCACCATCTTCTCAAGCACCTGACTCTATCAAAACACCCATCGCAAGACGTTCACATCGAGGGAATAAAAGGGTCGCCGTTAAGTACGAGTTAAACAACAAACTTCTGCATCTACGAACATTGTTAAAAGATCTCCTAAACACCCATGTGTTTCTTGTGAACGTGGTGTTGTATCTCGCTCCCGTGCAATAAGGTGTGATCTTTGTGAAAAGTGGACTCATGCACGCTGCTCCGGTTCAATATCCGGAAAATTCTACGACCAATTAGTTATTCAGAACATAAGCTTTTCTTTCATCTGTAATAAATGTCTTATAGAAAGTCTGCCGTTTAATAATGTCTATGAACATGAGGATACATAGAGAGCCAAAACAAATGACTCTAAAGACGGGTTTTATGAAATATATATCTGTTACTAAAGGTTAAGGTCTTCATTTCATGCATTTTAATACTATATCTCTCTTGCCAAAGCTTTCTGAATTACGTTCCATATTTTCGAATGCCAACCCAGCTGTTGTAGCTATATCTGAGTCATGGCTGAACGAATCGGTACCTGATAACGAGATCAACATTCAGGGGTACACGGTGCTTCGCCATGATGACGTGGCGGTGTGTGTATTTATGTCCATAATGATATTGCTTTTAACAACCGGCTGGATTTACAAAGTGATCACTTACATACATACATACACCCCTACATACATACTAGAGTTTATAACGCGCTTATTCAATGAAAGATCTAAACGCACAAAAAAAAACAAAATAAGTGAGTCTTAAGCAACTTTTTAAACTGGTTGACAGATGTGGCTTCACGGATACTTTGTGGCAGGCGGTTCCAGATAGAAGGTCCAGCAACTGCAAAAGCTTTGTCACCAATGGACTTCTTGCAAGCAGGGATAACAAGGAGGGTTTTGTCCTGGGCAGATCTGGTAACATGACCGCTGGAGAGAGCAGGTTTTAAACTAATTTCATTGATGAGATAGGTCGGGGCAGATTTATTAAGACACTTATAGATGAGCAGGCAGAGTTTGAATTGTATCCGGTTTTGAATTTGGAGCCAATGAAGTTTGTTCATTAATGGTACAGGATTAGTTAGTCTAGGAACAGAGAAAATGAGTTTGGCTGCTTTGTTTTGGATGGATTGAAGGCGGCGGAGATATTGAGATTTGAGGCCATTATAGTAGGCTATTAGCATAGACCAAGCGAGATAAAATCAAAGCACGGACAACATGATGTTTAGTGTCCTTGTCAAGATATCGCTGAATTCTTCTGATGTTACGAAGTTGGAGGTTAGCAGAGGATATGATCGAGTTCACTTGCTTTGTCATAGACATTTAGAAATCCTTTGGCTTGAGATTCTTTTACCAAAAACAAAGCCAATTATTTTTTGCGTGTTCTATCGCCCTCCTATTATGATACCATTTTTCTCATTCGTTTCGAAGAATCCATCTCAAATATTAGTTCCGATTGTGAAATGCTTATCATGAGTGATATCAATATTGATTGTTTAAAAAAAGATAGTTCTCTTTTTAAGGACTACTTGTGCATATTTAATGTATTTGACTGTACACGAAAAGTTGTCAGAGGTCAAGTTGGTCAGCATAGAGTTATTAATATCAAGTCTACTAAGAATTACAGTAAAGAAATTCTTTTGAAAAGATTGTCCTCTGTACATTGGTCTGTAATATCAGATTGTACAGGTGTCAACAATTATACCTCGGACTTGTTCAATATATCTTTTCTGAAGATCCTTGATGAAATTGCACCGATTAAGCAAATTAGGTTGAAGGATGGACGGACAATCATGTTTTGGAGAGTATTAGGGAAAGGGACCAACCCAATCAAAAGAGCCAAAGCTGATTATTTTAGTAGTAAAATTGATGAGCATAAAAACAATCCAAATAAACTTTGGCATCAATTAAAAAGCCTTGGCTACAGCATCAAAACTAAAGAGCAGTGCAATATTGTTTTGGATATTGAAGGTGAGACTTGTTTTGACTCCACCAAGGTTGCTGATCATTTCAATACCTTGTATACCACGGGTGCTATTGTCCAAAAAACTCCCTCCCACTCAAAAAATGAGTTTGACACTGTCTCACACAAATTTCAGGTGTTTTATTCGGATAAGGGGCTTTTGTCAGCACTATTACTTTTATTATTAATTTATCCATCAACACTTATTCAGTTCCTGATGACTTGAAGTGTGACCATGTCAGCCCACCTTTTAAAAAAGGTAGTAGATCAATTGTTGGTAATTATAGGCCCATCCGCATGCTCAATGTGGTTTCAAAGATTCTTGAGAAATCTGTGTACAACCCGCTTGATCAATATTTAACCGATCATCAACTTCTCTACTCTTACCAATCTGGTTTTAGATGGACTCACTCTATACCTACAAAAAGCGTTTGCAGACGATAGTGCATTGCTTGTTGAGATGGCAAAGATCCAGTTGAAATTGCTGATAAGCTTAGGAAGGAGTTGGAGACAACAAGCTGTCTCTTCACATCACCAGGGTAAGACCGAGGTCATTAGTTTTGGTTCAAACAGGAAATTAAATAAACACAATGACTTGAATGTTATGTGCAATAATGAACCTATCAAACAACCGAAGGTCAAATATTTAGGGATCACATTGGATAAGTGCCTATCCCAGTTGCAAACAATGTTATTACAAAAGCTGGAGCAAGACTCAGGTTTTTATACAGACAAGCTCATTTCCTTAATCAAAAAACTCGTAAAACTTAATTTACAGCCTTGATTCAGTGCTATTTTGACTACTTGTTCGTCTTGGTTTTCAGGTCTTTCTAAAACAAATCCAAAATAAACTTCAGGTCACTCAAAATAAGGTTGTTAGATTTGTTCTTGGTTTGGACTCAAGAACACATGTTGGCCAGGGTGAACTTGACAGATTGGGGTTTCTAAATGTCGATGATAGAGTTAAACAAATGAAGTTGAACCTATTACTTTATGCAAACGATAGTGCATTGCTTGCTGTTAAGCTTAGCAAGGAGTTGGAGTCATGTCAACCACAAGCTGGCTCTTCACTTGAGTAAGACCGAGGCCATTCTTTTTGGTTCAAACAGGAAATTAAAGAAACACAATTATTTTAATGTTATGTGCAATAATGAACCTATCAAACAACCCAAGGTCAAATATTTAGGGATCAAATTTGATAAGTGCCTATCAGCCTAGACAGTTGCTAACAATATTATTAAAAAAGCTGGAGCAAGACTCGGGTTTTTATACAGACAAGCTAATTTTCTTGATCAAAAAACTCGTAAAACTTTAGTTACAGCCTTGATTCAGTGCTATTTTGACTGTTCTTGTTCGTCTTGGTTTACAGGTCTTTCTAAAAAACTCCAAAATAAACTTCTTGGTTTGGACTCAAGAACACATTTTGGCCATAGGCTGAACTTGACAGATTGGTGTTTCTAAATGTTGATGAGAGTTAAACAAATGAAGTTGAACCATGCCTACAAAATGTTTAATAACACCTCACCAGTTATCTGAGGGAACATTTTATAAAATTTCCAGAAATGCATCGCTATATAATACCAGGGATAGCCACCTTAATTTTGTTATTCCAAAGGTTCGGGGAGCAATGAAAGCAAGATTGAGAGAGGGCTGTACCATTCCTTGACTTGTTAGTTGTTTCTGTTATCTCTTCTTTGTGCTGTTATCTTGAAAGGACCCAATGGAAATAAGCTCGTGTGGCTTTTTGTGCTAGCTATCACGATAGCTAGCTCTTATAGCCTGAATTCAAAATCAATATTCCCAAGTACGCGTTGACTTCGAGTCACTTGGTTCAGGAAACCGTGACCAAATCGGTATAATTATCGAACGGGTCCAGCCAAATGACACTCTCATACGGGTATATTGGTTGATCGAGAAGTGTGACGCTTGGATGCTATTGTGTATTGCATCAGGGTCACTTACAAGCGCCGCCGAATCAATCTATGTCCATGGCTTTGATTGGACGAGAGATGTGTTCAGTTGTTTAGCGCCCGGGGTTGACTATCTGTGGTTGTCCGCAGTTGTTTGCCTAGCCTGTGGAAAGTATATTTACTCCGATAGGTAAACAAAGCGATAAATATCCACTAGCTTGTGGCAATGTTAGTATTTCTAAAGAAATGGAGGGGGAAAGCAAACATTAAGGACTGAGAATTTTAGGCAAATATAGAATAGATTAACGCTGTCCATGCGCGCGGTTATGCACACGCAAAATACAATTCACAAAATGTTTCACAAACGTATTTAATTTATTGGCTTTCATCATCATATATTTCGAATCACCATGAGAAATTAATTAACATAAGTACAAACACGTCTAGTATTAGGTCAGTTTAATATTCTTGAGATAAGACTTTGAAAGTTTAGAAAAGGTTTTTGCAAAATCTTTTTTATATGGTAAAACCAGGGAGGTGTAATAGGTAATATCACTCTGGTAAAACTAGCCGCATAGAAAGTGTAATGAAAGGCTAGAAAATGGTTGACTTAATACATGATTAAGAATTATTATTAATTAGTTGTCCACACTGTATTAAAATACAAGTCTCACTCATAAATTTAAGGTTAGGATTGCTATCGAGCTTGAAGCAAACAAACTGATGAGTAAATCATCAAATTTCAAAATATATAATGCAGTTCTCATAAAATTAACTTATGATTACTAGGTAATAAATACACTCTCAAAATAATGGGGTGGGGGGGGGGGCTCAAGGAAGTAACTTTAGGAATTTTGTGAGTGCTGTAATTATTGAACTATGACTCAAATGTCTATAAAAGTACATTAGGAACACACCATTAGATACTCAGGGGTGGGGGGGGGGGGGGGCGTTGCATGGAAGTTTAAAAAAACACTTTGCCCACTATCCAGGAAAAAACAACAACTTTGCCCACCAACCAGGAAAAGAAAAAAAGATGACTAACCCAATTCAATGTAAAGAAAAACAGTAAAACCTAAAAACAACAACTGTGCCGCCTTTGCTAAAAAGAAATTAAAAAAAAAAAAATCCGCCTACTTCGATGGCCAAAAAAAAAATCCAATCGACCCCAACTTCCATGCCCCCCCCCCCTGAAAATCAAATGGTGCGTCCCTTATGTCTGTTATTCAACGAAAGCCGTTTAAAAACTATTGTACTTTTTTAATTCACTATTGAGCAAATATACCTCTGACAATCTGTGTTGATTTTTACAACACTTATACCAATAAAGCCTATGGAGAGGGTGGTTCTAAAATGTTTACTCTCGTGTTTGCCAAAGATGGAGATATCGTTTATAACTGCACAAACAAATCATACTGGGTAGTTAATTTCCATTCTTTGGGTAGGCTTAATTAAATAAATACAAAATTGGCGTTCGTTTTATGAGTTTTGAAGTCAATTGATTTCATGGACTGTTTGCGACATGTGGGCGTAGCCAGGAGGCTTGTCATCCCGGGGGCACGAGAGTGGCGTGGGGTCCAGGGCCCACCATACCTAAGGGCCCTGGTAGGTCCTGGGACAAAGCCTCTGCTGCAGGTGATTATAATTGGTATTGATTCCCCCACGACGAGAAACGCCCTGAAATTGGAGATAAGTATATAAAACCCTTTAACTCCCCTGAATTGTTAATTGCACCCCCCCCCCCCCTTCCCGAATAACCCTTGGTGCTGGGTTACCTGTAGCTACGCCGCCAATGAATGCACACAACAAGATCAAATGACCGTTTCATTTCTTCCAAATTTCTTTTTAATTCACGAATTGGGCAGAGCTCCAAACTGAGAAATAGCCCAAACCCTAATTGGAGGTGATTCTTGTAAATAATTAATTTTCAGAGTGTTTATAACATTAATGTGAAAGTTTCAGATTAAAAATTCAAACCAAAAAATAAAAAATAAAAAAATACAAATAAAAGTACATCGTTAGTACATTATAAGTACATCTTTAAAGGATGATATCTCAGTTTGGAGTTTTCATAAA
>CM069457.1:29052139-29151486 GCA_035610835.1 Ophiura sarsii
CTGTTGCGGACGTACACTTTCCAAAGCTGCTACTTTTAACCACTCTGTTCAATACTTTGGTAATGTTGGAAACCAATGAAGTAAGTATTTTCTAAAGCTGATGATTCATACTTAATGTTTAAAACTTATTTTGTTCTGTATCTGTTTACATGTTTAATACATGGTCTTTTGTTAGTGTCGCGGACGTACATCTGTGTTGGACGTACATCTGTGTTCACAGATGTACGTCCGCAACACTAATATGTACGTCCGCGACGGATAAACATCAGTCATTTTAACTTAAAGATAAAGGTTCTGATAATTTTCTCTGTTTGTTTTCTTTAGGTTTGTCCCTCTTACAAATAAAACAATATTAGTTTTCATTACAGACATGAACACTTCAGAGAACTTTTGATAGGAATACAGGTGTACTGAAAAAATAACTTTCTCTGCGTACGTCCGCGACGGAGGGTTTTCACGCCATATCTCATTAACCGAAAATAGTACAGCAAAGGAATTTTCAGGTTTTAAACTCCTACTAGAGATACTTGAAACCCAGGTGTTAATAATCAAGCAACTGGTATAGTTTAGATTTTGCAAGCCCTCAAAGTGTCTGAAATGTACGTCCGTAACTACGGAACTGCCCATTTGTATTGTCTACACGCGGACCCATCTACGTGTACCTTATCGACTACCGGTAGTGCAATTGGTAGATGCATGCGCAGGTTGACAGTCGGCCGTATTGTTCCGATGGATCAATACGCCACACACACTACACCTGTCATACTTTCATTCATTCATTCATTCATTCATTCATAAGATTTATTTACACAGTCCAACAACATACAAATATAACAATATAACAAAATATAACATCAAGAAAACAGATATATATTCAGGAATGGTATGATATCATGAAAGAGATAAATCTAGACGATATATATAGTGAAATGAATGATACAAAGGATAAGCTAATAATAAATATAAAATATCAGGCGATGAGAGTGGTCCAGAGAGGTGATGTTGGAAAGTGTGCGGAGAAGCCATTAAGCCTGGAAGGCTTTAAGTTTGGCTCCACCGCTGTGAATATCAAGAATTAAAAAAAACCCGTATATACTACTACTATAGGAGGTTGTTATGATAAGTAGGGAGATGGTTTGATGAAGTGAAAAGAGTACAATGACAGTGGGCCGGAAATGTAGGTAACGACATGACAAATGTGAAACAAACAAACTCAGAGATACTCAGAGATCAATTTCTTTTTATAACTATTTTTGAAGCGGTTTATTTGTGTACAACTAGTTAGAGTAGAGTCAAGCGAGTTCCAGATTTTAGGTCCATTATAGATTATTGAATGACGAAGTACTTTAGATTTAATATTATCAATAATAAAGTTATTAGCATTTCTAGTGTTATAATTGTGAAGATCTTTATGTTTAGAGAAGAAACCCCCAAAAGAATTTGGGAGAGCGTTATTATTGAAACGGAACATAAATAAAGCAGTTTGAAGTTTGTTGATATCGAAGATATTAAGAGTATTAAAGTTGTGAAATAGAGGCATTGAATGCGAGTCATATGATGAACCAGCGCAGATACGCAAAGCCTTCTTTTGACAGATAAATAATTTGTCGAGTTTTGTCATATCCGTGCTCGACCATGGGCTTAGGGATATATGTTTTGATAGAGTAATTGCCCATGCAATGTTGCAATAAGATATGTATGGCAAGACAAGTGTATTATAAAGAGTAAGCAGAATAGAAGAGGGAAGGTCATAGCGTAATCGCCGGAGTATGCCGATACTTCTAGACACCCGAGTACATGTATTAGCGATGTGAAGTTTCCAGTTTAGATGTTTATCAATGATAACGCCGAGGAATTTGGTATGGTTAACAGGTGAAATAGGGGTAGAATCAATAGAAATGGTAGCGGAATGTACGGAGGTATGCCGATTAGAGCCGAATAGAATATAATTGGTCTTGCTAACGTTAAGGGAAAGTTTATTAGCCTTGAACCAGTTCGACACATGTTGTAGCTCATCATTAAAGGTAGAAATTAAAGTAGTAAAATTAGGGTGTGACATAAAAATGTTGGTGTCATCAGCGAAAAGAACATATGATAATTTCTTTGAAGCATTTGGAATGTCATTCACATAGATCAGGAATAGAAGGGGTCCGAGTATAGAGCCTTGGGGCACGCCGCATTGAACAGGTAGGAGATTTGAAGAGTGCGAGTTAAAGGACGTAAACTGCTTTCGATTATGAAGATAGTTAGAGAGCAAGGCTAGCGGCGTACCTCGGATACCGTAGTGATTTAGTTTAGAGAGAAGGATTGAGTGGTCAATAGTGTCGAAAGCCTTTGACAGGTCTAGAAATAGGCCAATCGTGTGATGTTTTTTGGAGAGAGCCGAAGAAAGTTTGTTATAAATGTCAACAAGTGCTAGATCGGTTGAGTGGTTTTTCCTGAACCCATACTGGTTGTCGTGAAGGAGATCGTATGAGGAAAGGAAATCATAAAGACGGTTGTAGATTAGGCGTTCAAGAATTTTTGAGAAGCATGGCAGAACTGAGATGGGTCGGTAGTTGGAGAAGGTATGGGGGTCGTCTTTTTTGTAGATGGGTATAACTTTGGCGATCTTGAGAGCAGAGGCAGAGGTTAAAGATATGGGCCAGGGGCCGAGCGATAAAAGGGGCTATTTGTTTGATGATGCCGGGGTCAATGTCATCAAAGCCAGAACTTTTGCCGTTCTTAAAAGTACCAGTGATCTTCAGAATCTCCTTATCTGAGACATGATTTAGAAAAATTGACTTATCAAAAGGTGTCGAAAGGAAGTCAGAATAGGGACGCTGAGAATTAATCTTGCGAGCCAAATTAGGACCGATTTCAGCAAAGAATTTGTTGAATTTATTCGCAATCTCAGCCTTGTTTGAAATTTTGGAATCGCCATCAAAGAAGTAGTTTGGGGGTTTCTTCATATTATTTTTACCAATTATTTCATTAATGGTACGCCAAGTTTTATTAGTATTATTTTTATAGCTATCGAATTTTTCTTTATAATATTTAGTGCATGATTAAAAAGCCGAGCGAGGCTATACTCTATATGAGAGGAATATTCAAATTAAGGAACCATGTATATATAGTATGAACACACATCTACACATCAGAGCGTATAAAGGCACGTAAAGGATGAATACCAATTGGACAGAGTAGTGTAATATGTCAATGGAGACAGAATGTAGTGACATGAACAGTAGATATATCCAGTATTTACATTGTAGTATACGATGCATAGGAAGGAGAATTCATAAGCAAAGTCAAATTATCAAATACACAGTAGATGATGATAGATGACATACATTGACAAGTACATAGAATGATATAGAAGCCCAGCGAGCCTATGAGAGGAATATCCACATTAAGGAACCATGTATACATAGTATGAATACACATCAGAGCGTATAAGGGCACGTAAAGGATTAATACCAATTGCACAGAGTAGTGGAATATGTCAATGGAGACAGAATGTAGTGTCATGTACAGTAGATATATCCAGTATTTGCATTGTAATATACGGTACATAGGCAGGAGAATTCATAAGCAAAGTCAAATTATCAAATACACAGTAGATGATGATAGATGACATACATCATGTCAAGTACATAGAATGATAGAGAAGCCAAGCGAGTCTATGAGAGGAATATCCACATTAAGGAACCATGTATACATAGTATGAATACATACACATCAGAGCGTATAAGGGCACGTAAAGGATGAATACCAATTGTACAGAGTAGAGGAATATGTCAATGGAGACAGAATGTAGTGTCATGTACAATAGATATATCCAGTATTAACATTGTAATATACGGTACATATGAAGGAGAATTCATAAGCAAAGTCAAATTATCAAATACACAGTAGATGATAGATGACATACATTGACAAGTACATAGAATGATAGAGAGCCAAAGGAACCTATGGGAGGAATATCCAATTTAAAAAACCATGTATACATAGTATGAACAAATACATACCAAGG
Source organism: Ophiura sarsii (assembly GCA_035610835.1). Lineage (NCBI taxonomy): Eukaryota > Metazoa > Echinodermata > Ophiuroidea > Amphilepidida > Ophiuridae > Ophiura > Ophiura sarsii. The sequence continues at coordinate 29,056,155 of CM069457.1, forward strand.
CCTTTTAACGGCACGTAAAGGGTGATTTTACCAACTGTACAGAGTAGTATATTATGTCAATGGAGACAGTGAATGAAAGAATGTCATGTACAGTAGATATATCCAGTATTATGCATTGCGGTACATGGGGAGGATAAGTCAAAACATAAAAAAGCGAGATAGTTAACCAACTATACAATGATTTGCAATCAAAGGGTACTATAATCATGATAGGGTGTATAGCGATCAGAACAGGTAGGCATGAATAGTTAAGTATTAATAGAGTTGAAGGACTTGGCGAATAGAAGAATCAATGATCACTGGTATGTAAGAAAACAAAAACACAAATAAGCTAGTTAAACCAAGCAGGCGTGAGCAATTAAAGTTTTGAAGTACGTGGGTTGACAGATTTCATAAAGCGAAATGCGCAGAGGCTGACACTAGTATGAGTCAAAAGACAAGAATTTGGTATAATCTGATAATGAAAGGCATAGACTGTACATATAATATCAATATTAAAAGAAGACCAAAAGAAGCCAGTCAGACATGATATTGAATATAAGACAGAGCAATACAATACATCAGAATGCTATTACAAGAAAAGAGTATATAGGAGCTAAGTCGTTCACAATGTAGAGTAGCACTGTATGCAGATATAAGATACAATTTATACAACAAAATCAAATCATGACCGATGAGGAAGAGCACTCATTTGGGACGGTGTCATCATGTAATACAGTAGAGCAGTAGGATATAACTGGAATATGGATATATAATACAGCTACCATCATTAAAGTGGTGCGAGAGCAGCCAAAAACTTGCAAATGGGGTAGGTCGCAGACCAATGGTACAAGCTCGGGGAAGCATCAACGTAGGAGCCAAGAGTGAGTACTTGGGTAAAAATAGTATGAATTATTAAAATGGATACTTAATAACAAGTAATTAGATAAGAGTTCAACAATCTATAGTTTAGCTACCTCAGTCTTGTCTTTGATGGTGATGACAGTCTTTGATCCGTTTTTAGTAGCGAAAATGCGCCCATCCCAAGACCAAGCATTGGTTATGTTGGAGTTTTCTTTGACAGACTTCAGGAGATGTAGATTGGTTACTGTCAAGTCTTCTTTGATGACTGTACGCGTGCCTTTGAGATTGCGTCGAGCCCTCAGGATCGTGGACTTGGTGTCGTGGCGAGCAAATTTTACTATGATGGCTCGCGGGTTGTCACCATTGGCCTTACCGACTCTGTGTGATCTGTCCAAGTCTTCATTGGTAAGTTGGATGTTCAGCTTATTGGCGGCGAGTTCGATTATTTTGTCATTGGTGACTTCATTGGGTGACTCCTCAATGCCGAACACTCGGATACTGTTCCGTCTTGAATATTGTTCAAGATCATTGAGTTTATTTGTAGTAGCTTGCTTTAGCTCTGTAAGATCGTCCATTTGATGTTTGATGGACTCTAAGGTGCTGGTTGACTCATCCAGACGTTTATGAAGATCAAAAATGTCCGACTGATTGATGTCTACTTGGTTAGTGATCTTAGCCAGACTCTTTTCTATCTGCCGTTGTAGTAGGTTTAAGAACTCATCATTAGCGAGGACACTACTAATGACCTCTTTGATGAGATCTGTCATGGAGCTGGAATCTATGGCATCATCACCATTGCTGGATTTGGACTTTGATCTTGGTTTAGGCATTGTAGAGAATCGAGTGACCTAATACGATGTATGTAGCGAATTTAGTACCCGGGTGACGAATTCTGTACCGGGTGATGAATTTGGCACCTTGATGACAAAGGAGTTAACCGCCAAAAATAGTAGGGTTAAATAATCCAATGGAATTCACCAAAGGTATGATGAATTGTTCACGAAATGTGTAGAATCACCAGGAGTCTGTTATAGAGTTATATCACGGATTCATCCCTCGACGTCATCGGCCCGTTAGAGCTATTCTGTGTATTTTTAGAGGAGCATGTCAAAACACACGTCCTCGTATCGCAAAATATATATAACCGGCGTGTTGAAATGTAAAATGTGAAAATGAAAGTGTGACTTTACCTTACATTTTGGATTGTCACTTCTTCAATATTCAACAGATCCTAGCATGCAATATCTCATATTAAAGAAGATAAATTCCTCAACAACTTTATGATTTAATATTTTTAGGTAGGATATATATGTATATAGTTTTAGAGTTAAAAGTCCATTTATTACCTGTATAGTTACTTTTGTTGATGACTGTACAGGTAGTATTTTTAATTATTTCAAATCCTCATTGTGCAAATAGCTTTATCTAGGAATCCCGGAGCGTTTTTGTTTACCCATGTTACAATATTTTCAGTTTTTCAGAGAATAGTTTCATCAGGAATCCAAGGAAACATAATAAGACAATTTCATAGAAATAATTCCAAATTTGAACTTACAGATTCGATGTCCGATCGGATGTCTTGATGATTGATCAATGGTGTATAACCGTTGATCCAGAGTTGCCAGAGGGTGTTGACTTTCCGATGACGTCACGGAATTTTTGTAATGACGTATTCTGGATCAAGTGACTAAGTTGGTAGGCCCCCTCGTCGCCATTCGTTAGGTGCTCTTTCCTGTCATTGTGAATCTCGAGAGTATGTTGATATTGTCCCAATTGATTAGATGGTTTTCAGGAGCAGCGTGGTCCGCGATGGAAGACTTCATCTCGGTGTGTGTTATGAGAGTCTTTCCTTGCCGTGGGGATGTGTATTTGCGGCCTGTCATTTTGCCCGCGTCCGTCTTAGGTTCCTTTTTTGGGTGCACCGTGCAATATTGTTTTTATCGAGTGAGATATATTCTTGTATCATACGAAAAAAAGCTATTCAATAGTAGTATCAATATTATCTATAACAGACTATTCCAATACAAAATCCTTCAATTAGCTCGAACTGACCATAATGTCAGCCAAATTGAAACGCCGATCTAAAATATGTACTAGTGCGCATCAACTGCGCATACATACTCAAGTGCACGTCTTCTATTTTTTTAAATATTGTACTGTATTTTATTTATGACGTGCTATACAATATTTAAATGCAATTTGTGTTTTACAATATACTTTTTGACATAATCGTGTTTATAACGAAACATAGAAGATGTCTAAAAGGGTAAAACCCTCCAATGACAGAATCATATGAGACTATACCTAACCACTTCATAGTTTCAGGTAACGGAAGAGATGTGGCAAAAGTGCTGTAGAGAATACAATGCTATAATAGTCATGTATGGTGAACGACGTTACGCCATTATCGGCCGAGTGGACCAATGGCGAGTAGGTGAAGAAAGCGCTACCTCGCTAGTGGGGTAAATTAAAATGTTGAGAGCACCAAACCGGAATAAGCTACTAGACTAGTAAACCACGAATAATTTACGCTAAATATTAAACCTGACCAGACCCAAGAGTAAGTAAAAAGCATAAAGCTTTATGCTGTAACTAAATGATAATTTCTGTTTTGCCAGATGGGCGATTACATATGATCATCAAGTTTTTCAATTTGTTATCACTAAGATCCAAATAATTTAGCCTAGGTAACCCGTAGAAAGTACTAGAATTCAAAACGTTTAGTTGGTTTGCAAACAGCGACAGTTGAATCAAGTTTTGCAGTCCCTCGAATATCCCATTTGGTAAACTTATTAAGCTATTGTCAAAAAGAGAAATAATTCTTAGCGAAACTAACCCTTGAAATGCATTCGGAAACAAACTTGCCAATTCATTTCCATTCAGATAAATTTGATCCAAATGTCCTAATCCTTCAAACAATCCATCCGGCAAGTTTGTCAATTTGTTATCACTAAGATCCAAATAATTAAGCCTAGGTAACCCATAGAAAGTTCTCGAATTCAAAGCGTTTAGTTGGTTTGCATACAGTGAGAGTTGAATCAAGTTTTGAAGCTCCCAAAAAAAACCTACCGGCAACTGATCAAATTGTTTTGATGGAGATGCAACTGCCTTAGCATTACTTACCCCTGAAATAAATCTGTATCAAGTGTAGCCAATTTATTTCCATCAATATACAGATGGTATAGCGTATGCAATCCAGAAAATACACCCGCTTGAAGCATGGTCAAGTGATTGTTCTGTAAATTAAGTTCTTGTAAATTATGCAAATATGGAAAAGAATGAACGGCCAAGTGTACTAAACTATTTCCGTTATGTGTTAATAGGGTAGATTAACAACGATTCCTTGGTTTTGATAATACCGTTCTCGATACATTCAAACATCACTTCACTTTTATGAATACTTATATTTCAATTTAGGGGAAATTCTGGTATACACCTGTTTACGTTTGCAAGATCACACGTGACTATTTTGGTATGGTACCCTTTTACACTTTTGCAATTTGGTGACTGACTTACTTCTGTACTAGACACGATAATATCGTTAGACTCGGGGCAAACTGGCGGGGTTTCTGATATCCCATGAATAAAGATACTTGTATTACCTTGCAGATTCAAGTGAACACTGTCGTGTAGCAGATTGACACCACACAATTCAGCATTTTTGTTAATACCCACATATCTACTTCTACAATGCACCAAGTCTCCTTGTCTTTCAATATAAAGAAAGAAAGATTCTTCCGTAACTTAGGTGTCCGATAATTCAATGCGAGCATGATATCGTTGTGATGAATTTACTTGGACACTGCAGATTAGATGTGCACTTCCATGTAAGAACGTCCCCATTCCTTGACTGGTATTTCTTTCCTCAATGCTACATAGCTGAGTTTCGGCTGTTTCAACATCCCACAATGGCTTCACCGATAATTGGATGAAGGCTTCCGATGTATTACTGTAACAGCATACAAGAGCTGGGAACATCAAGCAGAATATATGCAGAATGAAACCAATTGTAGTATTGGCCATAGTCAGAAAACAAGGTAGATACCAAAGTCTAGATAAATGTCTGTAGCAACTTGAAAACTATTGATGACAACGGTGAATATAAAGCATTTCAATATCTTGTAATATTTCACTGGAATCCAATACACCTTTAGTCCAATTGATGTTAATGGTATTTTAATAGCAATACAAACAGGAGCCAACTTCTAACCGCGCCATAGCACTTGCCATTTAATAATATGTTTGTCATGATTGTCCATAGATGTGTAATACGGTTAATGGTGCTGCCACATCGGGATAGTTCCTATCAGATTCCGAATACAAACTTTAAACAAGGGAAACCCGTGGTTGTTCAGATTGCAGGTTGCCTCTAGAGAACACAATGAAAGGCATTGGTGATATGTTAGTAAGAAGAACTAGACACATTCTAACCACAATCTGATCACATGTGTTGCAACGGGTAATATAAACATGAAGAAGATGCATCACTCCTGCCTTTCTTTACCGGAATAAAACGTGATATGAGAAGAATGATTTATGACACGTAGAAGTATATTCTCGTATATGTTGTTTGAACAAACGTGTTATAACATGTTAGCTCATGTTAGATATGCCTCCGTGTGTCTGCAGGGACCTTGATTCATACAAAGCAGACAAATCATCCATGCTCAACAAACAAATGGAAGATCTTCAACAGGCTGACTCAAAGGGCGACTATTTCACCACTTGGAAAATCATCCATGATCTCTCTGAGAAAGACAGAAAGTCCAGTGTTAAGGTTAAGAAAAGAGATGGTACTACCCCCAAAAATGACAAAGACCTGCTTGCCGAATGGAAGAAGTACTTCAGTTCATTGCTAAATAATGACAGCGGTCAAACTCCATCCAATCTACCTTCACCTGCTGCCCAGGATCTACCAATCCTAATTAACCCTCCCACACTTCAAGAGACAAAGGAAGCGATTAGTCAACTGAAGCCCAACAAAGCTGCAGGTCTTGACTTCGCAATCACATCAGAAGCACCTCCAAGATGACGGTGAAGCTTTGGACAATGTTGTCCATGGATTTTGCATGGAAGTCTACACTACCCTTAAATCACCCAACCAATGGACCACCAGCGTTATTGTACCTCTACCAAAGAAGGGAGACCTATTTCAAATGACAAATTATAGAGGAATATCGCTACTGTCAATTGCAGCCAAGGTGTATAACAAGATCCTGCTAAACAGAATTAGAGATCATGTCGACCCTATCTTGAGAAACAAACCAGGCTGGCTTCCTTCCTGGAAGAAGCTTTGCACAGCAAATCCATATCCTCAGGAGGATTATGGAAGGGTTCAAGGACCATCAGTTACCTCTCACAGTCACATTCACAGACTTCAAGAAAGCTTTCGACTTAATAAACAGGAAAGTCATGTTTGCAGTGCTGCGACATTACGGATTACCAAAACCTCTTGTCGATGCCATGGTGTGATGTACAACAACTCTAAAAGTGCTGTGATGGTAGATGGCAGCATCTCAGATCCTTTTGCTGTCTCCACTGGAGTGATACAAGGTGATGTCCTAGTTCCATTCCTATTTGTGATACTGGTAGACTACCTATTGAAGAAAGCCACATCTGACCTTGACTCGGGAGTTGTGACACATCAGCGTCGCTCTAGACGTCATCCCGCCGTTGTTCTAAACGACCTTGATTTGCTGATGATATTGCCTTACTTGAGACCACAATTCCACGAGCTCAGACCAAGCTGACAAAAACTGCTGCAGCCGCAAAAGACCTTGGCCTCATGATTAGCGTTCCAAAAACAGAGTATATGACAGCCAACTGCAATCCTCACCCAACACTACAGGTCTATGGAGAAACCATCAGCCATGTGAGGGATTTTGGAACACCTGTGGAGGAGTCCTCAAGTAGCTATCGCAACAAAAGTGAAATTATTTAGCACCACCTGTGTAACGATTTTGCTGTATGGCTGCGAATCCTGGGTGATATCTCAAGATATGGAGTGCAAAATAAATGCCTATGCTACCTCTTGCTACAGGATAATGCTTAACATCAAACGCATGGATCATGTCCCGAACACCACCATTTATGACATGACCAAGACAGAGCCTCTTATCAACCGTATAAAAAGTCGCCAGCTGAGATTCCTTGGACATATTTTCCGTCTCCCTGATGACGAGCCTGCTAGAATGTATTCCACTTACATACCAACACATGGCCGAAGGAGACCTGGTCGTCCAAGCACATCATACTTGAAGTACATACAGCGCTTACTTGGTGATAATGAAGGCATGTTTCAAGAACGTCAGATAGCCACTCTTGCTACAGATCGCCGTGCTTGGAGAAAACTTGTGGTCGCCTGCTCCGCAGCCGAAGGATGATGATGATGTGTCTGCAGACATCATAATGATGTGTGAAGAGAAATACATAACGCATGAGCTGTGACAATTAAATTATAGATACGAGAATGACAGAAACGTCGTCTGCTGCTTGATTGCGCGAGCATTTAGATTCACTTACCGTATTCTTGAAAATGTCATCTCGTTCGACACTATACTTGTATCATTTATCAATATGCAGGAGAAATGGTGAAGTTCTAGCTTACTCTAACTTCACGAAAAACAACTTTTTCGTCCAATAAAAGTATTAATATACAGGTAGTATTTTTAATTATGTCAAATCCTGATCGGGCAACTATCCTTATCTAGAAATCCAAGGATACATTTCAGGTTTGAAGGAGAAAAAAAGCCTCCCTAAAATGTTTTTACATTTGGTATATCGAAATTCTAACCTTGCAAAGTTTGTAATATTTATGTCAAATAATATAGACAAAAATATAACGTTTTTGACCCTTGACCCCCATGTTGAAGCGGATCACATATTTATTTGACAGCATAATTATAATTGATGTTATGAGAAAAGATTGGACACTTTTTATACATGTTAGACAGTTCGGTACACCATTGTTGGATATTGATATGTTGGATACTGCTAAAATATTTCTAGTCGTAGCATGATCTTTCTGCATACACAAAATCATGTGTTTACCTCTTATGCAGTCCTAAGTAATATATATCGTAAGACAACATTGAAACATTGTTTTTGGTCATTTGGGGGCCATTACAAATGTTGACAACCATAGTGGATATTTTTAAAACAGTTATGGTATGTTTACCTTATAATACGCAAGTACTAATCATTCAAGCTTCCAAAAGTAATCATTTCTGTCTCAAAAGTTAGGGTGGCACTCGTTGAAATACACGTAGATGGGCCTTTTTCAAGAGGTATTTTGTTACCCCATGTAAAAATATTTTCAGTTTTTCAGAGAATAGTTTCATCAGGAATCCAAGGAAACATAATAAGAACATTTCCTAGAAACAATTCAAAATTTGAACTTACTTTTCTAGACGCTTTCGACGTCCGATCGGATGTGTTTTTATCAATGATGTATGACTATTGGTCCTTGCCAGAAGGGGTTGACTTTCTGGTGGCGTCACGAGATTTATTTGATGACGTCTTTCTGGATGAATTGATCGTACAATTAACTAAGTTGGTAGGCCACTCGTCGCCATTCATAAGGTGCTGTTTCATGTCATTGTTGGTTTTGCGCCAGATCCTTATTGATTTTCTAATCCATCTGGTGTTTCTAGCGTCGTCTCTCGCGAGTATGTTGGTATTGTCCTAATTGATTAGATGGTTTCCAGTAGCATCGTGGTCCGCGATGGAAGACTTCATCTCGGTGTTTTGAGAGACTTTCCTTGCCATGCGCGTTAATTTGCGGCATGTCATTTTGTCTGTTTACGTCTTATGTTTCTATATTTTTGCGTGTACCGTGCACTTTTTTATATCGAGTGCAATATATTCTTGTATCACACGAAATCAGCTATTCAATATTAGTATTAGTATTCATAACATATATTTCGATACCAAACCATTCAATTAGCTCGAGCTGACCATAATCTCAGCGAAATTGAATCGCCGATCTCAAAAATGTACTAGTGCGCATCAACTACGCAAACATACTTACGCGCATGTCTTCTGTGACGCACGCAAGTACTAATCGCAAGCATATTGGTCGCAACCGGGAACCTTTGGTGCGTAATTAAGATAATGTTATTAAGAATAAAAGATTCAAACAGTAAAACGACTTTATTGTGAGTCCTTGTTCATATTTTAATGATGACGTGCTGTACAATATTTTGAAATACAATTTTTGTTTTACAATATACTCTTCTTCTTAGTTAGAATTACGGTAAATCTTATCGCGGAGGACATAAATTCAACTTAAATAATATTATAGACACACCTCTTTACTCTTATTACTTGGTGTAACTGTCGGCCATTTTGGTTACAGTGGTTCCTATCATTTATCTATTATTGTGCATTTATTGACATATATTTGACATAAACGTGTTTATAACGAAACATAAAAGATTTTTAAAGAGGGTTAAAGTCTCCAATGACAGAATTATATGAGACTATACTAACCACTTCATAGTGTCAGGTAGCCCGAAAGGATGTGGTAAAAATGCTGTAGAGAATACAATGACTATACTTAGTCATGTATGGTGAACGAAGTTACGACATTATGCCTTCATCAGGTATATTTATAATGTTATGAATATTGGGCTTGGTCCTGTTTCTAATGATATTTAGATATATTGTTGCTGAGCTCCGTAGCTTTCGGGACCATCATCATGATTCGTTCGTTCAGTTCAGCGTAGTGGTTAAAGGACGTCCAAGTTATCGAGAGGATCAGTATTGGAAACCGATATTTTTAACAGAGACACTGGTTACGACCTACCGGCCATTTACGATGACCTACTCCCATGTATTTGTCAAAAGGGACTACGCTGAATGAAGGGATCGTGACGATCCCGAAAACTACCATGCTACGGAGCTCAACAATAATGGCTAGGAAAAGGTATCGAATTTAGTCATTAGAACTTTACATTAACATGTTTTAATAACGGCAGTGGGTATAACGAAAGTAATACCATTTATATTAAGTCAAATAGTTTGTATTATATACAATATTTCGTGCCCTTTACATGAAGGATACGCCAAATTATTCATATATTGAAATGAATAAACGGCCAAGTGTACTAAACTATTTCCGCTTAGAGCTAGATTAAATGTCTTACAACGATTCCTGGGTTTTAAAAATATCACTTCCCTTTTGTGAATACCTATATTACAAATTTGGCGAAATTCTGGTCTACGTATGTATCCATTTTTGGTATCACACGTGACTATTTTTGTATGGTACCCTTTTACTCTTTTGCAATTTGGTGACTGACTTACTTCAGTTCTAGATACGATGTCGTTAGATTCTGGGCAAACTGGCGGTGTTTCAGATATCCTATAAATAAAGATACTGGTATTACCTTGCAGATTCAGATGAACACTGTCCTGTAGGAGACTGACACCACAAAAATCAACATTGTCTTAATACCCACATATCTTTCTCTACAATGCACCAAGTCTCCTTGTCTTTCAATATGAAGAAAACCCGATTCTTCCGTAATATAGGTGTTCGTTAATTCAATGCGAGCATGGTGTCCCTGTGATGAATTTACTTGGACACTGCAGATTAGTTGTGCACTTCCATATAAGAACGTCCCCATTCATTGACTGGTATTTCTTTCTTCGATACTACATAGCTGAGTTTCGACGAATTCAACATCCCAATGGTTCCACTGATATTTGGATGGCGGCTTCCGATGTATTACTGCTACAGCATAAAAGAGCTGGGAATATCAAGCCGAATATTCGCAGGATGGAACCAATGGTAGTGTTGGCCATGGTCAGAAAACAAGTTGATAAGTATTTACTAAACTGTCTAGATAAATGTCTGTAGCAACTTCAAAACCATTGATGACAAAGGTGAATATAAAGCGTTTCAATATCTTGTATTAATTTGCTCTCTAATACATAGCAATAAAGACAGGAGCCAACTTTCAACCGCGCCATAGTACTTGACATTTAATAATTTCCATCAGAGTCCAATTACGAACCATAAACAAGGCAAAACCCGTGGCTGTACAGATTACAGATTGCCTTTAGAGAACACAATGAAAGAACTTGGTGATATATTAGTAAGAAGAACTGTACACATTCTAACCACAATCTGATCATATTTGTAGCAACGTGAAATATGAACATGAAGAAGATGCATAGCATCACCCCTGCCTCTACCGGAGTAACAACGTGGTATGAGAAGAAAGAAATTTGACACATACAGATATACTCATATATGTTGTTTGTGAGTTGCATATATGTTGTTTGAACAAAACGTGTAACGTGTTATAACATGTTAGCTCATGTTAGATATGCCTTCGTGTGCCTGCAGAAATCATAATGATGTGTGAAGAGAAATACATAACGACTGAGCTGTAACAATTAAGAAAAACGTCGTTTGCTGCTTGATTGCACGAATATGACAAAAACGTCGTCTGCTGCTTGATTGCGCGATTATTTAAATTCACTTCACCGTATCCTTGAAAATTTCATCACGTTCGACTCTACATGTACATTATACTTATATCATTTATTACCATATGCGGCAGAAATGGTGGAAGTTCTTGCTTACTCTAACTTGCAGAAAAAACGTACGACTATACAAACATTAATATACAGGTAGTTTGTTTAATTATTTCAAATCCTGATTGTGCAAATAGCTTTATCTAGGAATCCCGGAGCGTTTTTTTTTACCCCATGTAACACTATTTTCAGTTTCATCAGGAATCCAATGAAACATAATAAGACAATTTCATAGAAATAATTCAAAATTTGAACTTACTGTTCCAGACAGATTCGATGTCCGATCGGATGTCTTTAACAATGGTGTATAACCGTTGATCTAGAGTTGCCAGAAGGGGTTGACTTTCCGATGACGTCACGGAATTTATTTGATGAAGTATTCTGGATCAATTGGTCGTACACGTGACTAAGTTGGTAGGCCCCCTCGTCGCCATTTGTTAGGTGCTCTTTCTTGTCATCGTCAATCTCGCGAGTATGTTTGTAGGCCTATTGGTTTTCAGTAGCAGCGTGGTCCGCGATGGAAGACTTCATCTCGGTGTTATGAGAGTCTTTATTTGCCGTGCACGTGAATTTGCAGCCTGTCATTTTGTCCGTTTCCATCTTATGTTCCTTTTGGGGTGTATCGTGCAATATTATTTAATCAAGTGCGATATATTATATATGCGTGCGAATCGTGGACCCTAACAGCGGACTTAGAGGGGAGAATCAAGGCTGCAGAGATGATGTGCCTTCGCAAACTCCTTGGTATTTCCTACAAAGACCACATCACCAACGTCGAAGTCAGAAAAAGAATTATTGTAGCCTTCGGTATTTATAAAGACCTCCTAACCACAGTGAAAAGACGCAAGCTACAGTGGTATGGACACGTGTCCCGATCAACAGGACTTGCCAAAACGGTATTGCAAGGCACGGTGCCTGGAGGGCGAAAGAGAGGTCGGCAGAGAAGAAGGTGGGAAGACAACATATCTGAATGGACTGATCTGGAGCTTAGTGATACCTTGAGATTGGCAGAGAACCGACAAGGATGGAGAGAGCTGGTGGTCAGGGCATCTGTGGCGCCCCAACGGTCGACAAGATTACGGGATAGATAGATATATTCTTGTATCATACGAAAAAGCTATTCAATATTATTATTATTATTATTATTATTATTATTATTTATAACAGACTATTTCGATACAAAATCTTTCAATTAGTTCGAACTGACCATAATCTCAGCCAAATTAAAACGCCGATCTAAAAAATGTACCAATGCGCATCAACTGCGCATACATACTCATGGGCACGTCTTCTGTGACGCACGAAAGTACTAATCGCAAGAATATTGTTCGCAAACCGGGAACCTTTTGGTGTGCAATTAAAATAATGTTTTAAAGAATAAAAGAATCAAACAGTAAATCGACTTTATTGTGAGTCCTGTGTTCATATTTTATTTATGACATGCTGTACAATATTTGAAATGCAATTCGTGTTTTACAATACTTTTCTTCTTAGTTAGAATGACGTTAAATCTTATCGCGGAGGACATAAATTCAACTTAAATAATATTGAAGAAACACCTCTTTACTCTTATTATTTGGTGTAACTGTCGGCCATTTTGGTTACAATGGTTCCTATCATTTATCTATTATGGTGCATTTATTGACATATATTTGACATTAACGTGTTTATATCGAAACATTTTAAAGAGGGTTACAACCTTCAATGACCGAATCATAGAGAGACTAACCACTTCATAGTGTCAGATAGCGGAGGAGATATTATAGCAAAAGTGCTGCAGAGAATACAATAGCTATAATGAACGACGTTGCGATATTATGTCTTCATTAGCTATTTTTTCAATTTATGAATATTGGGCTTGCACCTATCTTGTTTCTAATGATTAATTTAGATACATTGTTGCTGAGCTCCGTAGCTTTCGGGATCATCATGATCCGTTCGATGTGTAGTGGTTTAAAGGACGTCCAAGTTATCGCCAGAGAGGATCAGAATTGGAAACGCAATATCAGAGAGGCTATCGAAATAAGAAAGCATTAAACCGATATTTTTAACACAGACAACGGCTACGACGTGCCGGCCATCTACGATGACCTACTGCCATGTATTTGTCCCTGTCAAAAGGGACTACGCTGAATGAAGGGATCGTGACGATCCCGAAAACTACCATGCTACGGAGCTCAACAATAATGGCTCGAAAAAGTAGTCATAGAACTTTACAATAACATGTTATAAATATGTTTTTAAACAGTAATCCGGAATAGAGAAACGCCCTCACTGATCGAAGAAACTGGTGTTATACGCTTAAAGTTAAACCCAATATAAATAATAAAAATCTTGTCAGACATTGCTCATTTCTACAGTGCAACAGGTCATAATATTCCCTAAAGCAACAAATTATATAAGAGATTGTGCGTAATTTGATTTTTTAGCAGAACATCTGCTGTGATAACACACATAATACTTGTGCAATGGTTTTATGAATTCATGATATCTTAAAAATGGGTGGAAAAAGTTGAAAATCTGGAATAGCAATCAATGATTTAACTAACACTTACATGTATATTATACACTTAAGATATACTTGTTATTTTAAGTGTTGAAAAAATAAGGCAAAATGTGTGTCTTTAGTACTAGTAGTTATAAAGGACTGTTATGTTTGTAAAAAGTGCACTGTCAAGTCCCAGATATACCAGTTTCGTTCAATACTGAAACATAAAAGTTAACAGTATCGCTTGAAACTGGTACGATTTTACTGTTCCAGTATCGGTCGATATCGGACGATATTGGTACAAATGCTAACTAGTGTAATTTGTTCCAGTATCGCCCGATACTGGTATCTTTTATATGTCACAGTATTGTGTGATACTGGAACACTGACTTTGTACCAGTATCGAACGATACAGGGTGTTCCAGTAGTATCGGATGATACTAATACAGTCCAGAATCTGGGACCGTAAGTACACATTTTCCTTATATTTTTAATTATCTGATCAATGTTAATTAAAGCACATTATTCCAATGACGTCAAACCTAGCAACATGATACGTTGTATAGATTTCGAATTATAGATAAAAAGAACTGTGTAGATTCCAATATTTGACTTTCCCCCCACTTCTTGATAATGTCTAAGTTTTAACATATTTCAAAAAGTAAACTTGCTTGTACAAAGAGTACGTGCCCATCTAAAACAAAAGTATTTATATAGTTTATAAGCTGATACAGTTAAATAACTTTGGTGAAAACAACTTCTTTTTACAAAATAAAACATGATTTTAACAAAATGTCATGAAATTCACTTAAATATGTCAAAAGCTAATTTGAAAGTCAACAATAAAACATCGGATGATGTTGAACACGACAAAATATACCAGTATTCTACCTACATTTGTTTGTACAATGTTTTGTTTGATTTAAATTGGTGCCGTGACGGGATGTAGGTCATTATCAACAGGTCGACATTTTAGTAGTAGTAGTAAGAGTACGACTGGACTAACGCCAGGAGTACTCTTAAGGCCCTGTCACACCATAACGTATGGCCTGAACGTGGCCTGAACGTATGCCGACGTATTCAAAAAAATAGCTCGAAAATTGTCAGAGTCCGAGAACGTCCAAGAACGTCTAACTTCCCAACGAATTGCGTCAACATCGGTGATGGAATGGACGTATCCATAGCGTATTAAACGCATACATTGCGTATGACTAACGTATTAACTTATAACAAACTTATGACAGCGTGTCACAGCGTATGCGATCGGCGAGCGTATGACCAACGTATTCGTAGCGTATGTCTGCCGTGCTCGACGTATCCTCAGCGTATCCTCGGCGTACATTGAACACGTGACTTATGCCGTTGCCGTTGCAGAAATTGAGTTTCGTATACGGTGGGACAAATGTTGCCAGTTCAAGTAAACGCAGCCTATATGATAACTATTAAAATATCTAGAAGGGTAAATCCATATGTCCAACCTATAACTTAAGACGATTAACGTACCCCTAAAGGCCCTGTCACACCATAACGTATCGCCTCAACGTATGCCAACGTATGCGAAATATCGAAAAATACGTTGGTGTGCGTTGGCGTACGCTGATATAAGTTAGGGGTACGTTGGGGATACGTCGTTTACGTTAAGAGCACGCTGTGATACGCTGTGACAATTTGGACCACGAACAAATATTGAGAATGCTCAAAATTTCTCGACGTACTCAACGTGTGCTTAATACGTTCTGCATAAGTTTCCGGTAAGTTTGTGGTACGTTTAATATACGTTGACATACGCTGACATACGTTAGTTGTACGTTACTCGTACGTTACTCGTAAGTTGGTATACGTTGATGAACGTAGGCTGGGGGAAACGTACAGCCAACGTAGTGATAACGAGTTGATAACGTATATGTGCCGTAGCCTATGTCTAACGTATGCCTGACGTACTTCCAACGAGTTTCGACGTATTCCCACGTATTCACCTTATGCCGGGCGATCGTGTAAGGCCCTGTCACGTATCCATAGCGTATCCATAGCGTATTGAACGTATACATAGCGTATGACTAACGTATTGATAGCGTATCACTAACTTATAACATACTTATGACAGCGTATCACAGCGTATGCGAGCGTATGACTAACGTATGCTAAACGTATACTTAACGTATTCGTAGCGTATGTCTGCCGTGTTCGACGTATCGTCAGCGTATCCTCGACGTTCAACGAACACGTGGCTTATTATGCCGCTGTAGCACGTATAAATACCGCGCCGATCTCACATTACATCATTCCCGCCGATGTCATCAAGCAGTTAACATGCCTTCCAAGAAGAGGCAAGCAACCAGGGGCCGAGACCGAGGAGGAGGAAAAAGCAAGAAGGCCAAGACAGGCCATGAAGAAGTGAGGATGAGATACTCAAGGGGCCCATTTATATACTCAAACCCTCCATAAGTTCCCAAAACGCCGAATGCGCGCTAGCTGTACGGTAGCCCTGTCACACCATGGCGTATCGCCTGAACGTATAACAACGTATGCGAAATATCGAAAAAGACGTTGGCGTACGTTGGCGTACGTTGGCGTACGTTGGTGTACGCTGATACAAGTTAGGGGTAAGTTTGGGATACGTCGTATACGTTAAGAGCACGCTGTGATACGTTGTGAACATTTGGAACACGTCGAGCCCGCGAAAAATTATTGAGCATGTTCAAAAGTTCTCGACGTACTCAACGTGTGCTTAACTTACGTTCTGCATAAGTTCCCGATAGGTTCGTGGTACGTTAGACATACGTTTACAAACGCTGACATACGTTAGACATACGCTGACATACGTTAGAGGTACGTTAATCGTCTTAAGTTGTAGGTTGGACATATAGATTTACCCTTTTAATAGTTACCATCTAGGCTGCGTTTACTTGAACTGGCAACACTTGTCCCGCCGTGTACGAAACTCAATTTCTGCAACGGCATAAGTCACGTGTTCGTTGTACGCCGAGGATACGCTGAGGATACGTCGAGCACGGCAGACATACGCTACGAATACGTTGGTCATACGCTCGCCGATCGCATACGCTGTGATACGCTGTCATAAGTTTGTTATAAGTTAGTGATACGCTATCAATACGTTAGTCATACGCTATGTATGCGTTTAATACGTTATGGATACATCACCGATGTTGACGCAATTCGTTGGGAAGTTGGACGTTCTTGGACGTTCTCGGACTCTGACAATTTTCGAGCTATTTTTTGAATACGTCGGCATACGTTCAGGCCACGTTCAGGCCATACGCTATGGTGTGACAGGGCCTTAACTTACACCTAGCACATAAAGTCCCTGCTCAGGTGCTTTGAGGTTGACTAATTCAAAATATATAATCGGTACCAAAAATCTGAGATATACATTAAATGAGCAAATTTCTTCTCCGCAGTTTGATACCTCATTCAACAAAATCGAATGGATACTTTTAAAGTTATGTCGATTTCAATGACCGTTCATGCAACAGAAAAGTGGCACTAGGTATAGGAAATCATTGATTTGTGTGTGATTTACCATAGACGGTAAAAATCAATGTTTTACCCGTCTATGGATTTACGCACTGAAAAACTCACAGCTTATCAGCTAAGACTTGTATTCTTCACAGCCAGATACACCCTTTGTCCCGCACATTGCGGTTATCACTAAAGACCCATTCATCTGTCACGTTCAGATAGCACACAGTAATCATCAAATACATACCAGTGATATTTACAAACGATTAAAGTATAAGGCAACATACTCAGGGGCGTTAGGATCAGCATTCGCGTTCTTCTCGTTCGCCCAAGAGTTCCAAGAATTCACAGCCCTCTTTGTATTTTTTTTGTATTAACAGGGATTCTACTGGCAAGAAGCTTGCCGACTTGACTTAAATACCACTTTTAATTCCTGCCCCAGCCTACCAGTTACAAACTCTTTGACCCACAAATGTTTACCAAAAGTCACCTCTTCCATCTCTACATTATAATAGCATATATGCAAATTTTGAATGTGAAAGCATGGCATGTGACAGATACTCCCATTTGATCGACCTTGATAACCCCGTTTCCAAAACCAAAAAAGCTCACAATTACTCGTTTATGCTGCAATTGCAATTGCTCTATTTTCCTTGTGTGTATTCTAAAGTTTTGAAGCATATGATTAAAACACCTTAACATTTTCCGCGCGGCTACTAGTTTTACCACAAACAAAAAGATTTTTCAGAAACCTTTCCCAATTTTCAAAGTCTATATTTAAGAATTACTGAACCAATATTAGGCATGTTTGTACCTATTTGAATTCATTTCTCATGGTGATTCCAAATATGTTGGCGAAATTCAATAATTTTGACATTTTCAAACTCCAAATATTATGTGAAATTTTGAACTGTCGTCTGCAGACGACTGCCGCGTGGAAAATAAGGTTGTTTTAACATGACTGAATGTACTTATATTTAAAGTTATGATTTGCTATGTAGATTATTTGACAGTCTGATTGCATATACTGCTAACATACCGTATATGTACAATTCAGGAACTATACATTAAACTTTTGTCAGTAAAATCAAAGCATTGCCTGGTATTATATATTATTTAATATGTTAACTAAGGGAGCACATCAAAACTCGACCGCGCGGCAACCGCAGGTTCCGCCCGGTTATTGTTTAGAACAATAGAAACCGGCTGCAACCGCACGGAACCCCACGGTACCGGCGGTTGCCGGGTGGTCGTTTTTTGATGTGCTCCCTAACTCACTTCTATTTTATAACTATAGTGACTAGTGTAGTAACAGAATAATTTCATCTTCAGCCATCTGTACTTGGAATATTTTACACATAAGGAATATATACTGTATAGTCACATTACATTGGGCAATTCAAATTCCACATCACATTGGGCAATTCAAATTCTTGAAGTCCACCCCCCCCCCCCCCCCCCTCCCCTATGAAAGACATTACCTTAATCCTCCCCACAGAGAGTGTGAATTTCAAATGGTGTTACCTGCATTTGAAATCTACACTCCCTTTGTGGAAGATTCAGTGCATGTCTTCCATAGAGGGTGTATGGATTTCAAATGGAATAGCCCATTGTCTCCTGTACCTGGGTATCCTGATTGTGTTCCTGTACAATTTGTCAGTTAGGACTGGTTTCTTGATGGTATATTGTAGATCTAGGTAAAGATCCCAACCGGGCCGAAGGCCCGCGCCCCGGCGCAGCCGGCCGAGCAAAGCGAGGATCCACTACTACGTATGTTCACATGGTTATATATTCGGGGTATTGGGTAGGCACGATACCAGTGCTAGTATATTGTACACAACGTTATAGTTTTATCACTCCATGTCATACGGAAAGATGCCAAAAAGTGTCAAAAAATACCAACCGAATGTTGCTAAAATATTTCCCGTAAATTAGGTTGAGCAACATAAAATGACTCAAGATTCATTGCTTAATGTTGCTGAAACTTGCATACGGATTTGATGAGAATTGCATAGCGTTTACCAAAATATTGCAGCGCGTTAGGTTGTCTGTCACCTTTGACAACTTTTGAAATGTTGTGGAACTGTAATGAATGTTATCATAATTCGAATGTTTGTTAATTTGTTTACAAGGTAAATCCGGGCGGACACACGATGGGTTTCTGATTCTGGTGGGACCAGACTCTGGCAAAATGCTCGAGCCAGGCTTAGTGTATATATAGACGAAAGAAAGTTTAAGAGCCATGTTAGACAACTTTGGGTTTTCCACTGTGACATGGGGCCTTTGGTATTTTGACAACATTGCGAATTTCCACGCACGACATGATTTTTTCTGTAAATGATCGACGGCCTAGTAGTAATGTGTGTATGCCTGCGCCATTGGATGACTTGCTACTCTCACATTGTGTGTAACTCGATTGCACGCTGAACATTTTTATCAGCTTGTTTCTTTCGAAAACGAGAGACTATTTCTGCAATTGTATACAGATATGGGTTAATTGCCGAATTTATTGGTACAACAAAGGTCACTGACCAAGCAAACACTGAAGGGGGCAGTTCAATGACCCTTGCTTGAACAAGAATTCCAAGGACAATTATCGGAAATATGCACATGAAGTCAGTAACTATAATAGCCGTTACCTTACTGGTTAGTCGGATTTGTTCTTTCATATCGGGTGTACGTCCAGATTCTTTTGCTGACTTTGCAACTGATCTCATTATCTCTAAATAGCATGCGAGTATTATCAGGTAGCACAAAAAAATTACTCCAAGGAACAGTGCTGTTGAAAAGTACAAACCATTTTCAAAACTGGAGAATTTAGTATCAAATGATGCCTTCCGGTACCAAAAAGAATTTTCTGGATATATTGTGGTGGTACTGTATGTATTTGAGTATGATGGGATTAAAGCTAATGGCAAACCAACACATACATGTGAATTATCATAAAACCTAAAGTTTCTTCCAGATAAAATGGATGGAACAACACCTAATAATACTGAACAAACCCATATCAGTATTGATGTCACAACTGTTGATCGTTTACCCATTTTGTAAGTAGAGTACGGGAACTTAATACAAATAAACCTATCAATACTTATCAACGTCAAAAAGAAAACAGATAATTCGGTTGATGCTATTGACAGTGCTCCAGCTGTCCTGCACGTAATACCAGATATCCATGTTTCCGATAGCATGGGAAAGTAATTGCCATAGTAGATATCAGCACACGCAACTGTTAACATATATAAGCCCATTAGTGAATCAGACATGGCCAGATTGCTAAGTAGTAAATCTTGAACTTTATATTTCTTGGTAGTTGTATATCTCCAAACCAAAACAAATATATTTCCACCTAATGCATTAAGACCAATTAGCCACATTAAAACAACTAATATTCTGTCTGAAAGCAACCTATCACAAGTGAGATATGGTGATCTGTCATCGGCTGCATTGCAGTTAACACCAGCAGGCACATAACACTCACATATCTCGTGTTGACTAACAGTCATATCAAATGTTACAGTAACCGTTGAGAAAGTATCTCTGGTGATACTTGTCAAAGAATTATTATATATTACAAATAAACTTAAATGTGTCAAGTGATCTATATTCGGACATTCTGTCAACCTGTTGTTGGATAAATCAATGACTTCCATATTAATTGTGTCCTCGAATATATTAATGTCAAGATTTCTTAATTTATTTGTGTGTAAAAATAATAAAATCAAACTGAATAGCCCCTGAAATACTTTTGCATCTAGCCAGTGTAGTTTGTTATCATACAAGGCAAGATATTCTAGATTTAACAATCCATTAAACACACCATCTGGCAAACTTGTAAATTTATTGAAAGCGATGCCCAGAATTCTCAATTTGGCTTTGTTATAAAATTGAAGAAGGTTCAATGCGACCATTTGATTTCCTTGCAGATGCAGCTCGCGCAAATTGTTAAGTTCCCAAAACACCCCATCTGAGAGAGTAATCAAGTTATTGTCAGCTAAATTCAAGAAGGTTAACTTATCCAAACCAAGGAAAGTAGTCGAATTTATAAAGAACAATTGGTTTTCATTTAGAAAAAGTGTATTCAAGTGTCCAAGTCCTTCAAAAAAACCACCCGGCAACGTGATCAAGGGATTATCTCCCAGACTTAAAAACATTAGGCTATGTAACACTTGAAAAGTTGTTGAATTCAAGGTTACCAGTCGGTTACCATGAAGGTACAGTTCTTCCAAAATGCTGAGTTCCTCGAACAACCCATCCGGTAAACTTATCAAGCTGTTTTGATTCAGATCCAGGACGGTCAACCTATGCAACCCTTGGAACGTACTGACATTTAAGGTGTTTAATAGGTTTATATGAAGGTGAAGATGAGTCAAGTTTTGCAATCCCTCGAATATCCCATTCGGTAAACGTATTAAGTTATTGTTAAACAGAGAAAGAATTCTTAGCAAAACCAAACCTTGAAATGTATTTGAAAACAAGCTTGTAAATTCATTTCCATAAAGATAAAGTTGATTCAAATTTCCAAGTCTTTCGAAAAAACCATCCAGCAATGTGATCAAGCTGTTTTGATTCAGACTCAGGACGGTCAGCCTATGCAACCCTTGGAACGTACTGACATTTAAGGTGTTTAATAGGTTTATATGAAGGTAAAGATGAGTCAAATTTCCCAATTCCTCAAACAGTCCATCCGGCAATTGTGTCAGTTTGTTATAACTAAGACTAAGATAGTTTAGCCTAAATAATCCGTAGAAAATGCCCGAATTCAAGATGTTTAGTTGATTTGCATGCAGTGTGAGTTGATACAGGTTTTGCAGCCCCCAAAACAAACCTACAGGCAACAAGATTAACTTATTGTCATGTAGATACAACTGTTTTAACATTACTAACCCCTGAAATAAATTTCTATCAAGTTTGGCTAATTTATTTCCAAAAATATATAGATGGAATAGCGTATGCAATCAAGAAAATACACCCGAATGAAGTGTTGTCAAGTGATTGTTCTGTAAATTAAGTTCTTGCAAATTATTCAAATATTGAAATGAATGAACGGCCAAGTGTACTAAAATATTTCCGCTTACATCTAGCCTAAGTGTGTTTATAGGGTAGAGTATCAACGATTCCTGCGTTTTTAAAACACCGTTCTCGAAACATTCAATTATCCCTTCCCTTTGATAAATACTTATATTACAATTTGAGGGGAATGTTAGTATACACTTAAATATGTTAGCAAGATCACACATGACTTTGGTGTGATACCCTTTTACACTTTCGCAATTTGTTGTTAGACTTACTTCTGTTCTAGATACAATATATTTAGATTCTTGGCAAACTCGCTGTGTTTCTGATATCCCATGAATAAAGATACTGGTATTACCTTGCAGATTTAACTGAACACTTTCCTGTAGGATACTGACGCCACATGATTCAACATTTGTCTTAATACCCACATATCTATCTCTACAATGCACCAAGTCTCCTTGTCTTTCAATATACAGGAAAAATGATTCTTCCGTGACATGGGTGTTTGACAATTCAATGCGAGCATGATATCCCTGTGATGAATTAACTTGGACACTGCAGATTAGATGTGCACTTCCATGTAAGAACGTCCCCATTCCTTGACTGGTATTTCTTTCTTCAATTCGACATAGCTGAGTTTCGGCGGTTTCAACATCCCATAATGGCTTCACCGATATTTGGATAACGGCTTCCGATGTATTACTGCTACAGCATAAAAGAGCTGGGAATATCAAGCAGAATATTCGCATGATGAAACCATTAGTAGTGCTGGCCATATTCAAAAAGTAGAGTAGGGCCTATATGTAAGAGTTGATATTATTATTTACAGAACTGTGTAGATAATTAGTATAGCAACTTGAAATGCGTTGATGACGAAGGTGAAGAAAAGGTGTTTCAATATCTTGTAATATCTCGCTGGTGCTACCACGAACATATCAGAATATAGACACACACACTTGAAATAGACGGAGAATCCGCGGTTGTACAGAGTTTGCAGACTGCTTCTAGAGAAGGTATTTTAATATCTTGTAATATCTCGCTGATGCTACCATGAACATATATCAAAGACTAGACACGCACACTTTAAATAGAAGGAGAACCCGCGGGTGTACCGAGTTTGTAAACTGTTTCAAGAGACGATGTTGCTATACCATGTCATTTGGTGGAAATGTGCACAGTAAAGCCAATTGAAAGTATTTTAGATAGCGGCTACATGTAGCAACATGGTGAAATGTAAAACTTGACGAAGATGTGAGTTTCTTGGTTGAAACTGAAGTAAAAACGTGGCGAAATATTTGAGAAGGAAGAAATATGCCACACGCAAGTTTAAACTCATATGTTGGTTGGTTGAATAAAATAGTAGCTCTGGTGGTTAGATAAGTCACCGTATGTCTGCATACATATCCTGAAGATGTGTGAAGAAGAATACACAGCGAATGCTGGCTCTTAAAATTACATTATCGTTCCACAAGCTACCTCTACTGCTTGATTGCAACACAAATCTGACTCAACAATTACATTATCGTTTCACGAGCTACCTCTACTGCTTGATTGCAACATTATTCATATTTGCCTATCGTACCTAGCTAGCTGCTATCTACAACGCGCCAACACGGGCGTTCTGGTGTCAAATATTGTTAATTGATGGGTGAAGACGGCTTGCTGCTAGCTCTTTTATTACATTATACTCCATCTTTACACCTCGTACACGCATTATTTGATGTAGGTATAGACATATCAAGACTTGTTCACTTTGAAATATTGAACACTTTTTAAAGAGATCCTTCTGTGTAGATAATTAGTATAGCAACTTGAAATGCGTTGATGACGAAGGTGAAGAAAAGGTCTTGTAATATCTCGCTGGTGAGAAAAGGTCTTGTAATATCTCGCTGCCCCTCAATTTTTTCAGAAGTTGGATTGTTCACATATACGAAATGCTTATATTATATACGTACTAAGGCCAAATAAAAAAGGTCTGCCTCAGAAGCCCGCCCGCATTGGTATGTGAAATGAGTTACGGCGCGTATATCTATGCGCTGGGGGCTAAAAAAACTTTTCTTTTTTTGTCTTTTCTTTTTTTGTGTGAATTGTTTTGGATTTGTTATTATTTTTATTTATTGTGATTTTTAAAAAAAAAGTTTAAAAAAGTTCTCTGTAAGCTTGGATAAAGCAACAAAAAAAATCGCATAAAACAAAAAAGCATACCTCAGACTATTTTCTAAAAAAAAACCCAAAAAAAATCGCACAGCACTTTGATTTTTTGCACACTGTTTCTGAGACAGACTTTCTTCTTTGTTTGGCCTAACTACCACCCACAATTATAGAGCTTAATTTGCAGTATTTCCCGTGAAATTCATGGATTTGCTAGCATTTTGAGTTTCTATGTGATGACATCGAAACTACCCATATTCATCTAAAAAAGGCCACAGATGGCTTCTCCCTTATTTGTTTCATGTTTATTCAAAATAACCTTGAAAACCACCCATGGCTTGTAACGTGATGCTTAGTCATGACCTCCCTGATTCAATTGGTGGTGACTTTTAACCAAAATACAAAAAAAGTGAAAAGCACTAATATACCTTCGGAGATGCTGAGAACATGTCTTTAATTTTCATTTTTACTGATTTTTTTTTAAAGAAATCTTACAAGAGAGGGTTTCTATGTATATATATCATCTATCTAAACAATGTCAAAATATTGAATTTTATTTTTTATGAAATCTCTCCGTGCCCCTTTAAGTCTTACCATACAGATTTTTCAGAAACCTTTCAAGGTCTATTTCAAGGGTGACTTAACCAATACTAGGCATGTCTGCATTCCTCGTGGTGACTCCAATCCAAATATTGTAAGGGTATGGTAATGAATTTCAATAATTTTGACATTTTTGAAACATCTTGTGAAATGTTGGTATGTCGTCTGCAGACCTGCCGTGTGGAAGGTGTTAAAATACGAGTTGAGATGAATACAGAGAGACATATATTTGTACTTTAGCGAAGTTGTTTTACTTGCTCTCTTATTACACTATACTCTCTATTTAGGCCAAAAAATTAAATACTTTGTCTCATCACCTTTTGGCTAATCAATAAGTTATGTGCTGTGCTTTTGTTGTTGTTTTTTTACAAAAAAAGAGCTATTTTATTTAAAATTTGATAAAAACCCAAATATATTCATTGCTTTTGCCTTCTTAATAAAAATAATCAGACATGATCAATGCACATTGTACGCTTGTGTTCTCTTTTATCTCTTAACTTTACAAAGTTAGTTGAATGTGTGTTCTCAGTCACAAAGTTGCCGAATACCGCCGAAAGAAACTCGTTTGAAAAAATAATAATAATATTAATTTTAAAAAAGGCTGCCGCGAAAGCTCATTTTAAACGCAATGCGTGCGGGTCGCTGAGACAAAGTATTAAATTTGTTTGGCCATTTCATGCTATAATTACACTAAACTTTATGTTGAATTATCATCATTTGTTTCTGAGCAGTATCGGTTTCACTGTCTAGACATTTCATAGGCGACGAAAAAAACACCAGTTGATGGGCCCGATCGACCCAATTTTTAAAATGTCTTTATTTATTTCTGTTTTTTTTAAACAATTTGGAAAATATTTTTTTCTATTTTTGTCCCTCACAATTTGAAAAAAGGAAATAAAACAAAATTTGGTTGGTCGGGCACGTGCAACAGGGTTTTGTTAGGTTTAACATAATTATCGTTTAACTCCCCAGTATGCTTTTCCCTATATTGTATGATAAATAAGATATTACATTCGTTACCTGCGGTGACTTCAGATAATATCTTTTATAGCGAGTAGGAGCCTATATTATAATGTAATACAAGGGCAGTGTAAAATCCCTGGGTGTAAAACACCTCGCAAGTGCTTCATTGCAGTTATAGATGCAACTTTTGCAAGAAGAAATTATTGTGGTTTGTTTCCACTATCCCATGAGGTGAAAATACCAAGCGAATGTGATTTTTTGTTGAATTCTTGTTTTCATTTATTTATTCCTCACAACATATATAAACACCAATTATTATTTACAGCAAAACACATAAATACCGTATTATATAAAATGTTAAAAGAATTGAGTTACATTACAATAACAGCTACATTTACACTTTACATACGAAATCACACATTGATGCATAATTATATCTCAAAAACAAGGATGGCTCAATCTTAAACTATTAATATCAGCCACACATGAAATAATTAAAGGTATATTATGTGATCTTTCCAGGGAACGCCCTCAACATCGAAAAAAAAATTGAAAGAAGATTTTCTTGCAGATTTACATTTCTGATCATAAATCGTACATACATTCCAAGTTACAGGGCAATACGATTCTTAATTACTTCAAAATCATGATTTTAGAGTGAAAATAAACTGTCGGATAATCCGACAGTTTATTATTTTCACTCTAAATTCACTCTAAAACCATGATTTTGAGGTAATTAGGAACCGTATCGCTCTGTAACTTGGAATGTATGTATGATTTATGATCAGAAATGTAAATCTGCAAGAAAATCTACTTTCTAAAAAAAATAATGAATAGAGGGCGCTCTCTGGAAAAGATCACATAATATGCCTTTAAATATAATTTCTAAAGACATACATCACTGTAGAATAACAATGATTATAGCACTTAGTGTGCTTCAAGGAGTACCAATGAATGTGATATTGGGTGTTTTTTTGTTAACAGGGGTTAACAAATTTATCATTTAGAGACATAAATACTTTCAAAATTAGGAAGAAAATGATATGTGGAATAATAATAGTTGTTTATTTATGAGGAACTTTCCCCATTTTATTCACAATTTCAAAAACAAATACAATGCACCTTTAGATGATCATAACTTCATGAATAAATGTCGGAATAGAACAATTCAAAGGACAAAATATAGTCAGAAATGAGCGATTACGTAAAAAGTAGTCAAAGAACACTTCCATCCAAATTTGCTCACATTGTGTGATTCAGACAGCACATGTACAAGTAGCCTGAACTCCAATTCAACCATATTATTCACTTTCTGAAGAGAGCCACCATCTGTTCTGTGGAAAGGGGCAATCCATCCGAATGGCTCTTTTCAGAGCAACCAATCTTTCACAAGTAGGAAAGGAGCACCAAATCAAATCATCGGGACGGCAGCCCAAATGGTAATAATAATAGAGAAGTGGCACTCTCTATGTTTTGCTTAATATTATAATAATCTGGTCCTGACGAAAGCTTGACTGTTTTTAACTTGTCCGACGGCAAACCCTTTAAACTCGTAACTTATATTCTGAAGAGACTTTATAATTCTTTTTTAGATTAAAAGAGTCAAATGGTAATCTTTCTCCTTACAATGAGTTGTATTGTTTTTGTTCTATGGTTATTATGAATGTCACAATCGAGTATTACTCAGTACTCTCATGATATGAAGAAAGACATTATCTAAGTATTCAACAGTTGGCTAATTGAAAAGAGATTGACTAAGTAACCACCCGCGCAAATGAAAATCTGCATAATACACGAGCTTGGTTGGAAGTGTTCTTTAACTACCATTATGTAATCACTTATTTCTCCATACTTACTCAACTGAATCAAATGTTATCTTCACATTATAGCCAACTAATTTGACTTTGTTTTGTCGTTTAAACTGTTCTATTCCGACACTTATTTAGGAAGCTTATGATCATCTAAAGGCGCGTGGTAATTTATATATATGAGAAAAAGCTTGGATATTATTTAGACAGTTCGAGAGTTTGTCGGGAATTGATAAGTCAATAGCGACTTTTTGGCTATCAAAATGGCGACAGTGAGCTATAGCGGCCGTTTTAGATACTAAAGTACTAAATGTTCTTTATATTCTAGCATCTTTTTGCATACACAAAATCACTGTTCTGACCTCTGCAGTCTTCAAGGGACAGTATTGAAATATTATTGCCTAGTGGGTATTTTGATTTTGGGCAGTAGCGTAACTAGGGTCTTTGGGTGTTTTTTTTTGGGGGGGGGGGGCATGTCTGTGATCTAGGGGGGGGGGGGGGGCATAACCGACTATGTTTTATTGATTTACATACAGTTATATAGAGTTTGCCTTTTCATTTGGGGGGGTGCAAGTCTTCCAGCAAGGGGGAGAGGAAATGCCCCCTGCCCGTTCCCTCTAGTTCCACCTCTGATTTGGGGGCCAATTTTAAACATTTGATATCTATCTTGGATATTTTCAAAAGTGTAATGCCATATTTTGTAACCTTCACAAATACTAACCATGCATACATGCTTCAAACTAACGATTACATTCTCTAAGTAAGCCTTGTCAAATATCAATAGGTTGCTATGTTGAAATTTAGCGATCATTTTAAAAACTCCCTCTAAGGACTGCAAGGGTACAAATTGTCTCCCCCACTTGTTTGGTATATCTGATGGTCTAGGCCATGGCTGTATAGAGCAACAGAGAGTCCCTATGCATATACGACACCTCCCACAATGGTCTTATCTTCCATAATGCTTTTGTTTTTATTCGTAGTATTATACTGAACCTTTTGCAAGACGTAATTGTTAAAGGGGATGTTAACTCTCAGGCATATAGCCCGAGAGTTTTATTGAGATGAATTTGGTGCAATTTAATCATTTTTTACCAAAAACTGAATTTGCTACGAATGCAGCAAAATTTGAGCCAAAAATAGAGTGTTTTGGTCAAAAATTTAAAAATCTGCATTTTTAGTGAAATTTGATACCAACAATGGATTATCCGACCCATTTCCTTTCCAAAAATGTATACTTTTATATAAACTGCTCACAAAAAGTTAGGAAACTTTTTTTAATCAAGTATATATTTTTTTATTTATTACCCTCTTATATTATTATGTTGCATATCAATGGAAAGCTGAGGTGTTCTTCTTTAAAATGATACCAAATGGGCAATGATGACATGTTGCTGAACTTGGCCACATTAATGAGAATGAGACAAAGTGACAAATCAAATGTGCCAAAATTACCGTTATCTGTGCTAAACTTTATTGAAACTACAAAACGTTTACCGTGTCTCAGAAAAAATTACAAGTTGTAGGAGGCCTAAACCTTTCATCACTTACCTTCACGACCTTCCACCTGTTAACCCAGTCTACCAAATACCCAAACAATGGTTTTCTAAGGAGATGAGGGTTAACTTGTGTGTGTTGTGCTAACTGGTGCAAATCTTTGTGTAAACCATTCATGGTTCTCAAGCATGACCGGTTTGATTATTGATCATTACCTATTGACTGTTTTATAGCACAGATAACGGTAATTTTGGCACATTTGATTTGTGACTTTGCCTCATTCTCATTCATGTGGCCAAGTTCAGCAACATGTAAATATTGCAAATGTGGTATCATTTTAACACTTCAGCTTTCCATCGATATATAACATATACAAAGAGGGTAATAAATAATAAAAATATACTTTAGATTAAAAAAGTTTCCTAACTTTTTGTGAGCAGTTTACATCATATTAATAGTTCAAAAGTTACAACGCTTGATAAATTTAATGTTGTGAGCGAAGTTGTTTTTCGCTGCTAGCTCTCTAATTAAATTATACTCTACCTCGTACAAGTGTAATACGTTGCAGAACGTGACGTGTGCGAGTTGAAATATTGTAAGTCTGCGAGTTGAGCTGCAGTATACAATGAGACAGCAAAAATTGTTTGATGAGCGAAGTTGTATTGTGCTATTCTCTAATTACATTATACTCCACCTCGTCGTACAAGTGTAATACGTTGCAGAAAGTGACGTGTGCAAGTTGAAATATTGTGAGTCTGCGAGTTGAGCTGCAGTATACAATGAGACAGCAAAAATTGTTTGATGAGCGAAGTTGTTATATGCAATTCTCTTATTACATTACATTCTATATTTACACCTTATATATAAACAAACAGAATGGAAAGGAAGAAAATACCTTGATTTTGCTGTTGCCTACACACAGTATTTCGTGTCAGTCCCCAAGCTGGCAAAGAAGATATATTGTGCATCCCAGCATGCTTAGCAAGACTACACTGGCAACAGGGCTTTTCTCCCAAAACAAACAGTGCCAAAAAAACCCACAGAGGACTGGATTGAAGTCACATCAATTGTGCTACTTGCGGCAAGATTTTCTTAAAGTCCCTTGTTTAACCACATTAAAAGCATTTCCTTGCACTGTTATGTGAATGGGAACCAGTAGACACTGTTGACAGAAATCAGTGGTCATGTGATGAAAGTGAAGCATGCTGGTACTGCACAAGAAATCTTCTTTGCCTCGCTCACAGATGATACTGATAACTTCATCTTTCATCAATTCTTTTGCTTTCATCATTACTTAACACTTTCCATGAGGTTAACGATTTTTACCATATATACAAAAGAGATGTATTTTATATATTTCCCATCTTTCAAAGTCTATGGATCAATACACTAATACTAGGCATGTTTGTATATACTTATTTGTTATGCATTTGTCATGGTGATGTTATATATGGCGATAAAATTCAATAATTTTGACATGTTTGAAGCATTTTATTAAATTTTGGAACTGTCGGCTACAGACAACTGCCGCGTGGGAAGTGTTAACACCTCAACAATATCATTGTATTGCATCACCTTTGGGTATTTTTTATATTTACTCATTGCAAAAAAACATTGTTCACTTTAAAGGTAGATGACCCGATCACATTTTCGTAACACAGAATTATTTCAAACATACAGAGATTTTCATATCATATGAAAGCTCATATTTTTCTCATCATCATACTGAAATTTGACGGCCTAATTCGGTATAATGACAGAGAAATCGACGAAATAGCGTTGAATTACCACGAATGGTGGTTACCACCGATATAGTTTGTGTACTACTCAATGGGTACAGTTCACAGCATCTTGTGCGTCTAAAATAAGAACCATAATAGCTATGCATCTCAAATTTTGGGACACAACGTTTTTAAGGATGACCTTTCATGTAGAATAGAAAACTTCAAGTTGAAAATCGGAACATCTACCTTTAATACATTTATCTCTTATAAACCTGGAGAGAAAAAACACCTAATGTTTCATAGGTTTTGTTAGCCTCTGCCTTGAAAACATGGCATTTTGTTTTATATTATTGACTGGATCTGTCTAATATAAATTGAGCCTAACAGTGACTTCACTGGACTACACGTACACAAATTGAGCGGGAATTTATTTGAAACAATTGTCTCACTTTAATTTATGACTTCGTACTTAGGGAGTGTTCATAAATACTTTGGTGGGACACGGTTAAAAAAAAATTCTTGATCCCCTATTATGGTGATTTTTTTCTTGACCCCCCCCCCCCTGTATGTCTATGTTACCGAGCGTTATTTGATTCGACTGGGCAGGAAGCATGTAATTGTAAAAAGTGGGTGCTTTTATGAGCAAGGCGCGGGAAAAAATGTGGACCCTTTTCTGTATGCGCGAAGCGCAAAAAAAGCTGGACTTTTTTGTTTGATCCCCCTATTAAGTACCATTTTTTTTTTTGTGATCCCATTTGGGGACATTTTCTTGTCCCCCCCCACCCCCCCCCCCCCCCCCCCCCCCCCCACACCAAGGTATTTATGAACACTCCTTAAAGAGGCAGAGAAAAAAGGTGTACTTTAGGTTTAGATACTGGTACAAAGTCAGTGTTCCAGTATCGGACGATACTGGCACATAAAAGGATCCAGTATCAAGTGATACTGGAGCACAAAAGCGTTCCAGTATTGCTCAATACTGGAACACAATTTGGTGTTCCAGTACCAGACAATACTGAAACAATAAAATTGTACCAGAATCGAGTGATACTGGCAAATGCAATATATGCCAATATTGTGCGATACATAGAAAACTATCTATCAGATTTCATGACATTCACTTGAAATACTGCCAGAAAACCGGCAACTTATTTTGAGAAAGCTCTATCTATACTTTGTACACTACGGGTTACACGATATTACACATTCTGAAATCTTAAAATATCTACTTTTTATTTATGACATAAAATCAAAGATGTCAAAATCGGTTTTCCAATAACGCATGGTTAACGAGAGGTATGTCATTATTTCTTATTTGTGAATAAATAATATTTAATTTTAACAATAAATTTGTATTTTATTAATACTGCTGGTACCTAAATATTTTCAACATTTAGGATAATAGGCCTAATGCAAAAGTCTAATATAACGGGTTGTAACACCAAAAGAACATACATTACTGAATGGATTGATACACACAATTTGTTACGATTTGAACAATAATTGCTTTTATATCTTTACTTTACTTTGGGAAATTTAAAAGAAAATACTGAACGTTGCTACTTCACCATTTATATTAACAGATATTCGGACAAGTAGACTTTTTACTGTTCATAATGAGTCAAAAGGCTGATTAGCAATGCAGTGGTATATTATCTGTTAAATCAGTTAAACCGGTTTTCGATATATCTCATGTGATTTGAAAACCAATATAACAATGTTGATTATTTATTTACAATTGAATTTTGAAGATTTCAAGGCTTCCAGAATGCATAAACATTGCAATCCATGGTGAGAAAGTGGAACTCAAATGCTGTCAATATTAGTTTTAGTGGTGAACTTTACTGAACAATAGAAACATCATTTTCCGTCAAATCAATTGAACAAGTTTTCGACATACCTTTCTTTCTATGCGCATATTTTAAAAACAGATTAACCAATCTTAATTATCATTTCACCATGTAAGGTTTCCAGAATGTATAAACATGATTCAAATCCATGGCTTAAAAGTCAAACTAGAGCCCTGTTAAAATAAGTCGCAGGTTTTCTGGGACATCCTGTAGTTTGTACAGTACATGTAAGCAATATGTGTGAAAACCCAACTTTTGAAGAAAAAATGATGGTTGCCTTTTCGCAGGTTCATGCCCCTTGAAAATAGTTATCAAGTTAATAACAGCCATAGGCCAATGGAATTGTAGATTGTACTTTAATTCAGAATTTGTTTTAAAAATGGAAGATAATTGGTGAAAGAATCTGATGAATTTTCAGAATGTTCAAAAGTTTAAAGACTGAAAGGGTTCATTCTACCATATGGCCATGTGTTTTGAACTCACCACCCAAAAAGGGTGGTGATGGCGTTGCATTTTCGGTAACTAATCATCCATCTCTCTCTATTAACTCAACAACTAAATGTGGTAGAGCTATAGTTGAGGTGTCATGTGAAAGCCTATTCTGCCCCACCACGACAGAAGGAAGTATGGGACAATTTGAATTTGTTGATATTTGGTGAAATAACTATTTTTGTGGATTTTTCATATTTTTTCAAATAATTAATAACGTTTGTTTAATAGTAAAACAAATGTAATTAATTGTTTGAAAAAATATGAAAAATCCACAAAAATAGTTATTTCATCATATATCAACAAATTCAAATTGTCCCATACTTCCTTCTGTCGTGGTGGGGCAGTATTTATCTAGCTACATTGTGTGAATAAATCAGGTATTTCCATGACTGTTTGGCTAAGATATGATTGATTATATTGTGAAAGTCGGGGGTTGTGGCGGTGGCGGCACTGTGTACAATCTCTATGGGGAATAAAGAAAATGTTCCCAATTTTACATTCAAGTCAATATAACTCCTCATCCGTGTATGGTACAAACATGATTTTGCTATCATTTTATAGATTATTTTATATTCTATGAAATTCTGTTACAACAAACGTGACAACTATTATGTAACGATTGTAATCATGAATCGATTGCATTGTCCTTGGCTTTTTCCCTATTCGCTACACAGTGAACTTGCCCTAATTCATCGGTTTTACATACATGATTACAATAAAAAAAAGTATTCAACCGATGATAGCAAAATTATACATTTTTGGAAAGCGCTCAAATAGGGGAATTCAAAAATGTCGTTTAAATCAGGATAGGGTGCATACCCCCAAACAATACTTGTTAACTCTAATAAATATGAAATGTAAACGTTTGTGCTCATTAACATCTCGATATAGTATATTTTAACAAGTAACCATTGACATCAATTATTTTCTGATGGGTAATTGCATGAGGACTAATATGCACAGTAACATTATGATTGGGATAGGTACAAATATTACTGAGCTTTAATCAAAATATAAAGAAAAAGAAAGAAGAAAGAAAAAAAAATCAATATTTTTTGAACATTCTTAATCACAACATGTTACCATTAGATCCTATCTAAATTCCAATAGCATATTTGGATTCCTTGTAAGATTACTGTTCAGAAAATATATACTTTTTATGGGGAAGAACAAGAAGTTATTGCGATATGCTAATTCGAATCTCAGATGGTGTAAAATGTAAAAATCTGTACATGCAACGTTAAGGGTGGCGAGTTCAAAACACATGGCCATATAGATGAGGGAGTTTCCAGATTTAAAAACGAGTTTATTTCATTAGTAAACACAATTTTACAAACATCTTTTACATATTTATTATTAGTTTAAATTTCCATTCTAATTGGTCTGAGATCATGGATGATGTCATAGGCTACTTCTCTTATCTCTGAATTCCTGTCTTTTGAGAGCTTTTCCAGAACATCAAATGAAAGCTGAAAAAAAGAAAGGAAAAAAAAAAGAGACTTGAGGGATGGGCATTGCTATATAGGGAATGAGACTTGAGGGATGGGCGGTGCTATAGGGTGATCAGTTTCAAATAAGCTAAGCCTCCGTACAGCAGCGAATGAATGCAGAAGTGGACCATAAGCTTGACACGTGCCTGTGGCCAAAACCGTGTGCATGTGACCATATTCGCATATGTACGTGTGGATTACTTGTGCGTGCAGAGAGATTAAAACATAATATTTCTCGCCTATTTGGAACCTGCTTAAACTATAGGGGAAGAATACAGCTGGGGGAGGGATTGGATTTAGATGTCACCCTCACACATATCCATTAGCCTCATGCATCACATAATTATAGTATTGTATGAGGTGTGTGGGAGAGTGGTAGGGGCATGTGAATGGTTATGAATAAGATGTTGTTCATGCAAAAGGCTATTTCAAGGCAGTTGGTAATGAAGGATTTTGGGTATGAGCAGGGTAGTGGCAGTGGCGTAGCTCAGGGGGGGGGGGGGGGCAGGGGGGGCAACCTGACGAAAAAACCCAATTTGGGCCCCCGCCCCCCACCCCCCTAAAAAAAAAAAAGGGGTGAGAAAAAAAGGAAATAGGAAAAATTAGAGAAAAAAGATTGAGGTTATTAGCCAAATAGAAGGAAAAATTCTACATGTAGTACATTTATTGTGCGATTTTTTTTTGGACTGTGCGATTTTTTTTGGACTGTGCAAATTTTTTTGACCAAAACCACCCCCCCACTTACGTGAAATTCACGAGGTAAGTGACTAGAATTTTTTTGGGGGCAACCTTTTACGAAAATTTTAGAAATCTTGCCCCCCCCTGAAAAAAATCCCAGCTACGCCACTGGGTAGTGGTGGTGGAAGTGTACAAGGAGGGGAGGATATGACTCTTACTTATGCTTCATGCAGTAGATGGCTATTACTATGATCAGTTATGAGGGATTGCAATAACAGAGTGTTCAGTGAGTGGGTCGGGAAGGAGTAGAGTTGGGAAAGGGGCCCGGGGTGCTCAGTGGTCATTACAAGGGGGGTATCATGCGCGTCCAAGGACTTTCAAAAAGTACCCTAAATACGTAATCGTGTTAATGTGAAAAAGCGCCCCTAAACAAGTATGGCAAAATATTTTACATACAATGTACCCTAAGCAAGTAATATCAGTATTGCCAATACCCTAAACAAGTACTCAAAATATTTTGATACCCTAAACAAGCATACAAGTACTCAATTATACTTGCGAAGGATACAATTTTGAGAAATATATCTCGCCCATGTATCATGGCTATTTATAATCCCATGGAGCAAATAAGGACCCTAAATACGAAAGCCAATGATGTAAAAAGTATACCCTTTTTCTTAATTTGGCTTGTTTTGATACCCTATTCACGTAACGTGCCCCAGCTTGAAAACTACCCTAATTACGTGATTTCTTGGACACGCATGATACCCCTCTTGTAATGATCACTGAGCACCCCGGGGAAAGGGGTATGTGAGGTTGTGGTAGTGGAATGGTAGGAGAGGTGAAGTGTAGGGTTGGACATGACTTTTACCTGTTCATTAGTTTCATGCATGGGGTGGGGTTGGGGGCGGGATAGGGTTGGGAAGGGGGTAGGGTTGAGGTTGTGGTTAAAGGTGGGTTAAGGAGGGGAGGGTTGGATATGACTCTTACCTGATCATTAGCTTCATGCAGTAAATGGCTTTTACTGAGATCAGTTATGAGGGATTGTAATAACAATAGAGTGTGCAGTGAGTGGGAAGGTGCTCGGGAAGCATAGGGTTAGGAAGGGGTAGGGGGAGGTTGTGGTAGTGGAAGGGTACAGGTAGTAGAGGTTAAAGGTGGGTTGGGGATGGGAGGGTTGGATATGGGTCTTACCTGTTCATTTGCTTCATGCAGTAAATGGCTATTGCTTGTATCAGTTATGAGGGATTGCAATAACAATAGAGTGTGCAGGCGATTTTCCACAGCTGTTTCAACTGTAGTGTAAATAAAACATAATTCTAGGCTTGTAAGTGTTATCGGGCTATTCCATTTGCAATCCATACACCCTCTATGTAAAGACATTACCTTATTCATTCCCACAGGGTGTGTGAATTTCAAGTTGCATGGGCAACTCTCTTTGAAATGTACACTCCCTTAATAACCCTAACCCCGGTTTAGGGTTTTTGACCGGGATCACGATTTTCGAGGAAAAAACGCCAACTAAATCTCCGGGAACCTGCCGGGATTCAATCTGGGGACCCTCCATTGTCAAGCCCCGCGTCCCACCCACGGCCCTCAGCTACACATTCGCACAGTATTTTACTGCGCTCATCATATAGTCTCAGTTGACTACGACATCAAAAAAACGACAACGCATGCGTTTGGAGAGGGACTTAGGATTAGCATTTTTTAGCACTCAGGGGGGGGGGGGGGGGGGGGGGGGGGGGGGGGGGTGGTTGTAGGGTTAAGACCATGTCTTCCATAGGGTGTGTAAGGATTTTAAAGGAATAGGCAGGCTATTGAACAAGTCTCAAATTGTTCTAACAATACAACAAATACCATGCATTTTTCATAAGGTGGGCTTTAAGAAAATAATACCAATATCTGTATCATTCCACATATCCTCATCAATCAGCAAAGTGTCCAGACACCATGGGACTTGGACAGGGGGTGAATAATACCTGGAAGAGGGGAGGGCTGAAGGGTCAAAATACACTTGAAGGCATATAATGCGATATTTTCTAAGGGATGACTTCTACCCTTGATTTTTTAAACTTTGAAAGTAGATTTTCATTCCTGATCATAAATCGTACAGATCTTCTACATTACAGAGCGATGCGGTTCCAAATTACTTAAAAATCATGGTTTGAATATGTTGCACATAAACTCTCAGGGTTAAACCCAAACTTCTTGTCAACGAATCGTGAGTGCAAAATCTTTTTCAAATCAGTCCTGTAGGATGAATAAGTGTGTGTTATAAATCAACATTATTATTATTATTTATTAGACTAGTTAAAAAAATTCATTTGTCTCAAAGCTCCCGCGCGCGTTAGTTAATTGATGCGCGTTAGAAGAAGAAAAAATTATATATATATTTTTGAAATTTGAAATGCCAAATATTTTGAAATGCAGAAAATTGTGAAATCAATTTTTGTCCCTTCAAAAAATTTGTCTTCAAGTTTTTATTAAACATATCAACAGATGTATATATAGTAGGCCAGTGGCAACTTATGTGCTCAGTGGAAGCGGCAATCCATCTGAACGGCTCTTTTCAGAGCCACCAATTCTTTCACAAGTAGGAAAGGGCACCTACTCTCAAATCATAGGGCAAGGGGCAGCCCAAATGATGATAACAAGAGAAGTGGCAATCTCTATGTTTTGTTTAATATTATAATAATTTGGTCCTGAAGAAGTCAGAGCTAATCCTGACGAAAGCTTGACAGATTAAAACTCGTCCGACGGCGAACCCGTCAGGGGTAGAATTTCGTAACCAACCGCGAGAATCTGTTAAGATTTTCGCCAATTTTGAGAATCCATGGATTATTGCGAAATTAATAAAAAATAATATCCAGAATAAGGCTATAAGCTGGCACAACTTCCAAATTCGGCATGTTTGTTGACTAAGGGTCAACTACCAGTCATCTAATGTCCTGTTTTGGACTTACAAAAAAGAAAAGTAAAAAAAAAAAAAAGTAAAAAAAAAAAAAAAATCCAACTGGATTCGCGCGGTAGTGATTTGACGCGAATCTTCACGCAAATCGATTCCCGGCGAAATTCTACCCCTGCCCGTTAAAACTTTTAACTTATATCAACAGATTTTTCTTTTCTCAAACTTTTACATGACTCAGTTCTTCGAAAAAACGCTGCACAATTGTTCTTTACACAACTACATCACAATGTTCATTTCAAATAGAAAAATAAATATCAGAAAGTGTCAACGGTTGCAAATAATAAGAATAAAAATTGACACACACAAAAAAAATGTAGATGGAAGATGAAATGTAAATGGAAGACAAGAAACCACGCGCGTCACCCGATTTTGAAGCCTTTACAAGCTTTGAGACAAACTTCTTTTTTTTTTGCCTTATAAGAGAGACAAACATTGTAACAATTTGAAAAATATCACATAATATTCCTAAGGGAGCAGGATAGAAGGAAGGGCAGAGGGCTTCAGAAACAAAAGCTAGACATTGAGGACCTGACTTGACCAGAGTCACATCTGTCTCTGAAATTATTTGTGAATTATATGCACTTATCAATTGCATCCCCGGCCCCGGGGATAGCGGAGATTAGGGCCGGGACGTACAAATTGCCGATGTACGTTCCGGGTACAGTCTTGTACGGTCCCCGTGGGGTGGGGCACCATTTTGTGTACGTCCCCGCATACACCCCCCCCCCCCCATGGCCGGGAAAAGTGTGCAGTCCCGGCCACCCTGACCCAGTACTAAAAGTGTACGCCCTGCTACAATCCGCGTGTCGCCTAATTTCTTTCGGCAACATAACGGGATACATTTATATGTGTTCCCTATGTATTTATTAGGCTTATTCAGTTAAGGGCATCGCATCTCTAGCTTATTTATAGCTACGCCCGGGTGTACATTTGTGTACCCTTAGCGTACATCCCCGCTACAGGCCCCGGCTAGCGGGGGCACCGTTTTTGTACACTCGTGTACAGTCCCCGCTATGCCCCGGGTCCTCTGGGGCCAGGCTTGCAATTGATAAGTGCATTATACTCTATGCCAAAAATGCACCTACCTGTGACGAGCCAGGTGAGCAACCCCACAATCCCTTGCAAACTGGACAGATGTTTTAGACCTTTCTGGTTGATACTCACATTGTATAATGCCATCAAAGCAAGACTGTTGAATTAAGACACAGTTAAAGGTATATTCAATAACACTGTGATAAGCCATGTGACCAATCCCACAATCCCTTGGACAGATGTTTTAGATTAGACCTTTCTGGTTGCAATGGACAGGACTCTACTCTCAATACCTTCCAGTAGGAAACATATAGGTGAAAGAGCCTTTTCCGTTATTTTTTACCGTAATAAAGACTTTTTGTTTTTGTCAACTTTTTAAATGAAAAGTGAGAGAAGTGGAGGATTAGGTGATGAAAAAAAGAAACCCTGTTCTACAGGCCCGACTGACCCACTTTTTTAGAAAACGGTGACAAAAAAAATCCTGTGCGAATGAATACCGACCCAAACATTTTTGGGGCTAGTCAAAATACGGCAAGATTTTGACAGATTTGTTTGATTTTTACGGTCATTTTCAAGGGGGCGGGGAAGTAAAAAACAAAAAACACCCGACAGATTCTGAGAGGTTCTTTTTTGTTTCTTTTTTTCGTCCCCGAAACAAACATTTTTTTTATCATAAGCATGCATGCACTAAACTACACTACTGTTCTTCATTAAAAAAATCTGACCTCTGAAAAAGCTTTTTCCCCCAGTACCCCAACTCAACACAAAAGTTGGTAACCATGACTGTTCTTCATTTGTGATATTGCACTGATTTTTCAACAAATTTACCCCCGCCCCCTTTTTTTGGGCAAAAACGAGGACAAAATTGGGGTGACAATTTTGGTTTTTCACTGACTATCATTTCAAACACCCCTTTTCAAAGACACTTTATACATACATTAAATAGACGAAAATATGTTGCTCTCAACAGTGACTGGCGTTTATGGCCCTGTGTTATGAACTGGTGTACCCCAAATGGTGTATTTGGGGTGTTACCTTGTTACCATGTTCGTTGATTCCAAAAAAAAAATAGGATTTCGTGAAATACCCCTTTTTATCGAATTTTGCGGACACTAATTTATGATTTCGCGGTCCGTGCAGACAATAAAAAATATACCCCTATTCCACGATTTTTAGAACAATCATGGTTACCAACTTTTGTCTTGAGTTGGGGTACCGGGCGTTTTCCTGAGAAGACATTAGCAATGTTGTATTGCTTTTCATAGTGCACTCGGCATAACCTCGATTCCATTAAAACACAATTTAGATTGTGTCAATTTGGTCCGTTTTCTTGTGACAAAATCTGTCAATTTTATCAGAATGCAATATAACGCACATTATGAAATGGTAGACAGTTTCTATATAACAGCTCATGCTTGAATATTTGATCATATCTGATAAATTAACAATTTGCAGCCGGTAACCATATTATGTCTTATGGTAAGGGGGAAAAAGGTCCATCTCACATTAATTTGGGAAAATAACTATGCTTTGCATTTTTTTCTTCTTTTTTTATAGAAAAAAATAACTATGCTAAATGCAGAAATTCGGTTTACTTTGTTTTTGGCCCACTTTTTCCCCTCTTTCGGATCCAATTTTCCCCCAGATAAGATCAATACCCAATCAATTGTATTGATGGGGAATTCATTTTTAACCCTAACTCCCATGGTCTTGCATTGGTGATGGATCACAGAACTGATGCAGGGGTCAACATGCAGGGAGGACTAAAACTATTGGTCTGCGGCCCCCAGGAACTGAACCTGGGTCGCTGGATTGTTACTCACCTACTGCACCAACACGAGTGATGAGCTGGCCAGGCTAAATGTTCGGTGACTATCTATACCCATGGGTATTGCATGCGGCATGGGATGGACCTCGTGTGCGCGCAAACAGGTGCTGCTGGTCGTATGATATGTATGGTGTAGTAGTGTGAGGGTTAATTGAACCAAATATACTTAAAATATACTTAATATCATAAATATTTAAACAGGTTTGCCGTCATAAAAAGAAAAGAGACAATATTAGAAAACGATCTCGCCCGGGAATCAAACCCAGGACCTCTTGCTTACAGGGCAAGTGCCTTGTCCATTAGGCCACAAGACCTATAGCATGGTAAAGCACCTGAATGCCTGAAATTCAACACCTTGCGATCAGGTATCCAAGTCTCCTTGCCACAAGTTTTACCCATAGTAGCTAGGGCCCATGATACATGTGTAATAATTGCTGTCCTCCCTGTAGAGGGTAAATACATAGAAACAATAGATGCTTGCGAGCAAGAGATTCTAGGGCGAGATCGTTTTCCCATATTATCTCTTTTCTATATATTTTTATATTTATAAATGCCTATTATTTCTATGCAAAAAATACTTACTTTTTGAGTTTATCACTGAGTTTTCCTGGTTCTTGAGACAAGATAGAAGTTAGGCATGTGATGGCTGCATGGCCGCTGGTTTGACTTGAAAGAAAATCACGACCATCCGCTGATGCTGCTACGTCTAAAAAAAGAAGAAAAAAATGAAGCAAAAATAAAATGATGTTTGTTACACTGAGGATGAACTTCCTGGGAGAAGAGGCATTAATTTTTAAAGTATTTTTTTTCAAATGAATACAAAATAATTCCATCCACAAAAACCTCTTCCTTCATGCAAGAGAACAAGATTGTGTATAATACTGTCACAATATATGGACCAGTTTGACGCCAGCTAAAAGTCAGCTGTAAATGTCTGCATTATTTGTTATTTTTGTAAGTTTCATTTGTACTGTAAGCGCTAGCATAACCCTAACTCTACTACACCACACAGCAACTGTGCGGAAAAAATGTTTTTATAACCCGGCGTGCAGGTTTTTTGGCTACAAAACGGACCTAGGCTATATAACGAGGCGAATATACTCGCCGAGTGTCGACTGGCAGCCGTGGTGTAGTAGCTAGGATCTGGGCCCTGGTACTGGAGGTCCGTGGTTCAAATCCAGGGGGGGTCGGGGTGACCTTTTTGATGAATTTGGGGGGTCGGAAAAGAAATCTGTTGCCGTGTGGTGATCTCGAGTTAGGGTTTTAATAAACAATCACTTATAATTTGTGAAAATGAAAACAAAATAATTCTATCCATAAAAACCTCTTCCTTCATGCAAGAGAACAAGATTGTGTATAATACTGTCACAATATATGGACCAGTTTGACGCCAAAATATGTCACCAGCTTAAAGTCAGCTACAAAAAAGGTCAGCATGGACCAGTTTGATACTACAATATGCCACCAGCTTAAAGTCAACTACAAAGAAGTTCATAAGGACGCCTTAAAAAACAACAACAACAACAATATATATAATCCCTATTTGTTGCGATTTATTTGTATAGGTAAATATGAACATCAGTTCAGGAATATTGGGACTTATCAAGTGGTTTGTGGCAAAATGGTTCCCTTTTTTGTGACAAAAATAGTCATAACACAACCGGCCATCATAGTGAAATTGTAAGCATACTTTATGCCACTATATGTTGGATGATGCTATGGTGATGCTCTCCAACAGTTGTTTTGGTAGTGTGACCCCCCCCCCCCCCCCCCCCCCTAGTGCATTGGCCTTGAGCACAGACTTCCACATG
The DNA here is from genome assembly GCA_035610835.1 of Ophiura sarsii. Taxonomy (NCBI): domain Eukaryota; kingdom Metazoa; phylum Echinodermata; class Ophiuroidea; order Amphilepidida; family Ophiuridae; genus Ophiura; species Ophiura sarsii. The sequence continues at coordinate 29,099,422 of CM069457.1, forward strand.
GGGATAGGGGGATTTTAGACCCATAAAACTACCAACAACAGCTTTGGAAAGGGGTCATTCATTTACACCAGAGGGTGAAAAATGGGACCCTATTTGGCGGCACATCCCTGTAACCTCTTACCCAGTACCCGGTCAATGAGCAAAACAAAAGAACACTTTAGGGAAGTACTTTCGGGCAATTATTAGTAACCTGCGCTCGACATGCGCGTTCTCATAAAACAATTAGTTTTATTTGAACGATTAGGTTCACAGCTATTGCGATTATTCATGAAGTAATAAATGTTAAAATATCTTTTGATAATGGACCTACGGCACATAATCTCCTGGCCACAGTTCAACATACGTGGGCGCAATTCGATCAGGCTGCACACGCATGCTTGAACTCACAAAATACTGCCAACCAACAACACCAAAGCACCTGATTGGTCAAATTTAAACCGACGCCTTTTTAATGATCGTCACGCTGCGCCGTATCCACCAACGCAGTGCTCCCGCTGCGCCATAACCACCGACGCAGTGGGGCGTGATGGTGCGTGGAAAAGCTCATGAGTTTTCCAGTTCTCACGTTTGAACACCAACCAATCAGAGCCTTGAGGTCGAGATGACGTAGTGCGCACAACGGATAACCACTGCACCGTTTTGGGGTGAGGTTGAGCAGGCGTACTTTACGCGAGCTCAACCTCATGTGACGTGGGTCCATTGGTTACTAAGGGCATGTTCACCCGGGGGGGGTACTCGGATTTGGTTTGGTCGGGGGTGTGCCGCTGGAGATTCAAAACCCATACCCATTTTTAGGGGTGATTTTGGAAAAATCGGTACCCATTTTTAGGGGTTTTGCTTCATTTTAGACCAAATTTTCGCGAAAATAGACCTAATTTTGGCAAATTTTCGCGAAAATATACAAAAAATTCGCAAAAATAGACCCATTTGTAAAAAGTGACCCCATTATTAGGGATTTCCAGCACAAAATCATACCCCATGTTTAGGGATTTCGTGCCCAAAAAGCTACCCATTAGAGCGGCACACCCCCGTATACCGTCTTAGGCGAGTACCCCCCCCCCCCCCGGGATGTTCACATTACAGCAAGTTTCCCCCACCTCCCAGATAAAACCCGGTTGGGTCTATATCGGGTAAAAACCTACAAAAATGATGCGGATTAACATCTTTAAACCTGGAAAAGTGTAGGTTTCAATCTGCATACAATCCGGATATTATCCCTATCGATCGTGTAGTATGAACAGAATTTCACAGTTTTATCTGGATTACCGGAGGAAGTAGACTGTTTATTTTCACTCTTTAAACCTTGATTTTAAAGTAATTTGAAATGGTATCGCCCTGTAACTCAGAATAACTCACTAGTAATGATCCCACAAAGTGCCATAACAAATTGTACTTCTTCTGAATCTTCTTTTAAAGTCGTCTCCTCTTCCTCGTCCTCCTCCCCCTGGAAGGTGGCAATGAAACTATCCAGGGTGTGACAAACAAGCTGTAGAAAACTTTCCATGTGAGTCTGAAAATATATAAAGAGGGTGACATTATTTGATTGTTGAAGTGTTCTATACATTCCTAATTGCACAGCAAACAGCCCCCATCTTGACACAATACTCAAACTGCTGACAGAGTCACTGATAAGCATCGGACCCCCTCCATCCGTCCCCTCCTCTCCCCACACTTATCCGAATAATGAGTGGTGTTATACTGTCTTGTTGAGGTGATACTCTACCTAAATGCATAGCAGGTAGCCCTCGTCTCCGAACTATACTCAGACTTCTGCCATCAGATGAACCACTGACCCCCTCTTTCCCCATCCCTCTCCTCCCCTGTTTACCCCAACAAGGATAGGTACTATGCTATCTTGTTGGGGTGAAACTCTCCTCTCCACAGAAGAGTGCAGCTGGCAGCCCCCATCTTGTTACAATTTTCAGACTGCTGGCAAAGTTGCAGACGAGTTGCTGATGAACTTCCCACTCCCACTGATCCCCCTCCCACTGCTCCCCTCCCACTGATCCCCACTGTTCCTTCTCCCAATGCTTGATCCCCCTCCCCTGACACTTACCCCAACAAGGAGAGGTGCTATGCTATCTTGTTGCTGTGAAACTCTCCACAGAAGAGTACAGCAGGCAGCCCCCATCTTGGCACAATACTCAGACTGCTGACAAAGTTGCTGATGAGCCGCTGACAAATCTGCTTTAAGAGACAACTTTTCCTAAAGGAAGCACAAACAGAGTTGGTATTTTAAGTGTAAAGGATATAAGAACCGGGAACGTTTGAGGAGAGTTGAAATGAATACATAAACTAACATCACATCATTCTGATGCTAACTTTACAGCGTGTCCCAAAAAACTGGGTCCAAAAACCAGAGAGCTTTTAACTCAAAATGTAGGCAAGATAGCTGTTGCATATTTAATGATATGAAAGTAAATATATTTGACATTAATTGGTGAAATTATGAGATCAATCGAATGTAAGGTTTTTGAAATACAAAGTTTTGAATACAGCGTGGTTAGAACCTGTTTTTCCGATTTTGCCCATGAACCCATTGCATTAGCGCATCGTACTGACTTCATCAAATATTTGCCTTTGACTTTATTCTTTACAATCACTTAGGCCAAACAAAGAAGAACAGACGACGGTGGCTACGAACGGCCGTTAATTTTGAATTTCCGTTGGTTTCAATGTAACAAAGGATTTTGATTATATGACCCCATAAAATTCATCATAGGTTAGAAGAACATTTTTCCAATCCAAAACCGTTCGGGATGGCTAATCATCCCAATTGTAAATGCTATTTTTTTAATTTAAACCGTTGTTAAGCGGTCATCCCATTCACTTGATCAGGTAACCTCGTTCGCATATTTTAACCTGAATACTCCTATGTCCAGCGTCGTCTGAAGAAGAAGGTCTGTCTCAGAAGCCCGCCCGCAATGGTATGTGAAATGAGCTACGGCGCGTAGGTCTATGCGCTGGAGGATTTTTTTGTTGATTTTTGTTGTTTATTTTTTTTTATTTAAAAAAAAAAAGTTAAAAAAAGTTCTCCGTAAGCTTGGATAAGCAAAAAACAAACAAAAAAAGCAAAAAAAACAACAACAAAAAATCGCATCCCTCATAGCCTATTTTCTAAAAAAATAAATAATAAAATCGCACAGCACTTAGCTTTTTTGCACATGTTTCTGAGACAGACCTTCTTTGTTTGGCCTTACTCAGGAAATATATCTTGATCATACTGCAAATGGTATTTTAGTAATCATGGTAATGCTGAATATTGATCCAAAATACTCCTGTAATCTAACACACTCGTAGAATAAGCACCACACAGGAAAAACGCACAGATGCAACGCATGTGGTTTATGTTAAATTGAAGAAAAAAAACAGGATCTGACCATACGCTCTATTTAAGCGTCAGGTATATTTACCTTTATATCTGTGAATACAGAGAAGCTACGCTTCGTACTTTTAAAGTTTTAAGCTCTGGAGTTTTTGGACCCAGTTTTTTGGGACACACTGTAGATAGGGGGTTATACAGTAAAAAATCAAGCTTTTCTGAATAAGAAAATGTTGGGAGATGGAAGTTCAATGTTTCATATTTCCATACCTGTCTTTCTGTATCTTGCTCTGTCTTGGCTGTTTGGTAGCGTGCTTGCCAGTGTTCAACATTGTGTTCGCTTTCTTCAAACTTCTTTTCCTTCTCTTCCAATTCTGTGAATGTATCACATATTAATTTAAGGATAACATTTTACATGAACCCCATGTAGACAAAAATAATGGTTAATGTTAAATAAAAATGTGAGTCCCCACTTAAGCCAATATCTTATTTGTTTGCTTGTGTATGTTAGAGGGGTGGTTCCATATTTTGAAAAGGGTTTAACATATTTTTTTAAATAAGCTGGTGAATTGAGAGATCTTCAAGTCAGCACACAGTGGGGTAGCGTGAGGGTCTTGTTGGTTGAGATTGGCAGTGTCAGTTATCACGTTTGATTTTCCGCGCCGTTTTGGGGGACACTGCGTTTTTTTGGAATAAACATTGTCATTGTTTTTTCAAAACCTTGTATCTCCATCTGGCCTTTCAGCATATATAAAGTTATAGTACTGACCTTTGGGCAGTCTGCTTTAAACATGTTAAAGGGCCAAAAATACATCTGTTGAAACCTTGTGAAATGTTCTTGCCCCCTGAACATGTCTAAAGCAACAATTCCTATGTATAACCATTGGGCAGTTTTACTTTATACATGCAGAAGGGCCAGGAAAACATGATGTTTTGAAAGAAACAGCAACAATATGTCACACCACTGCCTACCTTGTTGGCATCTGTCAAACTGTACAATATTTTGTAGCGTTGTCTTGTTGATGACTTTGGGCAGGAATTCCTTCATCTGAAGTGATTCAACTCGCAGTTGTTCAATGTCAGCTTTCTTCACTTGCACAAAGCCGGGATTCACCAACTTCACACATAGTTGTCGTAAAAAAACCAATTGGAATATTATTCATAATATTAATTATTTCATGCATTGTTAGTTATACAGGGTGAGTCAGAAAGAATGGGCACTTTGTTCATCACAAACAATGTAGGCATGAATAATTGCACATTTTCAAAACCAATGGTTGGTAGTAATATGAAGAGCTATAATTTGTCTTTCATTCAAAACAAGAATTATAAAAATTTACCATTGCAATATCATATTACACTAATTATCGTAAAAGCCCACATTTTAAAGCCAATTTCCACTGGATGGTCGAATCATCAAGCCATTCCACACGGCTATTAGTTTTATCATACACTCGTCAAAAGAAGTTCCTGGACACTTAAATTAAATTACAAAACAAGATTTTTTCAGAAAACTTTCCCAAATTTCAAAGTATATCTCATGGATTACTGAACCAATACTAGGCATGTTTGTACTAATCTTAATGCACAGTGGCGGCACTACAGGGGGCAAGGGTCCCCCTCTAAATATGTTTTTGCCCTCCCACTTTGCCCCCCCCCCCCCAAAAAAAAAAAAATCAATCTAGTTTATGATTCTCACAAGGAAGGATTTTGTGCCTCCGCCCTCCGGTCCATTTGTGTGGAACAATTTACTGCGTCACATTAGGCATGCCTCTGATTGCCTCATCACTTACTCAATTTAAGAAGATGTTAAAACTAATTTATTCCACCGTCATAGAGCAAGTGATGATTAACACTCTTTTTTAAATTTAATTTTTATAAATAGGGGCCTATATTTTCATTTGTTAAAGGCATATTATGTGATCTTTTCCAGGGAGCGCCCTCTATTCATGATTTTTTTTAGAAAGTAGATTTTCTTGCAGATTTATATTTCGGATTATAAATCATGAATATATTCCAAGTTACAGAGCGATACGATTCCTAATTACCTCAAAATCATGGTTTTGGAGTGAATTTAAAGTAAAAATAAGTTGTCGGCTCAGACTCCGACAGTTTATTTTCACTCTAAAACCATGATTTTGAAGTAATTAAGAATTGTATCACCCTGTAACTTGGAATGTATGTACGGTTTATGATCAGAATTGTAAATCTGCAAGAAAATCTGCTCTCAATTTTTTTCTCAAGGATTGAGGCCGTTCCCTGGAAAAGATCACATAATATACCTTTTTAAGCACTGTGGTACCATTTTATGTGCTAGCTAGCCCTATATAAATTGTTATGTTATGTTTTTAACACACATTTTTTATTGACCACCTGTAAACATTTCTCTTTTCTTCTTTTGCCTTGAATATGAGTGAGACAAACAACTTACTGAATCTTTACTGAGATCTTTCTGCAACTGTTGCCATTCATTCATCAAATCATTAAAATTTGTTTTCACTTCTTGCGCTAACTCCATCTGTAAACATGGCAGAACAAACTTAATAAGTTAAAGCAATAGTAGTTCATATGAGCTTCCCAAACGGTACAATAAAAGTGTGTATTAAATATTGTGTAACAAAGGTTCCCTGATTTTCTTAGCGGGCTATTTTGTGAAAACTGGGGGCTAATCGCCCTTTGCCCCCATGTATTTTGAGCCCTGGATGCATGCTTTGGTTTATCATAGTGCGCCTATCTACATTGGCGTGAAGGCTGTATCCATGAATTGCGATTGTCACCTGCCCTTACTTTGCATAAAAAGTAAACACTGCATTTGTTATCCGGCCAACAATTTTGAAGCCAGCTAACTAAAATAAATAATTATAAACATTGACCATATGTGACCCAACATACATGAGTAATGAGGCACAATGCGGTAGAACCTCCAGGGGTAGAATTTCGTAACCAACCTCGCGAATCTGTTAAGAGTCTCGCGGAAGGATTTTGCGAGAATCCATGGATTTTTGCGAAATTAATGAAAATAATTATCAAGAATAAGGCTATAAGCTTGCACAACTTCCAAATTTGGCATGTTTGTTGGCATGTCAGTTGTTCCTGGGCATTAATTGTATTATCTTCTTTTGTTGTTTAATAAAGATGATCTATATATATATAAGGGTCAAATACAGTCATCTAAGGTCCTGTTTTGGACTTTAAAAAAACCAAACAAACAAAAAAACACCTTTTTTGTTTGTTTTTTGTTTTGCGGGAATCCACCTGGATTCATGCAGTAGTGATTTTACGCAAATCTTCACGCGAATCGATTCGCGGATTCGCGCCGAAATTCTACCCCTGTTACCTCCCTCAGTAGTCAATTTTATTGAAGAGCACAAATGTGGGACAAGGTCAAAATAAGTCAAAATCATAAAAAGTCTCATTTCTAATCTTTGATATCATTTATCCAACTAAAGACTTAAATTCGTGTAAACAAAGAAATAAACTACAATATCAATATAAGGCATTTAACTTTCATTTACTCCATTCATTTGTTAATATACCATGATAAGGCCCTTCAAAATTGATTTTGAGTTTCCTACATTGTCACCATGTCAAAATTTGAGAATTACAAAATATTTAATTATATTTATTTAGGATTTCATATTTAAAATGACTTTCGATATTAAAACTTCATTTACTACTTTCTGACTTTAATCATATCGGCTATGATGTACGAGGGTCGTTCAATAAATAATGAAAGTAATCATGGTATGGGATGCATGAGTGATTCTATTGAGGGATAATGTGATCAATACAAAGTTTGAACCTTTGTCTTTCAAACAATACAGTTTTGGATTTCTAAGTGTGAATTATGAGGTCATAGCATTGTCTCAAAGTAAGTACACTTGGGACACTGCTAAATCAGTTATTTGGCGGTAAATTTAAATTGTTTGTATGAAACATGTGGTAAGAAGATTGCATAACATGACACCAGAAACAGGTAAATCCCAATTTCTTTCGCGTAAATATGACAAGAAAGACCATAACTTTAATCCCTGTGTAATTTGATATATGTAGTATAAGAGGAAAAAGTAAGGAGAGGCAATTGAATAAAAAGTATACAAATATCTGTATTTTAAATAGCCAATTTCATTGAAAAATGCCCAGTAAGTGAATCACTAATATTGCAGAAAATCAAACAATTTAGGAAAAATCCTAGCAATTAACCAGTTTTGGAGATTCCATATAATAGCTAACTAAATATCTGAACTTATTCGCATGAAACCTGCAGAAAATATGCGCATGCGCAGACGGCAGATCGTTTTGAACTGGGCCAAAAATTGCTAAAATCATGAAATTTACCAGTTAAAAGCTTACTGTGCCTTCAAATTTTAATCAGAAATGATGAAAAATGCTTAAATCAATGTGTATAAATATTGTGATAGTCAAAATGAAGATATACATGAATGTATCAATCAAAGATGGCTGCCACAACCTCTCTTATTACTGTTATCTTTAGAGCTACTAGATATGTATTGTTAAAGTAATCGTCACATAATTTCAATGGTTTGAGGAAATTATATGAACAGCTCCTCTTGAAATCCCCACTATTATTGCTTTACATCCCACAACAATTTACTAAATTATAATCCCTCCATTGTTCTTTATCCTTTGTTGTATTCTAAGGAATATTATTGCGGATTTTGCTAAATAAAAGCGTATTTGAGATGGTCCCTTCTTGTTTGTATTAAGGAATTCAGATCTAAAAAAGAGTGTCATACGAAGATAAGTGTGTGTTCTAACTATGTGCCAAGTGTTATCTGTTTTCATGCTTGCATTGCCGAGATATACGCAAATGTATCAATCAACCCATATTCAACATATTACATATCCAGCCAAATAATTGACAGATTTCAGTCAGTGTCTGAAACCTATTGTGTTTATGTTAATGACGTTACACAACCAAAGGTATCTAACAATCCAAAAGTGTATTGATTGAAAGACAAAGGTTCATACTTTGTATTGATCACATTATCTCTCAATAGAGTCACTCATGCATCCCATACCATGATCACTTTCATTAGTTATTGAACGACCCTCGTATAAACATAGAACATGATTGCATTATTAATTGGGTATCAAATTAATCATACTTGGAAAATATTTAAATGCAGAGTCCTCAATATAAGGGGATTGAAATTGGTTGCGACCACTTGCTTCAAAATAAAGAAAATAATAAGATAATTAATAATTAAAAGTCACCTCGTCCCTTTTTTAAACCTCAAACAGGAAACTTAGAATCGATTGTGAAGGACCTAAAATATGTATTCAAAACCTCATGAATATATGCGATATATACATGTGCGACCCAATCAAATGCCACCCTTTACTGGTCACGCACAAAGCGCAGGTCACACCAAGTACCTCCGCGTAAACATTAGTAACCCCACGTTTGGTAGTAAACCCCTTGATTCTTTGTAGATTGTAACTTTGACTCTAGATTTTGTACGCCGATCTTCAATATTGTCCCATTCATGGTTATTTACCAGGGCAGATGCACTGGTTTCCCTAAATTGTAATCCCTGGTCACAAAGCTTGCAGCTCTTCTTTGCACTTTTTCGATGGTGTATTTGTGATTTTCATGATGGAGGTCCTTTAAGGGGCATACGTATGGGACTGCACCCTCAATTATCCTGGAAAACAGTTGTTTTGCATCAAAGTATTAAATACAATGCACAGTGGCGTACCCAGCTTTTTGAAACTGGTGGGGGGCACGACCATAGTTGTACCGACGAAAGGCATGATGTACCGACAGTTTTTTTTACCGACTCCACAAAAAAACTAGTAAAACTTGCACAATTTGTTTGCCGTAAGCAGCTGAAATCTTGATAAGTGGGGGAGGGGGGGTAGCGATGGAGTTGTCCACATAACCGGTCAAAAAAAAAATTGCATGGTCAAAATCGCAAATCTACCGACGGAGGGTCATTTTTACCGACAGGGATATTTCAGGGGGGCCAGGGCCCCCCTGGACCCCCCTTGGGTATGCCACTGCTTATGCATATATATATTACTAACTACCATCGTAAACAGTTTACCAACATTCGCCGTTTATCATATAAAATTTCATGATTTTCTTAGTTTCGATATGATCATATTTAGAAGTCAGTGTTCTAGTTAGGACGGGCGGCCCGCCCACCACTGGGCTAGCCCGCCCGACGCTGGGCCCGGAATTGGGCTCAGATCATCAAACTGCCTCATAAAACAAGAAATTATGTGGCAGGAACCCTCAAAGTGCATTGAAAAACCCTAAAAAGACATTAAGAAGGCCTCTGGATCCCATGCCATGATCCACTGCACTTCGTTCACTACATTTTCTCCGTTCGCCGTCAGTAAATTTACCCGGTTCTAAAATGGTCCTGGCTAGAACCCTGTTAGAAGTTATGCGATCGATGCATACTTTCGCGGCAAATCTCAACCCGTAAGTGCAGTTATTTGCTTAAAATGCAGACGTCAGTATAATGACGCACCTATTGACCCCCAGGAAAGGTGCGTCATGGGTGAGTCATGTACCGGCACTTTGATGACGCATGGTACCGTCAAGGAAGCAAAAGGTCAGTCACAACATTGACCCATATGTGCGTCATGGTCAGTCAATGTGCCTTTTGTGCCATGAGTGCGTCGCAAGGTGTGTCAAAGGAGAGTCAGTTGCCCGGTCACGCAAAAGATGCACCGTTTCTTGTCTGTCGTACAATGCAATTTTATAAAAGGCCGAGAATTATGTTGAACTGAAATCATTTGGTGCGATCTGGTGTATACTTTTGATGAATATTGTATTGAAAAGCCATTGCTTCATTTGCAATAAATATTTTGTTTTTTATCAATGAACAAAAGAAGTTGAGCATTTCTTATACTGATATATTCTTGATTTTTAGTATAGATGGTTTAAAAGCTCCAACAGGGGGAGTCTGATGGGGGATGTGCCCCCTCAGAAGTAGAAAAAAAATCAATTTTCAAACTCATTTGGTGTAATCTGGTGTATAGGCCTACTTTTGACCAATATTATATAATAAGGCCATCACTTCATTTTCAATAAATATCTTGTTTTTTATCAATGCACGAAAGAAGTTGAGCATTTTTATACTGATCAGTGATATATTCTTGATTTTAGTATAGATGGTTTAAAAGCTCCAACAGGGGGCGTCTGAGGGTGGGGGGATATCCCAGCAAACACAAAACGTTTTAAAAACGTTTTCGGTAGGTGCTATTTAGGTCCTGTAGGTCTTCGTCTTTATAGACGTTTTGAAAACGTTTATAAGACGTCATTGTTCAGACTTAAATCAGCTAGTCTGGAATACGTTTTTTAAGGACGTCGTAGTAACGTGTTCTGGACGTTATTAATATACCAATGTAACAAACGTCTTTTTGCGACGTATAGAAAACGTTTTACTTGGACGTATTTTGTGCGACATATTTAAAACGTGTTTTGGAAACGTTTTTAAAACGTTTTCGTTAGGTTCTATAGGTTCTGTAGGTCTTCGTCTTTATAGACGTGTTAAAAACGTTATAAGACGTTGTTTTCAGATTTAAATCAGCTAGTCTGGAATACGTTTTTTTAAGGACGTTGTAGTAACGTGTTTTAGACGTTATTAATATACCAATGTAACAAACGTCTTTTTGCGACGTATAGAAAACGTTTTACTTGGACGTATTTTGTGCGACATATTTAAAACGTGATTTGGAAACGTTTTTCAAACGTTTTCGTTAGGTTCTATAGGTTCTGTAGGTCTTCGTCTTTATAGACGTATTAAAAACGTTATAAGACGTCGTTTTCAGACTTAAATCAGCTAGTCTGGAATACTTTTTTTTAGGACGTTGTAGTAACGTGTTTTAGACGTTATTAAATATACTAATATAACAAACGTCTTTTTGTGACGTATATAAAACGTTTTACTTGGACGTATTTTGTGCGACACATTTAAAACTTGTTTTGAAAACGTTTTTAAAACGTTTTTGTTAGGTACTATAGGTTCTGTAGGTCTTCGTCTTTATAGACGTTTTAAAAACGTTATAAGACGTCGTTGTTGAATCAAAAATTAGTCTGGAGCTAATTTGCATATTTTACTTGGCCTCATATTAACTGAGTAAATTGTGCAAATCGCTCATTAGCATAATTGCAATGGTACAACAATTAGTACCGGTGCTCATTTGTACCATTTCAATTATGCTAATGAGCTAATTTACACCTTTTATTCATTTAAACCTATTATTTTATTTGAATTAAGTCGATGCATTAATTTTAACACCATGGAATGTATATTGATGTACACTTGTAAGTGCATATGTTCGCACTGGTTTTGAGTAAGGTGATTGCTCACTAAACAAATGCATATACATTGTGCAAGAACATAAACATCCAAGAGTCAATGCCCTTACACCCCCCCCCCCACCCTACCCCCATAAAAGGTTTTACAAACGTCCAATAAAACGTTTTTAAAACGTCCGAAACCTTCCACAAATAAACGTTAATAAAACGTTTTTAGAAAGCGTCCAAACCACCTACATAGTACGTTTTAAGAACGTTTAAAACACTTACAAATTACGTTCATTAAAGGTTTTACAAACGTCCCATAAAATGTTTTTACGGCGTCTGAAACCTTCCACAAATAAACGTTTATAAAACGTTTTTAGAAAACGTCCAAACCACCTACATAGTACGTTTTAAGAACGTTTAAAACACGTACAAATTACGTTCATAAAATGTTTTGCAAACGTCCCATAAAACGTTTTTACGTCGTCTGAAACCTTCCACAAATAAACGTTTATAAAACGTCCAAACCACGTAATTGGTACGTTTTAAGAACGTTTTAAACACGTACAATTGTTAGCTGGGATGCCCCCCTGAGAAGTAGAATTTTTTTCAATTTTCAAACTCATTTCGTGCGATCTGGTATACTTTTGACCAATATTTTATTGAAAAGCAATCACTTTATTTCTGATCAATATTGGCTTTTTAAATAGGCAGATAGGCCTATACCAGAAAGAAGTTAATTAGTTACCTCCAAAAGATGGATTCTTAACCAGGGTTGTAGCTAGCCACATTTTAGTGCCGACTAAAATCTCACACATTTTATCGCCACGCTCTTGCATTCTCTGCCATTTTGTGGTATTTGATGTACATTTACTCAAATTTTGAGTCTTAGAGCTGGTTAATTTGCCTGAAAATTGCTGTGAGTGCCGGTTGTTTAGCCTTAGTGCCGGTCGCTACCGACCGGCACCGACCAGTGTAGCTACATCCCTGTTCTTAACGTACATACGCGTATGTATCCTAACCAACGTACAATAAACTCCAAACGTTCTTATGTCCCTCCCTCCCTCTCTTTTTCCTCTCCTTTTTCCTTTCTTTTTTTCCTTTCCCCCCCCCCCCCCCTTTTTTCCTTTGGTAGATGTGAAAAATCAGGGGGGATGATTACATTGACCATCCCCCCAGATCAAAAAGTGGTGGGGGGGGGGGGGGGGGATAAAAAAAAACCATCCCCCCGGGATTTCCGCCCTTGCACATAGGCACAATGATGCACCATTCCCGGGGGTCAACATGTGCGTCATTATATTGACAGCTGCATTATTTTGCATGAATTGAAGGCGATGTCGGAATTGTATGACATTTTGGATTTGGGCTATGACATGTTGATGATTATCTTTATTATGTTATTTACTCATTTATCGATACATCTCTCAATGCCCCTTATATAGCAGTTTGTTACAATACGGCAACATGAATGATGCTACATGTTCTATGTTTAAAAGACCGAACAAGGCGAATTGTGAATCAATGACTATGTCATGAGTATGACTGATCAGTACTGATCCTGACATGATCATGATGATGATGGAATGGAAGCTAGCTCTTCATCTTACCGCTTGTTTTGAAAGGTTTGGATATTGTTCATCACTATCCATGCTGCGTTGTGTAGAGTGTAATCCTGGGGTGTAATTTACTTTTCAAACTTGCTAAGCTACAACTTTGCCAGGGCTTTGTACAAGACCAAGAAAAATAAGATGTTTATTAATCGAGATCGATGCTGATTGGTTGGAAGTTGCTATTTGATCACTATTATTGTACCGTTGTGTTGATGAATTTGTTTTCCTCATTAATTAACTCTAATCGGTATGATGTCATTGACTTTTCTTGTGAAAAAGTACGGTTACAAATATAAATTTGATATGAAATCGAATTCGAACATGTAAAATTGAATAAGTAAATATAAATTAACATTCTGCTCCCGGGGGGGGGGGGGGGGGTACTCGCCTGAGACGGTATACGGGGGTGTGCCGCTCTAATGGGTAGCTTTTTGGGCACAAAATCCCTAAACATGGGGTATGATTTTGTGCTGGAAATCCCTAATAATGGGGTCACTTTTTACATGGGTCTATTTTCGCGAACTTTTTGTCTATTTTTGCGAAAATTTGCCAAAATTAGGTCTATTTTCGCGAAAATTTGCCAAAATTAGGTCTATTTTCCCGATAATTTGCGAACATTTGGTCTAAAATGAAGCAAAACCCCTAAAAATGGGTACCGATTTTTCCAAAATCACCCCTAAAAATGGGTATGGGTTTTGAATCTCCAGCGGCACACCCCCGACCAAACCAAATCCGAGTACCCCCCCCGGGCCGGGGGGCATTCTGCTACTGAAATAATAACGGTTGGTTTATGTTGAGATGACAAGCTGAAAATAATAGATAATGAACTACGGGCTGTTTGTTACTACTTTCTCGATTTTTTTGTTGTTGCGAAAACCGAGAAGTTTAGATTTGATGTGAAATTTTACTCATCAGATGATATTTGATCGTAAAATCTGCAAGCGATTAAATGTAAGGATGTGAGATACATGAATTCCATGTTACTGTCATAACAACGGGATCACCGTTGCAAAGGCTGGCGTTGTCAAGTTTATGGGTTGCAGAATTTGGAAGCATTACACCATTTTTCATTAGTTAAGCGGTCAGTTAGGCCTGAATCTGAATCTGTAGAAATTCTTGGTAGACCTTATTAATAAGGTATCACCTTTTATAAGGTATCGTCTCTTAGTTGGATCACCAATGTATGGCGGGGGTAGTACTATAATAGTCGTCGCCAGAATACTTCAGCACTTTTTAAAACCGCCAATGCGCGCGTCTAGTTAATGAGCGTGTGGGCGGGGACATTCATGACCCATAGATACGATCGCGGCCAATCGGATTACAGGGGCCGCGACGCGTCGAACTGCTCAAAGATAACGCTGTTGTGACGCTGTTCTACAACACACTTCCGTCAACACGCTGAAGTATTCTGTACGCAGTTGTCACAGAAAAAAGGTGCCGAAGTATTCTGACCACGACTATACTACAGGAAACCCATACGTTGGGTTTTTTTTCCCCTACAAACCAACGTATGGGGAAATTGTATTGCTAGAAACTGTCAATTTGATTTGCTGTACAAGTGAATGGTGGCGCGATCGAATGATTACTGGGGAATTACAGCAAAACATCATTCCTGTTGATTTTCATACTAGCTACACACCTTCATAAAGTCCTCATCTTTCTTTTCAGCCACTTTTTAAAACATGAAAATGCTAAATTATTCCGTATTTATCATAATTCTCCGCCGTGTAAACGCAATGGCAGAATTTTTTTAGACATTTCGCGAGTATCCCAGTATGCAACGCGGTCCAGATTTAGTCTTGTCCCCCATCGCAAAATAACAAACGTCTACTCTATATACGCTACGCACATTACGAACTTACGAATGTATTAAAACGAGTCTATTATTAATTAAAACATGGCGCCGATTTCGATAAACATCGCTAGTGCCGTTAAACTTTAAAGTGAATTGGCTTAGAATTTCACCTTAAATTTCAAGGGAATAGTGCATTTGTACAAAATGTTAAACAAATGGCAAGATAGATGAGAAAGAGTTGATAAGAACAAGCACAAAGAAGTGTGTTTTTGAGCTCTGGTAAGCGAAACAGAAATTACCACAAAAATCATATTTAGAAGGAGTCATACTTAATAGGATGGGGACAGATAGTGAAACATGCAAAATACCCTATGATGAATAATACCAACTGATGACAAATATCACGAAGTATGATTTGTTGTACTAGAGCGGGGCCAGACGGAGGAACGGAGAGGGTAGGAAAGGGCAGTTATTATGAATTTGGATGTTTTTGACGATTTCGGGAGAGAGTTCGTTCCAATCGACGACAGCGCTCATGAAGAATGAGTTGTCATAGGTGTCAGTTCTTTTGTTGGAATTGCTGTGCATGACCACGCCTGCTTCTAGATGTCTTCGGTGTAGTGTAGTCCTCGTGGTTGATGTCTATTTAGTATCTGGCCGTTGATCATTTTGTGAAAGCTGGCAATTCTATGGTTTTTGCATCTGTCTTTGAGTGAAGCCCATTTTAGTGTGTCCAAGATCATAGTGCTGCTTGTGTCCTACCCCGTAGGTATTTGTGACAAATCTAGCAGCACGACGTTGAACCTTTTCAATGGCCTCAATGCAGGGCTGTCAACTCTCCCGCATTAGGCGGGAGACTCCCGCCTAGACAATCTTTGTCCCGCACTCCCGCCTCATCAATTTATCAATAAAAATGTTTATCAATGCGTTTATTTCCTTCGCGAGATGCTATCAATCAGTGCACTTACCGATCATTCACCAACGTACTAATACGGAATCACACGGAAATGACTATTTATAGCCCGTCGCCTACGTTCATTTGCTGTACCTTTTGAACTATGCAATTTTGTTTGACCATGCAAAATGTTTGACCTCCCCCCCCCTCCCCCCCCCCCCCCCCCCCCCCCACCTTAAAGAAAGAAAAAAAATTGGGGCTACCTTTTACTATTTTTTTTGTTGGTACACTTTGGCCATCATATTTGTAATCTCTCCCTCCCAGCAAATCCCAAAAGTTGACAGCCCTGCCTCAATGTTCTTTTTTGTATGTGGATCCCAGGCGGCAGTGGCGTAGTCCAGATGAGGTCGGACAAGTGTTTGGTATAACTTCTCTTTAATTGTAGAGGTGGTGTGGTAAAAGTTGTGCTTGACAAACTTTAATACTCATGTTGCCTTGGTGGTAGCATGGGACTGGAGTCCGGATGGTCCCCGAATCGATTCCCTGCAGGTTCCAGGGGCGGAGCCAGAGAGACTGAGGCTGAAGAAGAAAAAAAATCTTGAATTTTCTGGTGGTGGACTATCCAATGCGCAGCACCGCCCTCCGAGCTATGCTCTGATAGGGGATGTCTGAGGGGGGATCCCTCAGAAGTAGAATTTGTTTCAATTTTCGAACTCATTTGGTGTGATCTGGTGTATACTTTTGATCAAAATTTTATCGAAAAGCCACCTCTTTATTTCCAATAAATATTTTGTTTTTTATTAATGCACGAAAGAAGTTGAGCATAACTGATATATTCTTGATTGAAGTATACATGGTTTAAAAGCTCGAACAGGGGGGAGTCTGAGGGGGGATGTGCCCTCCTCAGAATTGGATTTGTTTTCAATTTTCGAACCCATTTGGTGCGATTTGGTGTGTACTTTTGACCAATATTTTATTGAAAAGCAATCCCTTTCCCCCGTTTCTTCTCTTTTTTTTCCTCTTCTTTTTTTCTTCCTTTTCCAAAAAAGTATGGCCGCCCTGGTTGCGACACGCCTGTACAGGGTGTTTAAAAAAGAAAATGTGCATGTGTTTACCCAACTTATTGCCCATGAACTTCTAGGATTTGGTGTAACAATTGTATACATATTGATAGACTTAACGCTTAGCTTTCATAAGTCGTTTATTTCATCTGATTTGGATTTGTCAATCTGGAGATATGACCAATTAACTAAAGCTACTTAAAATCGACGTTGTGCCACTTTACAGTTTGTAATGAATTGAAAGGGTTACTTCGGAGAAGGGAGGGGGGGGGGGGGTTACCACCCCCTAAAAAAATCCAATCCGAAATGCAGAGCATGCTTATTTGGGTACCATGGTATAGCTAGAGGTTCCGTATATCTATACATACCAAAACAAGTACAAACATCCCACGCATGACGTCATCAAACATCACCCTTAGAAATGGGTAGGGGTTTTGAATCTCCAGCGGCACACCCCGACCAAACCAAATCCGAGTACTCCCCCCAAACCCCCCCTCCCCCGGGACGTCAGCCCAATCGGGAGAATTGAGTTTGTTGAATGCAAGACAAATAATAATGTCACACCACCCGGATCAGAGTCTTTCTGAATCCAAAGATTCTTGCAAACCATTTAGCAGGGTCAGAAGTTCGTCAAAGTGCGAGAATCCATTTAGATTCTTGCAAAGAATTTTGGCAAGAATTTATGGATTTTCCTCCATTCTAATAGTGTATTATACAGATTTTCAACGAGAATCAACTTGGATTCTCGCAAGTTTACCAGTGGGAATCTTTGCGAAAATAGATTCTCGGATTCTCCTCAAGTTTCTGACCCTGATTAAGTGAGAATCTGAAATCTCATCTATTCAAAATTGTGTGTTTAAAAGTGACTATCCAAATCCACAAATTCAATCTTTTTTCTAACAACTCTACTGACAAGAATATTTGCATGACCGGATTTTTAGATTCTCATCAAATTTCTTTTTTTGCTCCGCACATCAAGATTCCCACAAATTTGTGTGACAAAGTTGTCTTTTACCCAGGCGCAGTTTTGATCTTTTAGCTCATAGTTAATTTTTGAAGGTGTGCCATATGAGAGGTCTGTCATTACATAATGAGAATTAATTTGGACATTTTGAGGAAAAAAATTAAACTGAAGTTGCAAAATTCCTTTTTTTCTATTGATATTTGGCATGTTTATTGGACCATATCTCCTAATGCACAGTTGCAACTTATGTAGGTGAGGGGAAAAAACAAAACCCTGTTTTACCCACTTTTTGCATTTTTCAAGTATTTTTTTTAATAATTTCTTTTTCTCAAATAATGTAAAATTAGCAATTTTTGGTCGAAAATCTGTTGAAAATTTGTTTCACCATTTTTTTTTAAAAATTGCAGATTTTGGTGACACCTGAGGTAAAACATTTTTTTAAAACCTGACCGACCGACCGACCTTACTTGAAATGTCCGTCCGCCCGTAAAACAGGGATTTTTCGTCGCCTTTAAAAGGAAGGGTCCCGCAAGTACAACATTGAGCATTACTTGTTAGAAAAATAATTATCGAGCCGAAATTACGTAATTATATAGAAGAAAACACCATACTAGTCACAAAAATGAATAAAAACTGCCATCCCTGAACATGGGTTATGGGTATCGGTGCTCAAATTTGTGCATGTGCATTGTTTAACTATGACATCATGAACACTGGGACTTTCGATCGCCACGAATTTTAAAAAGTGCATGTTGAAAGATTGCGGTTTTTATTTCTTTTTGTCATAAGTGTGGTGTTTTGTTCTATATAATTACAAAAGTTGGGCTCGATAGTTATTTTTCTAACATATAATGCACACTTTTGTGCTTGCGGGACATCTCCTTTTAAGCTCAATTTGTGGTAACATGTCTCATATTTTATACCCAATTTTACAGATCAACATTATGTCGACTGATGGCAATCCAAAGCCTGGGTCCTGTTCCTATTTTGTGGAAAGGAAACATCGATACTGTAAACTCAACGTGGCAGCTGGAAAGACTTTCTGCGGAGAGCATGTAAATGCGCAGGCCAAACAAAAGGTTTGTTATGTTTGCGATTGCGATATCCGTTGGAATTTCATGTTCAATGTAGACCGTAGGCCTACAGGGCCGTCAGACACTTTTGCCCAAGGGGGGTGCGTTTTCACGATTTTTTACCGGAAATTGTCGTAAAAGGTTGCCCCAAAAAAATTCCAAGTCAAAAAATTTCGCACGGACACAAAATTTCGCAGTCTAAAAAGCATTGTAGTCAATGTTTTATGAGTAGTTTTACTATCATTGAAATTTGAAACTAAGAAAAACACAATTTTTACCCTTAAAAAAAAGAAGAAAAAAAAGAGAGTTTCAAGGGGGGTGCGTCCGCACCCAATGCACCCCCCCCCCCCCCCCACATCTGACGGCCCTGGCCTATGACAGAATATTTCAATGTAGACCTTCAGGCCTATGACAGAATAATAACCAAGCTTGTAAATGGTGTAGTTTTTGATGTTGAAGTAATAATCAGGTTAGTCACTAGTCAGGTGCAGAAACGCTGTATGACTTTGATATAAAAACATGGCATACAGTTCATCTTTCAGAGCTGTTGAGGTTTTTGCGGACTCATTAAACGCTAGCTACCACTCTGGGTTTCTTAGGGATTTGACAAGGTTACAATTTCTCCATGTTAACTCTGTACTGTCCGTCACCAAGGGAACAGGTGTATGACCAGTTCGTCTGTGGTGAACTACCAAAGTGGTAGGTCAGCTTTAAACTGATCTTAAAAGCAACAACAACAAAAAACCTGTTCTAATGTCCCGACCAACCATTTCTTTTTTAATTGTCAATTTTTATTTTTTAAAGAAAACTTTTGGATTTTGTTTACAATTTTGTTATTTATTTCTGTTAAATTTAAAAACAACAGACAACAACAATTCCATTGTTCAATGCCCGCATCAAGGTCAAATGACCCTTTCAAATCGTGCACAATTTTTTTTGATTCACTCTGTATATATATTTTGAATTTGTTTGGGGGAAAATGGGGAAAAAACGCCCCACCGACCGACCTATAGGTTCGTTTGCCTATCTTTGATATGAGTGTGTAAATCTGGCAGATCATATGAATAAACCGTCATGTCAAACATTCTAAGATGCCATTAAGAAAACACATTCAGGAAATCTTACACAATTTTATTTTGATGATGTGACATTTAACAGAACTTTATGGTTTTGAAAAAATCCTCTAAATGCCATGCATGCAGTTAAATTACAGAAACCTCCATTTAAAGGCATATTATGTGATCTTTTCCAGAGAGCGCCCTCTATTCATGATTTTTTTTAGAAAGTAGCTTTTCTTGCAGATTTACACTTCTGATCATAAATCGTACATACATTCCAAGTTACAGAGCAATACGATGCCTAATTACCTCAAAATCATGGTTTTAGAGTGAATTTAGAGTGAAAATATAAACTGTCGTGTTAACCCGACAGTTTATTTTCACTCTAAAACCATGATTTTGAAGTAATTAAGAATCGTATCGCCCTGTAACTTGGAATGTATGTACGATTTATGATCAGAAATGTAAATCTGCAAGAAAATCTGCTTTCAATTTTTTATTTTTTATGTTGAGGGCGTTCCCTGGAAAGATCACATAATATACCTTTAATCCAGAATTGCAAACTGTTATAATGGTTGTCATATAAATATTGAAAAATATAGACTCGGACCAACTGGCATTAATTAAATTAAAAACAATGGTCTCGAACCTCTACGTAAGGCAAACAAAATGTTTGTTTATCCGTAGAGGGTCCTTAAAAGGTAGGGTCGGTAGGTCAGATTTTTTGTGTGTGTTTTGTTTGCTAGTGGTTGTGGTTGTTCTGGCCCAGCCCTATAGCCAGCACGCCGAATTCTGAACTTTGTCAATCTCAAAGCATGATTTTGCCAATTGTTTTGACTTACGAATGAAATGTTCTGTGCATGTAAAAAATATTTTGTGCAGGTAACTTTTCAAACCTAGCTACATGCACAAGTGCATGTGGCATTTTGTGTGTATTTCGACCACTTGGTCACATGTAGGATCACATGTGGATCAAATAAGATCATATATACAAGACTTTCAAACAAAATTGTAAACAAATAATATTAATAATAACATTTGATTTGTTTGGGGGGGCGGGGGGGAAGTTACACAGAGATGTAACTTTTCAGGTAATTACCTGAAATCAAGTAATTTTGTCCCGATTTTCTTAGTTTCAGGTAAATGTTGTCTGTAGAAAGTAGTAGGAAGGTCTACTTACTAAAGTATAGGACAATTGAAATGTTCAGACTTTTTCATGAATTTATATTGTTATTGATTGTTTTCTGGATGCAAATCATGTTTTAATTTTGTAACATTTTGTCCCCTATTTTCCCCAAATCTGTGCAATTCAGGGAGAATGCAGCACTGCGGATGCAACTTATGTCAAGCCTGAACGTGTAAGGATACCCTGCCCATTGGATCCAAAACAGTAGGTTTAGGCTATATTAAAAAAATCTTTCGTCTCAAAGCTCTTTATATAAAATATTGAAATCCTTGTAAAAGTGACCTTTTGTATTTAAAATGATGTGATCAATGAAAATCTGAAAAAACGGTGACATTTTGGGATTTTTTTTTGTTTGAATTTTTTTGAATTTTTAAAAAGATTAAAAAAAGATTTTATAAGATTTTGGTTTTTCTAATGCGCATCAATAAACTAACTCGTGCGGGAGCTTTGAGACCAATGATTTTTTTTAAAATTCAGCCTTATAAAAGGCACTTACAATCATTTGGCTGTTGACATAATGAAGTGCTTCATTTTTCTACAAAATTGGGTGTTTGTGCTATTTGGTACTATGTTCCAACCCAGAATCTGATGTTGAAATGTTTTGCAAACAAATTATTTTAAGATTAAACATTCAACAGCCTTCCAAATTGTTTCTAGAACATTTTCAAGAAGTAAACCACTTTCATATCTGATCCAATTGATGAAATACTTCATACAGAGATCAACAAATTTAGTCTTCAAATGATTTTCATGAATCTTGAATTCTGCTGAAACTCTGTTTTATTCCTTTTTTGGGTAATCTTGAGCCTACAGTCTTCCAAATTGTTTCTAGACCATTTTCAGGAAGTAAACCACTTCATTCGTATCTGATCCACTTCATGCAGGTACACACAGGGATCAACAAAATTAATCTTCAAATGATTTTCGTGAATCTTGAATTGTACTGAAACTCTCTAGTATTACTCCTTTTTTTGAGGGGGGTAAACTTGAATGTGGAAATTGTTAAAAACACTTGATTAGTGTTTCAGTGCAATATCCAATATCAGTGGGAACCAGTAGACACCAGAGACAGAAATATCACTGAACAAATCTGAAAAAAGGCATCTCTGAAGTATACACATTGTATGGCATGGCAGGTTATTGATTTGAGGACGATGGCTTAATGCTTAATGCATTTTGTATTCTACCAATATTGATGAACGTTCATGCTAATAGATATACCTGTTTTATTTTGACTTTCAGTACATTATGGGCTGATCAGCTAAAGCTTCATCTAAGGAAATGCAATTCAAGGCCAAAAGAATTACCGGTAAGCCAAAAAAGATAAATAGATATATATAGTTTGATCAGTTTCAAATTGGTAAAGCCTTCTTACAGCAGCAAATGAATACAGAAGGACTTGGGCGTGCATGAAGGCAACAAGCGAACTGTGCGTTATATGCGTGACCATGTGCGTGTCCAACCAAAAACCGAGTGCGCGTACACTTGAAATACTTTTGCGCACAGAGAGATAAAAACCGAATTTTTCTCACCAATTTGGAATTGATTAAACTATAGGTATTATAAGACACTAAGGGTGGGCATCGCTAGTGTTTTTCATGTTGCAATATTGCTACTAAATTTATGACGATATCGATAATATTACGATATTCATGCTCAAAATCAAATAAATAGGCACCTACTTTCCTAGTTATAACTATAATTAGGCCCAAACCGAAAGGCTAAACTAAAACTGTGATTTCCCATGATTTCGCTATTTGAAACCAAAACCGAGAAATCATGCGAAGAAAACCCAAATGCAAGATCATACCACGACCAAAAACTGTCACTCATGCGAATGATGACCGGAAAATCACCCCTAAATATCACTCAAACTTTAGGAAGTAAATAAGCTTAGTTTAGGTCCAAATTTCTTACCTCCATGAACAACATATTCATTTTGCACGTATTTCTGGTAGAGAGGTTTCATAATTATCATTATATTCCAATTAATTTCTGCCGTATTTTGACTTTTTTACGTCAAAGACATTTTGTTTGTTTTTCATCAAGTGAGCGCCGCCATTATGCTTTTTCATTACATGGCGACCCATTGAATTGGTTGCTGGTACCAATTGACTGCAATATGTAACGTGACAAAAATAGGAATTAAGGATAGCGATATTGCTTATCAACTGACAATAATGGTACCCCAAGGATATTCATTCAGTAGACTCTAGTGCATGTGTAAAGAAGCATATCGCATTATCTTCGTAAGTTTTGCAATAGCGGGTAACTTTAGCGACGGGCAGGTGAAGATACAAAAGTACCCACCCAATTGACAGTGTAAGGTGTAGGTATTTTTGTGAGTTACCTGCCCGTCTGGCTGAAGCTCCAGCCCTTCTTATAATTTATAGTGAGGACATTGTTGAAGCAGGGTGAAGCATCGCGATAATTAATATTTGATTGCAAATTTATATAGAGGGCACACTATTTTCCTTTGATACTGAATACAGGCCTAACAGTACCTCAACAAAATTGTCTCCCATTTACCCTCTAAACATGTAGTATGTCTATCGTCGCTGTTCTATCGAAAACCTTGTATGTTTTTCCAGCCCTTCAACATGTATAAAGTAAAACTGCCCAACGGTTATGCATAGGAAGTGTTGCTCTATACATGTTCAGTGGCAAGAAGGTTTTAATTTAATAGATGTGTGTTTTGTTTGGCCCTTGAACATGGTTAGAGCAGACAAGACTGCCCAAAGGTTATACATATGAAGTATTACTTAACACATGCTGAAGGGCCAGATGAAGATACAACAATGTTTTGACAGAACAGTGAAGATATGTGTACTACTTGCACACTAATTCCTGGGCATTTTGATATCTACCTCCCCTAGGTATACCATATAAAGGGCATCAACAGGATAGGAGACACAGATACTGATGTCTGTACTCAGGTAGGTACATATACATTTTCCTTCACCATTTGTGACCCAACATGAGTATAAGGCAAAAAAAAAAAAGAAGTGCTGTGCGATTTTTCTTTTAATATTCTTTTTTAACCGGCTGCATGTTTAATTTGACTCATTGATAGAGGACTATCTACATGAAGTGCATATCAATGGGCGGTGCAAAATACCATATGCTTGTCGGTGATGAACTTTGCTATGAATTTGCTGGTTTCCAAAAGTATGGATATCATTTTAACACCTCACTGAATGGGTACTTGAAGTACTAAAGTACCTATTCAGTGAGGTGTTAATCACCGCTCCTTTGTCACTCCTTTAACAATATAGAAAAAAGGATCCCGCTTTCCTCGAGCTTTCCTCTACTTGTGTTTGGGCAAGAGCCCTTAGTGGTTTACTATATTTTTTGTTTATTTACATTACAAGCGTACACCTATATTAAGAAGTAAAACTAGCAGTGAGACTATTTTTTTTAATCAGCAATGGCGTTGATACCGGAAACTTCAAAATTGATCGAGCTGAATGACAAATATGAAGGTATTACCCCAAATCTCTTTTTATCACACCGTTTTTGTTACTGTAACACCGCAAAATATAACTTTGCGAGGAAGACAATCGGTTTTTCTGTGCAGGACTCGAGTCAAAAACACTCGGCTAATCAGATTTCATCAGAACCGATCGAATACATTTGTCATGGCAAAAGGGTGCAAAATGTATTTTGAGATATTGATGGAATTAGTCATGGAAAAACAAAGAAAATAAAGGCAATTTGCAGTTATTTTTCTTCATAAAATCAGAAAGCAGTATCCAATCTTTACCACAAAGGTGTCATTTTGAAGCATTCAAAAAAGTCCCTTTGTTGGTATTAAAGGGACACAATGTCATGTTGAATTTTATTATTTTAATTAATTTACTTCAGATAAAGATGAACATTAAACATTGCCATTATTGTTGTTTCTTCTTTAAAAAAACCCAGCAAAACTTGATTAAAACAATGTTTTAAATATGTTGACATACCACCCTTAACCAGGTAAAATGCTGCAGCATTTTTGAATTGACGTTTTGTTGTACAAAGAGGGCTGATTTTTCTTAATCCTTATAGGTGTAAGTTCATACATATAATACAATTGCAAAAATATCAAAATCCCAGTTTTTATCATATATTTTTGTATTTGAGGTGCTGCCTCCACCACATCTCTTAATGCCCCTTAACGTTTTCTTTGAGGGACAACTGCACCCTTTTTGCTGCGGCTGGACACATTATGTTATTGTTATTGCTGATAAATCATGAGAACCACGTTGTTCCATCTTCTTGCAGGTACCTCTATCATCAATGGCGAAAGAAGAGTTACAGAGTATAGTTGATTGTGTACAGACTATTTACAAAGGTAACTGAAAAGTGAAAACTGAATAAGGCAATTGAATTGTTATAGGTCAATAAATGCGTATGTGTTGTTTCGAGAGAAATTAGACAAATCAATGCACATGCAAATGATGCTGATGTGTGAATAATAAGGCTGAATAATGGCACGACCCTGGAGGGGGAGTGCTATTGTGAGCATATCAACATTTGAGCATTGATTTTTTAATTTTTAAGAAACTAAACATATGCATGTATTGACCTAATTCATACATGACTCTTTACAAACAAAAATTCACAATTTGAGCATAATTTGGATCTAGGTAATAACGAATAAAACATGTTAACAAGTTTGCTAACACCCGCAGTAAAAATCGGTGAACCGGGGCTGCCTGAACAACGAATCAAACCAATGCGTGTGGTCCGCGAACTGTACGGCGCGCAATTAGACACTTTCAATGCACTTTGCGTGTTCTTGTTTCCTGCATTAACGATTATTTCGATACTGTTAAGAGTGTATGAATACTTGTCAAACTGTCCAACTGATTTTTTTTGTGGCCTCCAATCTTTGTCTGCACTAAGCACTGGTTCCATGCTGCGAGTGTAGCAAGATGTGACTGAGGGGAGCAGCACAAGCATACCACCCCTCAATTAACATTCAGTTACCCCGCACATGGCTCAGATTCATCAGGTTCCGAGAATCCATTTAGATTCTTGCAAAGGATTTTGCGAGAATCTATGGATTCTCTTCCATTCAAATACTGTAAAAGCTGACATTTTCGCGGAGGTTTTATTTTCGCGCAGTTTCGCGCAAAAAGAAATCTGCAAAAAATTATAACAAGCGAAAATATTGTTTTCAACATTCATGCAGTGCATCCAGAAGATCGCCCGCGAAAAAAACAATTTGCGAAATGTCTATGATATCAAAATGCGCAAAAATATTGGCTTTTACAGTAGTGTGTTTGACAGATTATTTACGAGATTCAATCTTTGCGAGAATGGATTCTTGGATTCTCCTTGAATTTCTGACCCTGGGGCTGGTTCTAAACCAATATATCAATTCAATTATATCACTTTCAATTCGGGATGACACTGATAATTGGTCAGTTTTACAGATCAATGCAAAATGCCCGCAAAATGCCCACAAAATTTGAAGCCTGAAGGCAAAAGGATCAGACCCCTTCTTAGTTGCCTGCTCGGCTTTCAGGTTTACTAGTGCTTCGCCAAAGACTATGGTAGGGTGTCTGCTAGGAAGGTTAACACAGACGACAATCCAAAATTTCACAAAATGTTTCAAAAATGTCAAAATTTGGAATCACCATGAGAAATGCATTAACATAAGTACAAACATGCCTAGTATTGGTTCAGTAATCCTTGAGATAGACCTTGAAAGTTGGGAAAGGTTTCTGAAAAATCTGTTTTGTATTTGGTAAATCAATAGCCATGTGGAAAGTGTTAAGAAGGTCACAGTTTCGGGCTTGGGAAGGCACAAGTATAGTGCTATCTGCACTGGTTAGGCCAAATTAACCAACATCTACTCTTAAGTTCAGTTAATATTGCTTATCTTCAAATTGCTGATAATTTCCCCTCTATTTATTTTCAGCACACATTACAGACCTACCTGACCAGGTTATAAATCACAGTGTTCTTGAAGATGAACTAGCTAATCCGAAGAATGGCGTGACGGCTCGCAAACATTTGTGTCAAGTATCCTCGCTGCTTGGTCATTTGGAACGAGTCAATGTGCTGGCATCTAAAACATGTTATGTTGAGTTTGGAGCTGGCAGAGGTAAGGGACCCACCATTTGATTTTCAGGGGGGGCGCATGAAAGTTGGGGTCGGGCGGAATATTCTTTTTTGCCATTGAAGTTGGCAACATTTCTTTTGGCGGCAAGTTTTTTGGTTTTTTGGGCAAAGGCGGCAAAGTTGTTTTTCAGGTTTTAATGTGTTTCTCTACATTGAGTTGGGTGAGTCAGATTTTTTTCTTCACTCAGCAGTGGGTCAACTTTGTTTTTCCTTCCTGGTTGGTGGGCAAAGTTTTTTTCTTCTTCTGGATAGTGGGCAAAATTTTGTTTTTTTTAGAAAACTTCCATGCTCCCCCCCCCCCCCCCCCCCCCTGAGTATCTAATGGTGCATCCCTAAGGCCTTGTCATTCATCGCATTAAATTGTTTAATTTGAGTTTTAAAGGTAGGTATTCCGATTGCTGGCATGATTTGCAACTTGATGTTTTCTATTCTTCATAGGGTTGTAAAGGGGTGGAAAGTTTCCAGGGATTTTGGAAGTATAGCATAATATTTATTAACCAATGAAGCTATATTAAGTGCTCAACAAAAAAAAGTTGTACACTTTGTTTAGGTCATTTAAAGTAACTTTCAATTTTTTTTTTTACCAAACAGGCTAGATAGACATTTTGATGAATCTTTTTGGCACATTTTGATACCAAACATAACACCTAGCAATAAAGATAAACCTAAAGCGCCATTTAAAGAAAATTAGTCACTTTTCAGAAGTCACATTTTCCAATTGAAAAGTACACAAACTGGGCAAGTGGTTAACCACCTTTGGCAGTAATTCACTGCATTTTAGCCTATAACGTCTCATTGGAACATATCTTGTGCCAAACATTTTACAGAAATAATTTATTATTCATTTATCATTAGGTCAGATGACACACTGGGTTCAGCAGGCCGTCCAGGACCAATCAGATGTCTCGTTTATTCTGGTGGACAGGGCAACTATTCGGCATAAGGTAATTACACTATTGAATTATTTGTTATTCTGAGACAATCTGTTTCACTTAGGCCACAAATTATTTTAAAAAGTTTGTATCAGAAACATTTAGCAAAAAAGATAAGTGCTGTGCGATTTTTTTATTTATTTTTTAAAAATTTATTTAGAGAATTGGCTATTATTGGTCCAACCAACCTACTTTTTGCGTTTTTGAAGATTTTTTTTTTAAGATAACTTTTTAGCCGAAAATATGGTGAAAATTATTTTTAACAAAATGCCTGATTTTTGCAAATTTTGGTGACATTTTAGGACTTAGGTAAAAAAATTAAATCTCCCTACGGACCCTTCTTGACAGGTCTGTCCGCCCGTAAAACACGGTGGGGTGTTTTTTTCGTCACCTTTGGGTCGGTATTCATTTTGCACATGAAATTTGTCTACTATATTTCTCAATAATGGGTGTGTCGGGCCCATGGGAGAGGGGTTTCTTGTTTTCAGTGAAGGTAAATACAATTTTAAGTGGTATCAGAGAGGTGTACTTCATAATTTAATTAGCAACTACTTTGGTTTAGTCAGCTCCAAATTGACAATAAATCTGTAACTATTTTATCTCCCTAATCGTCAATGATGAAATCCTAAAAAGCAGTGAAGCTTGTCCAAGGATAACGTGTCTATATACAGTTGAGAAAGTTGAGAAAAATTAACATGAATATGACCTCTTACACTTTCAACGCAGAGGGCGTCTGCAGACGACATTCTAAAATTTCACAAAATGTTTCACAAAATTCACAATTATTGAATTTCATTTCCATATTTGGAATCATCTTGAGAAATGCATTACAATAAGTACAAGCATGCCTTGTATTGGTTCAGTAATCATTGAGATAGACTTTGAAAATTGGGAAAGGTTTTTGAAAAATCAGTTTTGTATATGGTAAAACTAATAGCCACATGGAAATGGTTAACCACTCAAAGCAAAAGTGGCACTTATTTCGTGGCATAGGACCTGAAGTTGTCAGGTACCAGATTAGACCTTTGTCGAACATGAAGCTCGTATTAGCTTCATGCCTTGAAAAACTGCATGTTTTACTAGATGTTTACATTTCATTCCTTGCAGATGGACACGAAACACCGGTGGACAAAGAATGCTCCAAGTTTTGAGCGTCTTAAGATCGACATTGAGCATCTTTGCTTGGGAAAAGTGGCCAGTATCAGTGATAGTGACGTGCCACTTGTGGCATATAGCAAACACTTATGTGGGGCAGCAACAGGTAGGTGTTTGTCATTAGGGAACAATGGAGGGCAAAGAAGATTTCTTGATGTACCCCATCATGCTTAGCGCCCCTACAGTACCAGCAGGGCTTATCACCAAAACAAACAGTGCCACACATGTGTTGAAGTAATTAACAGCTGGAGGTCGTCTGACCTCTACCATAGTAATACATGGTGCAGATCTAGGGTAAACTTGGCCACAAATATGAAAGAAGTTGAATCCCAACTAAAACTTGTATTTATAAAAATATAGAGGACTGTATTAAAGACACATCAATCATATTACTTGCAACTGGATTTTCTTAAAGACCCTCGTTTAACAACTTTATAAGCATTTCCTTGCACTGTAATGTCGATGGGAACCAGTAGACACTGGTGACAGAAACCCATGGTCATGTGATGAAAATGAAGCATCCTGTGGTGTATCAAGAATTCTTCTTTGAATGGAGGGTAAGGGGTAAAAGAAGGAACGTTTGGGTGGCAGGACTGTTGTGTTTGTACACCAGCAGGATTCAATGGGTAATAGAAATAGGAGTATCGTGCAGAAATATTATGATAGTACTTATGCAGGTATCAATGTGCAGCTTGAACCTACCCTCCTCAAGCCTTCACCTGTATTCAACTACCTTCAGGATAAACTAGGTCAAGATTAGATCTTTCATGCAATTGTTTGGGTGAAGATTCACCTCAGTGCACTATGTTTGTTCTAACCTTGAGGAGGATAGGTTCAAGATGCACATTGAAGCCTGCATTAAACACACAGTCTGCTCTGTATAGCATATGTCAGATCACATGTTACCTAGCTCAAAATTAAAAATTAAAACCCATATTATGCTGTTAATAAAGAAACCATTTTCAAAGAATTTGTGTACTGCCTATAATGCATTAATGGGAAATACCCACATGACTGTCGACCCAGGCTGATGATCATGTGTGTATCGCAGCTCTATTCATAATATTGTGTGTACTGATCATAATAGTAATATCGCTTTATACCTAATGGTAAAAGGGATTAAAATCATGTCCTGGCCAGTTCACCCCTCGCTAGTCTAGTGGTTTAGACAGATGCTTTGCAATGCAGGTCCATGGTTCGATTCCCACTAGGACCACTTTTTCAACTGATTTATTTCCTTTTGTAAATGTTGGGGTTAGAAATATATTGCAAGTTCACAAAGCACAAAGTGTAGTTGCTACCTAGACATCCCCGGGTAGACAGTTATGTGGGTATTTCCATTGCTGCCTATATATAGTCTGTCATTTTGCCTTTGATAAATGTTCTCTTATTTGACTGTTTCTCCATCAATATCTCAGATTTGACGCTGCACTGTCTTTTAGAAACCACACAGCATGAGGCCAAAGATGAAAGTTCTGCTGAGGGGACGAAACATGACAAGCGCCCTCGTGTGCACGGCATTGTGATAGCGTTATGCTGCCATCATCAGTGCGATTGGACCAGTTATGTTGGCAGGGATTGGTGGTTATCGCAGGGGTTGACGAGCAAAGACTTCACGGCAGTGTCTCATATGAGCAGTTGGGCAACATGTGGCTCTGTCAAAAAAGCGGGAAAAGTTAACGCATCGGACAGTAAACTGGACACGGGGAAGTCGTCAACAGAGAGTCAAGGAGCTGGTGATGGAGGAAGCTTAGGTAAAAAGAATCTACCAGAAAATCAGACTTTATTTCATGACAGAATAAGTCAACTTGCTGATAATTCAAAAGATGAGGTAGAGAATTTGGTATCGACGGAAGTAACATCAGACGGTAAATTGGACTCAGGAAGGGTAGCATCAGATCAACATGAAAGCGTTGAAGGAAGCTTAGGCACAGACCAATCACATAATGTACCAGAACATCAGAACAAGATTGAAATCCAGAGAGCTTCAAAGAATGAGACAGAGGATTCTGTGTTAATGGAAGAGACATCTGGGGACCACACAGAGAATACAGGGTGAGTAAAAAAAAAGTGTACTCAACTTTGGGATTTTATATCTTAAAATCTGTGCAGAAATGTCATAGATCTTTAATTGCGACAGACAGGTTATCTCATAAGCTTTCTAAGAAATTTAAGTAGGCTGAAATTGGTTGTGGTAAACATATTTTATGCTCATTTGCCTAAAGGTGAACATTTTATAAACCAAACAAGATTTGCGATATTTTCTCTTGAATTTATTGAATCTATTGAATTTTACTATTGAAAACGGTCCACACTCTAGTCCAAGCTGAGTCCCGACTATCACAAAAGCCAAATTCGTGCAATAATTACTTTTTTTTAACATTATTTTGCATTTTAATGTTTGAAAAAATAACTGAGAATGTTCGATTTGTCTTTATTAGTTAGCTATTTTGTACGATACATGAATCCACTTGTTCATTAATATCAAGCATTATTGAGTAAAATATTCAATATGTGTTTGGTTTCAAAATGCAGTAACTTTACCAAAATAGTCATATCTGGTAAACGGTACCATGAAATGTCATGATACCTTTTGCTGATGATAGTGAATAAATGCATCTATTGCCGCATACATTTTTTGCCTTCATATTCTGATAACAAATATTTTTAATGATTATTATAGTTTGAGTACACCTTTTATTTTTGATTCACCCTCTAGATCACTAAAAGAAGACGTTGGCAGTGCTAAAAGGGCTGCCAAGAGTCTACTGAAAGCCAGTGAAGAACGTAAACCAAAAATCAGCAAGGTGACAAGAAGAGGGGATGTTCATTCGGGAGGCGGTGATATGTCAGCGCAAAGGTAATGTGGCAGGCAGCTGCAGACGACATTCCAAAATTTCACAAAATGTTTCAAAAATGTCAAAATTATTGAATTTCATTACCATATTTGGAATCACTATGAGAAATACATTGAAATAAGTACAAACATGCCTAGTATTGGTACAGTAATCCTTGAGATAGACCTTGAAAGTTGGGAAAGGTTTCTGACAATTCTGTTTTATATATGGTAAAACCAATAGCCGCGTGGAAAGTGTTAAGACAGGTTTTGTTTACTCTTATTATCGTTTGAGCCATTGAAGCATTAACTTAACGGGGAAGCATTAATGCACCATACCTTCTAGTAGGCGTGTGGAAATAATAATGGACCATAGACGATGAATAATTCATAATATGAACTTTAATATTTATAGTCATATGTTAAATGTTATATCACATTCCCAACCAAATTATAGAAAATCACTTCGTCTCAAAACATCAAATATGAATTGCCAAGTTATGGACCTTTAAAATTTTGTTAACAAATCAATGAGTATGAAAATGAAATATATCTCAAAATGTAGTTTATCTCTTTAATTTCATGAATTTGAGTATTTTGTTGGATACAAGATGTTTCAGAGATCAAAAATAAGTCCTTTTAGGACTTATTTTGAACTTGTCCCACATTTTTGCTCTTAAATCAAGTTAGCTACTGCAGAATTGTGCCTCATTTACCCATGCTGGGTCACATGATGTGATCAAGCAAAATGAGCCAGAATTCGCAAATATTGATTTTAAGATATAACCAAACAAAGGATATAATTTCATTTTTGTCTAATGTTTTGAAAACCCTTCATTTGCTCATAACTTTGGAATTGATTGTCCATTCATAATGAGGTTTTCTGAATTTGCATTGCAAATGGCCAATAAAAACTAGAATTGTGATATTTTCGACTTCAGACTCATTTTGCTTGATCACTTCACATATTATGTAATGCGATCTGTGAAAACCCTCCACATAATTTTTTCGATTATTTTTCTAAGATCACTACAAAAAAAGTTACGAGTGAATGATAATTGTGATGTCATAAAAAGCTACAAAACAAAATAATCATGAAAACAGGCAAAAAAAGATACATAGTTTAATAGAATAACATTTAATATAAAAATAATTAGAAAAGTGACTTAAGTTTTTGGAAGGTCAAGTTTCATGAAAGATGACACAAAGTATTGGAAATGAATTCTCTAAAACAATTTTTTTTTAAATGAATACATTTTACCCATAATCCCTAGTTCATATCTGGTGACATCCGACGGGTTTTCACAGATCACGTCACATATTACAAGTAGACAATTCAGCATTATAATTGTTTCATATTTTATATCTCTGCTACAGGTTACTTGGTCTTGATATCAGTCAGAGAGAGGACATCGGACGGCAGTGTAAGAGACTTATTGATCTTGGACGTCTCAAGTATCTTGAAGGTCTAGGGTTCAAAGGTCATCTTGTATACTACATCGACAGGGAATTATCACTGGAGAATGTTGCCATGGTGGCTGTACCTAAATGAACAATTGACTTTGTAAACTTTGTAATAACCCATATGGGTATAATCCACAATTATGAAAACCATACCCTCTTCTACGGGCTTGACCGACCCATTTTTAGGTCGTCCGTAGGAGAGACCTTATGGCTGCGCACCCTTCGTGTGTCAGTCAGTCCAGTCTGGTCAGTGTGTTAGTCTGTTAGTCATGACCATGTCAGGCAGAAGTATGTCGTCCCGGTAGTAAATTTTCGTAAAAGGTTGCCCCAATTTTTTTCCCAGTCAGTCACACCTCGTGAATTTCACGTAAGGGGGGGGGGGGGGGGGGGGGTTTTAGGGTCAAAAAAATTCGCACGGTCACAAAATTTCGCACGGTCACAAAATTTCGCACAGTCACAAATTTTCGCACGGCCACAAAATTTGAGTAACCGGCCCTGAGAGGCCCAAAACCAAGCGGCCCATGTGGCGATCGCCACAACGCCACAGTGGCCAGTCCGCCCCTGAAAACATAACATTATTGAAGCATATTTGAATTAAAAATATAATTAGTTAATTAAGGAATCATTAATTAGCATTAAGAAGCTCAAAAAATTGTTAAAAAACGTAAGTTGGTCGCAGTTTGCGAATGTATGCAAACATTTGCCTGCACCAAACTGTCCATTTTAAAAGTATAGAAAGGTTGAGGTACCCTTTTGAATAAATAAATTTAATTTAATTAACAATTAAAAGAAGATATGTAATTAACCTCATGTATTCTGGATGTTAATTAGCACATTTTGTTAAATGCGTTTGTGTGGTGTTATTACTTGTTTTTAACTGTGTTACCAATGTACTACAATGTTCAAGTAGTGTGCAAACTTGAGTTTGAAAAGTAAGTTGATACGATACTAGTGACTACTAGTTTGCCAATCAACATTGGATCACCCTATATGTTGAATACAACTTAAAACGATAACATTTTATAATTCAATCTTAAATCAGACTCTTGAAATTTGAATACTGGGTTCAAACATTATGGAAACTAACCTAATTTGTTCATTTGAATGTGCTTTGCACATCATGAAGGTGCAAGAAGGATGAACGCAATTAATTGTATGCCACTAAACATGTGCCATTGGGAAAATTTGAGTCACCCTGTAGGTGACGTAGTTTAACACGATGGGCCTCGCTTACGGTACGATTAGTGACGTCACATCGAGTATGTCTCCCTCTTTAGCCTGAAATCACCAATTACGAATAACGTCTATAAGTACATCGATCGGTAACGCAGCTTTCTACACAGAGAATAATGTGAAATTAAATCATCTGTTCATCTTGTTTTCTTGGAATTTTTACATTTTATGGCAACGAAGACTCCACTGTATTTGCTGCTGAATTATTGCTGCTGAATTGGTTGGGCATTCTGCACAATGTAGCTTTTCAAATGATGTATGCATTTGAGTAGAAAGTGAAAATTGAATCTGGCCAATTTCAGACTCTTTTTGCTTGAGCTGACCACATTAGGCCTAAAAAAGAAGGCGCTTTCACCTCAAATTTTGTTTGGTCGGTAAGTCGAATGACCAAATCACACTGGAATACACTGAGGTTTATAATTTAACTAAATTTTGATATTAAAAAGACAAAGTCTGGTGGCATGGATAATAATTTATAATAATAAATATTTCAGAGTGGAGTCACATATAGGAGTCAATTGAGGTCATTTAGAAATGTGTAATTTCTACAAAAAACAACCGCGACTGAGTTTTCATGATTTTTACGGTCGGTCGGGAAAGGGCAATCCAACATCATTTGGGTTTTTTACCTTATTTTCAGAGTTCGAGAGCAGTTAAATTCTAATGGGACTACAGGAGGGTCGTTGTCTACTTGACTGCTGTGTAAAATACCATTGTAAACATTATCACGGCTTTAATTGTGGTTTTATGGCGACTCTTTTTTGAATTAATGGAATACTGGGGATATTAATATTATAGTACAACCCTTAAAATCAATTACAAGACACTAACTCCGTATTATTGTAAAATTCAAGTTTTTTTGTGCTTTTTTTAATTGCATATTTTATTTCATTTCTTTATATTCTGGTTTGCAATTTGTGAAACTATTTATTATCTCTAAACATTGTAAAACTTTCTGCAGTGTTTTAACATGTGTACATAACTATTTGAAATGTCATGGTTTGTAAAAAAGTATTTTGACAAATAAAAACCAAAACAGAAACACGAAAAACCAAGTGACCCTTTTGCAAAGTCTGTACCCTGTAACACATCATTGTTGTTCATTCAAAACCTTCTCCATCTGGCCCTTCAGCATTAGGCCGGGAGCCCAGAAGGTTTAATTAGCTGAGAAGGTACAAAAGGTTTGATGATCTGATTAGTTTAGTTGGGTGCCAAGAGTCAATATTTTATATTGCTGCCGTGTCGTAGCCTGTACGGGTGGCCGCTATAGAAGGTCAAAGGTCATATAGGGGTCAAAATGTAAAAATGGTCTGATTGTAATAAAATGCATATCAAACTCTTCCTGAGACCATAAGGAGCAAAAAAGGAAATGGTTGTATTTCCACCCGATGCCTAGTTTTCCAGATGCAGGGCAAAATAGGTCAACGGTCAAATGTTGCCTCAAATTCATTGTACAGGGGTCAAATTCTCAAAATGCTCTGATCTTAATGAGCATGGACTCAAATCGTTTAGATGGATGCTACGAGCCATAAAAAGAATAGTTTGCCATATCTACAAGTTACACTTCTATTAGTTTTATTAGGTCAATGGTCAGAAGGCTATACCGCTAATGTGTGCTGACCTTTGACCTAATGAAACTAATAGATGCTTAACTTGTAGATATGGGAAACTATTCTTTTTATGGCTCGTGGCATCCATCTGAACAATTTGAGACCATTTTCATTAAAATAAGAGCATTTTGAGAATTTGACCCCTGTGCAAAAAATATGAGGCAAAATTTGACCTTTGACCTATTTTGCCCTACATCTCGGAAACTAAGCATCGGGTGGAAATACAATCATTTCCTTTTTTTTCTCCTTATGGTCTCAGGAAGAGTTTGATATGCATTTCATTACAATCAGACCATTTTTACATTGACCCCTATATGACCTTTGACCTTCTATAGCGGCCACCCGTACAGGCTACGACACGGCAGCAATATAAAATATTGACTCTTAGCACCCAACTAAACGTATCAGACCATCAAACCTTTTGTACCTTCTCAGCTAATTAAACCTTCTGGGCTCCCGGCCTACATACACAGTAATACCTTTTTTGTTGTATTATTACTTCCTATGTAATATATTATACTTTGAGCAGGCTGTTCTAAACATGTTCATGTTCAAGGACCAAAACACATCTATCAAAACGTTTTAAGTGCTCTTGCCCCTGAACATGTATAATACAACACTCTGATGCATAACCTTTTGGCAGTTTTACTTTATACATGCTGAAGGGCTGGAAAAAACCTATATGTTTGACAGAACAACGACAATATTTATTAAGATGCTATACTTCCTATTCTTCCAAAAACTTTTAATTTTATTCTGATGTGAATGCTTTGATGCACAAATCGTTTTTATTGGTAATAAAATTAGACGAAATTTACCAAATGCGTACTGTACTCATCAATATACATATAACGGCTAATCAATAAAGTCGTCAAAGTAATAATGGTTTAATGCATGATCGAATAACTTGCTATAAAAACAATTAAATGTCACAAATATTCAAAGACTAGAAATTTATCTGATCATTTGCTTTTTCATCTTGACACAAGAAGGATCTCCACCCAGGTTTCTGCGTTCATCATTGAGAAGTATCCTTAACACTTTCCACGCGGCTATTAGTTTTACCATACACAAAACAGATTTTTCAGAAACCTTTCATAATTTTCAAAGTCTATCTCAAAGATTACTGACCAAACACTATAGATGTGTGTACTTATTTCAATGCATTTCTCATGGTGATTCCAAATATGGTAATGAAATACAGTAATTTTGACATTTTTGAAACATTTTGTGAAATTTTGGAATGTCGTCTGCAGCTGCCTGCCGCGTGGAAAGTGTTAACACTTTCCACAAACCAGGCGTCTGCAGACGACATTCCAAAATTTCAGCAAATGTTTCAAAAATGTCAACATTATTGAATTTCATTCCCATATTTCACCACGAGAAATGCATTGAAAGGAGTACAAACATGCCTAGTATTGGTTCAATAATCCTTGAGATAGACTTTGAAAGATTGGAAAAGGTTTCTGAACAATCTGTTTAAATTTGTACATGGTAAAACTAATAGCCGCTTGGAAAGTGTTAAACCGGTCTCTTATATGGAATCAAGCACAGAGCAGCTATCATTTATACAATGAGAATCAAATGTAAAACAAATTACTGCCTTACGCTTTATTCCTTGTGGGAGACTTTTTGAGAGAATATTTACCTTAACACTGCGAGCATATTTGTGACCTGACGGCAAAATGGACATGTTGGAGGCCAGAATCAAAACTGAGTTATTGGTAGGCCTATGACTTGAAAGAGCACCTTGTAAGCTTCAAATTGATACCATGTTCAAGGTAATCATGGTAATCGGACTTTGTAATCAAGGAAAAGATATGATTTGAAGAAGCTTATTTGTTTGTATTATTTTCTTTACAATTCACCAATTTGCCGACAATATGTCCTTTTGACGCGACTGGTCACAATTATGCTCGCAGTGTTAAGGTAAATATTATTAAAAAGTCTCCAACGGAATAAAGCGTAAGGCAGCAATTTGTTTTACATTCGATTCTCATTGTATAAATGAGAGCTGCTTTGTGCTTGGTAGGAGGAATATGGACACACTGTCAGACATCGCACAAATTGCTACTTCAGTTGTTGTTCATACTGTAGCAATTTATATAAGATGTATCAATTTCGAAATCGCTTGTGTTGTTTTAATTTATCAAGTCTGTAGCGTAAATTTCCTAGCCAATAATGAGCTTTGTTTCTAACAAATTTAATAGTTGCTCAATCAAGATGCAAGATATGTGGCAGATTGTCTTTGCCACAATAATGAATGGCTACACTTTGATATGGTTGCGTTGTTTTGTTATAAGTTTACATTTAGCCACATCTCCTTACCGTCTTGAATACGATTTTGAATGTTCATAGCTAAGAAATTTGCCTTTATAAGTTTCACACGATTGGCGAGAGTCTATCCGTCAGTTCGAGTCATTAGTCTGCTGATGAAACGTGTAGCAACACCTGAACATTCCAGGTAATTATTATTATCTTATGTGGAGAACGAAAGATCAATTTCAAATTACAAATGAAAGCTATTTTTTTACAATTGATTTTCAAATTATACATTCTGTTTAACAAAATTGTGATTCTGTACAGATCAATGGATACAGGCTATAGGGTACTTTTATTGTTTGAGCATATTATAGATTGAACCAGAGATCGCTGTTTTTGCTCACTGAAATCTGTTAGTATTGAGACTTGTTGGATACAGCCGTCTAGAGACCATGGGATCAGTGAAGGATACCTTATCAATGGTTTTGACAGGTAAGCATGCACTATCTATTATTACTATCATTTCTAACCTTTGATAATTTTTACCTGAAACTTCCCTGCAGTTTTTAGCTTTTTTGTTCCCCTATAATAATAATAATAATAAGGTTAATTTATAACACGCACTTACCAATCTACAAGACGCCCAATTTCCATCGTTAAATTGGGAAATCGTCACAATCATTTCGCATCATCTATCGTGGCAGCTGGCGAGGTGCACAACCATGTCAGCACTTAGACACCACCCTTTCTAACACTTTCCACACAGCAGACGACATTCCAACATTTCCCAAAATGTTTCAGAAATATCAAAATTATTGAATTTAATTGTCATATTTGGAATCATCATGAGAAATGCATTTATATAATAACAAACATGCCTAGTATTGGATCAGTAATCCTTAAGATAGACCTTGAAAGTTGGGAAATGTTTCTGAAAATCTGTTTTGTATAATGGTATATGGGGCTCGTGACGTGAGATCCCCAAACTGCGCGAACAATTGAGGCTCGATAACTAACAAACGGTGCTATCAAACCCCACTCGACTTAAATTGGTGCCCTCGCCCAAAGCCCATACACTGTGTTTTAATATAATAAATGTATGATGCGGGAGATTTTATTATATGCTTGGCAGGAGAGATTATATGCTTGGCAGGAGAGCGGGAGAAATATTTTCTAGGCGCGAGAGACTCCGTCAAATGCGGGAGAGTTGACAGCCATGCATGTTGTTGATTCATTAATCTATTACAAACTATACATTTTTGACATCCTTGTGTCTCTATTTGATTCACAGTATGCCTCATAATCACAGTTGATACATCCATCTGCCTGCTGAAAGAGAGATTCAATCCGGCTTCAGGAAAACTACAGTGGTCTCTGCCTTCCTCAAGACGTTGCTTTTGCGAGGGCGTGATGGCATCACCAGGGGCATCCGTTGCATCGTTACGACGCTCTAAAACATGTCCTGGTAAGCGCGATGAAGAGGAAGAGGATTTATGGTTCACAGACCATCCCGGGAGTCTTGCGCTCAGACACAATTGGACTGTTGAAGCGTTGGATATATTTTTC
Organism: Ophiura sarsii; assembly: GCA_035610835.1. Lineage (NCBI taxonomy): Eukaryota > Metazoa > Echinodermata > Ophiuroidea > Amphilepidida > Ophiuridae > Ophiura > Ophiura sarsii. Next base: position 29,139,839 of record CM069457.1, read on the forward strand.
GACAGATCAGTGCAATTATGCGGTAAGTTTGAGTAATAAAATGATGTGAATAGGTCATCATGGTGCGCTAGTTTCATTGTTGGTCCATATAAGGAATGATGATTTCTTCACCCTTTCAGCAAAGTAATTAATATTCAATTAAATTGGATAATTTTCTGGGTGGAACTAGAAGCCCAAAGTCTTACTTTTGAAAGTTGTTGTGTTGAGAAATTCACACTTTAACTTCAATTTGTCATATAAATTAGTACTATTTCAGATTTAGTCAAATCAAAAGTTCAAAGTTCGAAAAGAAAGTCACAATATATTTCTTCACCCTTTCAGCAAAGTAAAACAATATGTGATTTTATACCAATTATTGTTTAAAATAATCTTGTCTGCTTATAATTATTATACATTGTGTTCCTTTCTCTGTCTAACTGTCATTAGTTATGGTTGTTCAAATATTTACTGATTCTTTATTTTACTTCAATTTTGAAGGGTATAAAAAGTAAGGCTTGCACTAAAGAGGTTTTTTCCTCTTTTAGTGCAAGCCCTTTTCGACCAGTCGCCGCCCGGCGACCATCGTTGGAGGTTAAATTCTGATGAAATTTTAATGCTCAATTAGTCTTTAAAATGTATAAATAAAGGAAGTATGACACAAATTAAAGAACAGATAACTGACACAAGGCATTTCACTTACGTCTTTGCTTGGCCATGCGTCGCTAATAATTACACTTTACTAGTCGACTATTGTGGTTGTATATAGTCGCAATTGCGGCTACATTACCTGTATATTTCTAGCCTACCTTGACCACGGATAATCCCTGGAATCCGGGGTAATATATCTTGACTTTCTTCGGCCAATTTATTTGATTTATTGCACCACGCCTGTGTATTTTCTAGTGCGGCTACTAGGATCACTGTGGTTGTCTTCAAAACAGGCCACACACAAAAAAAAAATCAAAATCGCGTGGTCAAAATCACCAATGAACAGACAGCATGCGTTGTGTACCAACGGGGTAATTATAGCTGCCGCCCCCTGGCTACACCTCTGATTTTTAGCGAAAATGAGGATACTGTTTGCATTGCAAATGACTTTTCCTTACCATAAATGATTGAATGTCATAAAAATGCATTCACATGTACTCCACTTGCTAGATACCGAAAATCCAGTGATTTTGGATATGCCATCGGATATCAGCGTGTTTGACATAGAAGTTTCCGAACGGCGGGTGGTGACATGGGTTGAACCCTCTTCAATAGACAACTACGGTCAGCCAACATTGACCTCCAGCCATGCATCTGGGACATATTTTGTTGTAGGCGTTACAACAGTGATATACAAGTCAACAGACTCTACAGGACATTCAGCGGAAGAGAGCTTCAGTGTGACAGTACAAGGTGAGCACATTGATCCAAACCCAATGGCCAATGGATCCCATGTGGTCCTATCCCATGTGGTCCAATCCCATGTGGTCCAATCCCATGTGGTCCAATCCCATGTGGTCCAATCCCATGTGGTCCAATCCCATTTGGTCCAATTCCATTTGGAACTCATCGTTGTCGTTCATCCTCACACCAGGTCTGTCCTGGTTACCATGCTAGTCAGTGGCGTACCCCGGGGGTGGGGGTCCAGGGGGCCGGTGCCCCCACCCTGAAATAACCCCGTCGGTAAAAACGACCCCCATCGGTAAAAACGACCCCCATCGGTAAAAACGACCCCCCCGTCGGTAGATTTGCGATTTTGACCATGCGATTTCTTTTGGCCGGTTATGCATGCGGACAACTTCCGGTGGTTACCAGAAAGCATCAGGTAGCCGGTAGCCTGTTCGATACATAAACCAAGTTCCCAAGAAGGTCCCAGCAAATTTATCTCCAGGGAGGTGCCAGCAAACTTAGTCTCTGAAAATGAGTACCTAGACATGCTTGTGTCTTTAGGAACCTTTATGTTTATGTGAGCTTTATGAACTCATTGATAAGCCCCCCCCCCCCCCCCCAAAAAAAAAGGGTTCCAGTAGTGTGTGCGCATTTCAGTGAGACACTTCAAAAAAAAACTGAAACAAATATTGTTCTATCTTTTGTCGAAATTAACATGTTTCAAGATGATGATTGGTTACATACGGCATACATGAAAGTGACAATCCACGACGAATATCACATTTAAGCGAGCATAAGAGTAACAAAAATGCACAGATTTGACTAAATAAAACCATTTCAAGTGACTCTCCATTATGAATTTGAGCCAAACAAAAACAAAAACAAAATTGAATTTCGCATTTGGCTTTTCAGGCTTGCTACTGGAAACAAACTTGTTATTTTGTTGGCCTTATCAATCTTAATAATGTCTTCAATTGATTCCCATACCAGGATGTAGAGAGCTTCTTGGCTTGAGTTTTTACGCAATACCACAAGAAAACGTTCAATCATCATCGTACCAGGGCCTCCTCCCGCCTTACAACACATGGATAGCAGCAGCATCTGATGATCAGCCGTGGATCCAAGTGGATATCGGCTATCCGACCTACGTATATAAGATGATAATTGATTACTATACGGATTATATAAAAGTGACTTCATACAAGCTGTCCAGTCGCCTAACCCCAGCCGACTCAAGATATGATATACCGGGGGCATTTATGAAAGACAACATGGGAGCTCCATTGGTGAGTGTATATTATGTTAACACTTTCCATGCGACTATTGGTTTTACCATACACATAACAGATTTTTCAAAAACCTTTCCAATCTTTCAAGGTCTATATAATTATACTGTATCAATACTATAAAATAAATAAAGTCAAAAGTGGAAAATGCCGTGATAATTTATAATTAATTTATTATATATTATCACGGCATTTTCCACTTTTGACTTCATTTATTTGATATTATTTAATGCCGACGCAGCTTCTTTGTTGTATCAATACTATAGGCATGCTTGTACTTATTTCAATGCATTCATCATGGTGATTCCGAAAATGGTAATTAAATAAAATAATTTTTACATTTTTGATACATTTTGTGAAAATTTGGAATGTCGTCTGCAGACGCCTGCTGCATGGAAAGTGTTAATAAAATGACTGGGGAGGACGTTCAATCAACTATAATAATATAGTGACCCAAAGAATGCGTTTAGGCTAAAAAAATAGTTCACATGGAACAGGTTTTGCGTTTATGTCCCTCAAGGGTTTCAAAATCGACATTTTTTCAGATATTTCAAATCATTTGGTGTAGTGCAATGTGCAAACTATACATTTTTGGAATCCGTGTGCTCAAGGCCATGTGTGGGGTTACATCAGAAAAATGCTGTAATAATATGTGAATTGGACATTTATGACATCAATAGCTAAATCTTTGCGAGGTCCATCTCTTCCCTCGAATGGAAAATATTCTAGCCATCTGATTGGTGGATAATACATTACACAACACAAAATATTTTGGCCTATTTCATGCTTGACGTCATTCCCGGTCATTTTTGTGTCTTTCAAAAAGTACTATTGACCGGGCGGTCAATAGTACTTTTTGAAATAGACCAACAATGCCCTCCCTCGTAGGCTCGTATGATCCCGACATGGAGCGTCTTGAGAGACCCTGTATCAAACCTGAATGTGATCGTCATTCTACATAAAGATTTCTCCAGTTTCTACAAATCTAGAAGGCCCTACTCGGTATAAAAATAAACAATAAATCGATTCCACCACCATCTGATCTGTGTACGTACGAAGTCCGCTCAGTGCACAACAGCAAAAGAGGAATCGCTTCAAACGTAAACAAGTCGTCTGCATTGCATTATTATTTGGTTTACCGCACAGATCTTTTATCGGCTGAATTAACATTTCAGTTAATTTTAGTCATGAATCATAAATATTATTTGTTGTCAATTCACTTGAGGTTGAGGGCATTCTGCAGCGAGGTCTAGACCTGTATCGATGAGATGAGTTCAGCATCAGAGTAATTTTTCCTCGGCGACTTGATGGAGTAGGACTCGGAGTAAACTAACTAAACATTTAAAAAAGTAAAGCTTATTTTTGTCGAGAATCGACTAGCATATTCACTAAGATCTATGTGTGAACACATTTTGTGTTGTGTAATGTATTATCCACCAATCAGATGGCTAGAATATTTTCATGGGTTATATAAAACAAATATGGACTGCTCTTTATTCGTGAAATGGGGTGAAATATTGTCTCTCGGTGATCTGGAGAGCGTAAGCCTACTATTTCCCCTCAGCCTCCGGCTTCGGGAAAATAGTAGGCTTACGGTCTCCAGATCACCTCGGGGCAATATTTCACCCCATTTCCCTCATGAGCAGTCCATATTTGTATACTATATCACGAGGTCAAATTTGGATTCAAATTCCGAGTGTGATGGAACAATCCAAATTGGACCGAGTGATATAGTTTTACTATTGCACAAGCAAAAGGCATTCAATATTTGTTTTATATAATGATATCACAAATATAATTTGTAGCCATAACCGTACAGAATTGACCGAGATATGAGCAAAATGATGTCCAATTTAGGCCTTTTCAGCCCGGCTTTTGAGACTATTTCTATGGGCCATGTTTGTTTTTCTCTGCGTACACTGTAACCATGCAGTCGTCGCGTAGCATATAACGCGTCGTAGTGCGCCATGCAAAATAAACGCGCACACGCACTACACCCACGCACCCCTACACACGCGGGCGGGTAAATATTGTAGAAATACGCTGCGCCACACAGGGTTGGTTATGGTTTAGGCCTTGGGGTTGAGATAAGCCACGGGGCAGGGCGGAGACGGGGACGGGGCGGGGACGGCAGGGAGGGCGGGTGGGGGGGGGGGGGGGGGAGGGGCGGCAGCGGGTCATAAGGTAGCAAAATAATGTGGTTTCGGGCGTCCCGCTAGTCATACTATAATTTGCCGTATGTTGTATGTGTGTATGTGGGTATGTGGGTATCCATAAAAGGCTCTCTCATTTTCCATCTAAACGCCGTGAACGTTGCACTGATAAAAGATGATTATAATGTGAGTGTTATAAGCTATAAATGGCTGAAAACCGTACAGAATTGACCGAGATATGAGCAAAAAAGAGTAAATCCAGGGCCTTTTCAGCCCGGCTTTTGAGACTATTTCTACGTGCCATGTTTGTTTTTCTCTGCGTACACTGTAACCATGCAGTCGGTGCGTAGCACATAACGCGCCGCAGTGCGCCATGCAAAATAAACGCGCACACGCACTACACCCACGCACCCCTACGACACACGCGGGCGGGCAAATATTGGAGAAATACGCTGCGCCACACGGGGTTGGTTACGGTTTAGGCCTTTGGGCTGAGATAAGCCACGGGGCGGGGGCGGAGGCGGGGATGGGGCGCGGACGGCAGGGCGGGCGGGGGAGGGGAACGGCGGCGGATCATAAGATAACGAAATAATGTGGTTTCTGATAGAACAAAACATGATATGGTGAATCTAAATTACGTAACATGGTGTCAGATGTGGGATTTGATACAGTATGTGACACGCTGGCGGACAAATATTGGAGAAATACGCCGCGCTACGGGAGATGGTTAAGGTTACGCCTTGGCGTTGAGATAAGCCACGGGGCGGGGAACTTTAGGCCTTGGGGTTGAGATATGCCACGGGCGGGGCGGGGGCGGTGACGAATGGGGGTTGTGTGTAATGAGTGTAATGTGGTTTGGGAGGCAGAGGGTTAATGAAGAAATGTGATGCTTAATTGCGTAACGGATATGCCACGGGGCGGGGCAGGGCGGGTGAGTGACGGGTGGGGTACGGGAGATGGTTAAGGTTTAGGCCTTGGAGTTGAAATATGCCACGCGTACGGGGCGTGGGCGGGAAAATGTTTTAAATATTGTTCTATTCCTATGTGTTTCGTCATAAATTTGCCAACACTTATATGTTGTTTCATTTTGTAGGTGTTCTATCTGGTAGGCCCTACTCCCTAGCGGGAGAGCTCGTCCGAAGGACGGGCGTCCCGTTAGTCTTACTATAATTTGCCTTATGTTGTGACTATGTAGGGGTGCATGTAAAGATGTATGGAACAGGCAATCGACATATGGTTAAGGTGAATGATAGATAACAATCATGTGCCTGTTGTTCTCAATCCGACACAAGGTTATGTAGATGATATATCAATTTGTATACACAAGAGAATATCCTCATCAGACATGTGTGACAAGCCTGGTAAATTTGTAGAAGCTACGGGTATGAGCAAAGAAGATTTCTTGATGCACCCCAGGATGCCTCACTTTCATCACATGACCACTGATTTCTGTCACCAGTGTCTACTGGTTCTCATCGACATTACAGTGCAAGGAAATGCTTATAAAGTTGTTAAACGAGGGTCTTTAGGAAAATCCTGTTGCAAGTAATATGATTGATGTGTCTTTAATACAGTCCTCTCTTGATTTTGTTAAAGACCCTATATTTTTATAAATACAAGTTTTAGTTAGGATTCAACTTCTTTCATATTTGTGGCCAAGTTTACCCTATCTGCACCATGAATTACTATGGTAGAGGACAGACAACCTCCAGCTGTTAATTACTTTAACACATGTGTGGCACTGTTTGTTTTGGTGATAAGCCCTGCTGGTACTGTAGGGGCGCTAAGCATGATGGGGTACATCAAGAAATCTTCTTTGGGGTATGAGTGTCAAACATAGAAAATGTTCTCTTCTCCATGGGCAACGTACCGGTCGTAACAATTGGAGTAAACGTGATAAAACGTCTGATTTACAGATCAATATCCGGCTTGTACCGAATACTCACGTCACGTCACGTCACGCTTCACAATTCACGCTGTGTTTATAAATCACGCGATTGGTGTTTATCCCATTAGTTAGTGTTAATCACACTTCACGCGATTGGTGTTTATCACGTTAGTTAGTGTTAATCACACTTCACGCGATTGGTGTTTATCACGTTAGTTAGTGTTAATCACACTTCACGCGATTGGTGTTTATCACGTTAGTTAGTGTTAATCACACTTCACGCGATTGGTGTTTATCACGTTAGTTAGTGTTAATCACACTTCACGCGATTGGTGTTTATCACGTTAGTTAGTGTTAATCACACTTCACGCGATTGGTGTTTATCACGTCAGTTAGTGTTAATCACACTTCACGCGATTGGTGTTTATCACGTTAGTACGTGTTAATCACACTTCACGCGATTGGTGTTTATCACGTTAGTTAGTGTTAATCACACTTCACGCGATTGGTGTTTATCACGTCAGTTAGTGTTAATCACACTTCACGCGATTGGTGTTTATCACGTTAGTTAGTGTTAATCACACTTCACGCGATTGGTGTTTATCACGTTAGTTAGTGTTAATCACACTTCACGCGATTGGTGTTTATCACGTTAGTTAGTGTTAATCACACTTCACGCGATTGGTGTTTATCACGTTAGTTAGTGTTAATCACACTTCACGCGATTGGTGTTTATCACGTTAGTTAGTGTTAATCACACTTCACGCGATTGGTGTTTATCACGTTAGTTAGTGTTAATCACACTTCACGCGATTGGTGTTTATCACGTTAGTTAGTGTTAATCACACTTCACGCGATTGGTGTTTATCACGTTAGTTAGTGTTAATCACACTTCACGCGATTGGTGTTTATCACGTTAGTTAGTGTTAATCACACTTCACGCGATTGGTGTTTATCACGTTAGTTAGTGTTAATCACACTTCACGCGATTGGTGTTTATCACGTTAGTTAGTGTTAATCACACTTCACGCGATTGGTGTTTATCACGTTAGTTAGTGTTAATCACACTTCACGCGATTGGTGTTCATCACGTCAGTTAGTGTTAATCACACTTCACGCGATTGGTGTTTATCACGTTAGTACGTGTTAATCACACTTCACGCGATTGGTGTTTATCACGTTAGTTAGTGTTAATCACACTTCACGCGATTGGTGTTTATCACGTCAGTTAGTGTTAATCACACTTCACGCGATTGGTGTTTATCACGTTAGTTAGTGTTAATCACACTTCACGCGATTGGTGTTTATCACGTTAGTTAGTGTTAATCACACTTCACGCGATTGGTGTTTATCACGTTAGTTAGTGTTAATCACACTTCACGCGATTGGTGTTTATCACGTTAGTTAGTGTTAATCACACTTCACGCGATTGGTGTTTATCACGTTAGTTAGTGTTAATCACACTTCACGCGATTGGTGTTTATCACGTTAGTTAGTGTTAATCACACTTCACGCGATTGGTGTTTATCACGTTAGTTAGTGTTAATCACACTTCACGCGATTGGTGTTTATCACGTTAGTTAGTGTTAATCACACTTCACGCGATTGGTGTTTATCACGTCAGTTAGTGTTAATCACACTTCACGCGATTGGTGTTTATCACGTTAGTTAGTGTTAATCACACTTCACGCGATTGGTGTTCATCACGTTAGTTAGTGTTAATCACACTTCACGCGATTGGTGTTTATCACGTTAGTTAGTGTTAATCACACTTCACGCGATTGGTGTTTATCACGTTAGTTAGTGTTAATCACACTTCACGCGATTGGTGTTTATCACGTTAGTTAGTGTTAATCACACTTCACGCGATTGGTGTTTATCACGTTAGTTAGTGTTAATCACACTTCACGCGATTGGTGTTTATCACGTTAGTTAGTGTTAATCACACTTCACGCGATTGGTGTTTATCACGTTAGTTAGTGTTAATCACACTTCACGCGATTGGTGTTTATCACGTTAGTTAGTGTTAATCACACTTCACGCGATTGGTGTTTATCACGTTAGTTAGTGTTAATCACACTTCACGCGATTGGTGTTTATCACGTCAGTTAGTGTTAATCACACTTCACGCGATTGGTGTTTATCACGTTAGTTAGTGTTAATCACACTTCACGCGATTGGTGTTTATCACGTTAGTTAGTGTTAATCACACTTCACGCGATTGGTGTTTATCACGTTAGTTAGTGTTAATCACACTTCACGCGATTGGTGTTTATCACGTCAGTTAGTGTTAATCACACTTCACGCGATTGGTGTTTATCACGTTAGTTAGTGTTAATCACACTTCACGCGATTGGTGTTTATCACGTCAGTTAGTGTTAATCACACTTCACGCGATTGGTGTTTATCACGTTAGTTAGTGTTAATCACACTTCACGCGATTGGTGTTTATCACGTTAGTTAGTGTTAATCACACTTCACGCGATTGGTGTTTATCACGTCAGTTAGTGTTAATCACACTTCACGCGATTGGTGTTTATCACGTTAGTTAGTGTTAATCACACTTCACGCGATTGGTGTTTATCACGTTAGTTAGTGTTAATCACACTTCACGCGATTGGTGTTTATCACGTCAGTTAGTGTTAATCACACTTCACGCGATTGGTGTTTATCACGTTAGTTAGTGTTAATCACACTTCACGCGATTGGTGTTTATCACGTTAGTTAGTGTTAATCACACTTCACGCGATTGGTGTTTATCACGTTAGTTAGTGTTAATCACACTTCACGCGATTGGTGTTTATCACGTTAGTTAGTGTTAATCACACTTCACGCGATTGGTGTTTATCACGTTAGTTAGTGTTAATCACACTTCACGCGATTGGTGTTTATCACGTCAGTTAGTGTTAATCACACTTCACGCGATTGGTGTTTATCACGTTAGTTAGTGTTAATCACACTTCACGCGATTGGTGTTTATCACGTTAGTTAGTGTTAATCACACTTCACGCGATTGGTGTTTATCACGTTAGTTAGTGTTAATCACACTTCACGCGATTGGTGTTTATCACGTCAGTTAGTGTTAATCACACTTCACGCGATTGGTGTTTATCACGTTAGTTAGTGTTAATCACACTTCACGCGATTGGTGTTTATCACGTTAGTTAGTGTTAATCACACTTCACGCGATTGGTGTTTATCACGTTAGTTAGTGTTAATCACACTTCACGCGATTGGTGTTTATCACGTTAGTTAGTGTTAATCACACTTCACGCGATTGGTGTTTATCACGTTAGTTAGTGTTAATCACACTTCACGCGATTGGTGTTTATCACGTTAGTTAGTGTTAATCACACTTCACGCGATGATGGTGTTTATAAAGTCACGTCATGTTAAATCTGAAACTAATATACCTATGTATATTAGTCTCAGGCTGCATCCACGTATGTTTATGGATGGTTTTACTAATACTAAACAGCATTTTGCTTCATTGAATCAATTAGCCTATATACAATAAACGTTGCATTTACCGGCAGGTATACACACTAAGAAGTCCGGGGTCCGGGGTACTTTATTAACCCCTACCTCTCAAACCGCATCAAGTTAACCCTATCCTAAAACATTTCCCGTGGTTACGCTCGGGTCCCCGCTAGATGGTTATACCACTACCTACCTCTGAAACCACATAAACCCCTTACAACACCCCAATCAGGTTGAATTATAACTATATCCCTCCTAAACCATTTACCGTGTTTACTTTATTAACACCTACCTCTCAAACCGCATCAAGTTAACCCTCGGTACTTTTAAAACCACATAAACCCCCTACAATCGTATTTATCGTATTTACATCATAAATATGCTAATATACAAGCTATAAACACTATTCTGATACCTAATTAAAGGTTACATAATGGTCTACTTGGAAAAGAACAAACACTAAATTGGTTGTTAAAAGAGATTTAAACAACTTGATTTCGCATAATTGTTCATAAATATTGAAATTATTGGTGTTTTTTGTTATAATAGATCAACATTTGACCTTTTGACCTCAAAGGGGTTGAAAAGTAGAGAAACTCATTTTTTTTCGGAATTTTGTGTTTAATACGAATATTATTTTTTTAGAATCCAGGATTATATTATAAGTTGCAAAAATGGATTTTTGTACAAAAATACCACTTTTTAACCGGAAATACCCCAATATCGTATTTTCATCATAAATAAGCTATTGTACAAGCTATAAACACTATTTTGATACCTAATTAAAGGTTATATAATGGTTTTCCTGAAAAAGAATGAAAACAACTAAATTGGTTGTTAAAAGGGATTTAAACAACTTGATTTTGTATAATTTTTCATAAATATCGAAATTATTGGTGTTTTTTGTTATAATAGATCATCATTTGATCTTTTGACCTCAAGGGGGTCAACAAGGTGAGAAACTCAATTTGTTCTGAATTTTGTGCTAAATACAAATATTAATGTTTTAGAATCCAGGATTATATCATTAGTTGCAAAAATTGATTTTTGTACTAAAATACCACTTTTTAACCGGAAATAGCCCAATATCGTATCTTCATCATAAATATGGTAATGTACAAGCTATATACACCATGCTGGTACCAAATCACAGGTTACATATTTTTCTACCCGAAAACAAACAAAAAATAACTAAATTGATTGTTTAAACTTAATTAAACAACTAAATGTTACGTAATGTTTAATGAAAATAGAAATTGTATGACTTTTTTTGTTATAATAATCAATGTTTGACCTTTTTCACCTGGGAAGGGTCAACAAATTGAGGAAGTCTATTGTATTTGTAATTTTGTGCTGAATCCGAATATTACAATTTTAGAAGCCGTTATCATGAACTTCACTGTCAAAATTGATTTTGTTAAAACATACGGAGTTTTAAATGAACTACCTGAACTACCACAATATCCCACTTCTGTCATAAATATT
>CM069457.1:29151586-29213892 GCA_035610835.1 Ophiura sarsii
TACAATATTTTGTAGCGTTGTCTTGTTGATGACTTTGGGCAGGTATTCCTTCATCTGAAGTGATTCAACTCGTAGTTGTTCAATGTCAGCTGTCTTCACTTGCACATAGCCAGGATTCACCAACTTCACACATAGTTGTCGTAAAAAAAACAATTGGAATATTATTCATAATATTGATTATTTCATGCATTGTTAGTTATACAGGGTGAGTCAGAAAGAATGGGCACTTTGTTCATCACAAACAATGTAGGCATGCATAATTGCACAGTTTCAAAACCAATGGTTGGTAGTAGTAATATGAAGAGCTATAATTTGGCTTTCATTCAAAACAAGAATTATAAAAATTTACCATTGCAATATCATATACACTAATTGTAGTAAAGCCCACATTTTAAAGCCAATTTTCCCTGGATGGTCGAAGACATCAAGCCATTCCACACGGTTATTAGTTTTATCATATACACAACAAGATTTTTTTCAGAAAACTTTCCCAAATTTCAAATTATATATCTCATGGATTACTGAACCAATACTAGGCATGTTTGTACTTATCTTAATGCACAGTGGCGGCACTACAGGGGGCAAGGGTCCCCCTCTCCAAATATGTTTTTGCCCTCCCACTTTGCCCCTCCCCCCAAAAAAAAAAAAAATCAATCTAGTTTATGATTCTCACAAGGAAGGATTTTATGCCTCCGGTCCATTTGTGTGGAACAATTTACTGAGTCACATTAGGCATGCCTCTGATTGCCTCATCACTTACTCAATTTAAGAAGATGTTAAAACTCATTTATTCCACCGTCATAGAGCAATTAGTGATGATTAACACTCTTTTTTAGTTTAATTTTTATAAATAGGGGCCTATATTTTCATTTGTTAAAGGCATATTATTTTTATTGACCACCTGTAAATATTTCTTTTTTCTTCTTTTGCCTTGAATATGAGTGAGACATACAACTTACTGAATCTTTACTGAGATCTTTCTGCAACTGTTGCCATTCATTCATCAAATCATTAAAATTTGTTTTCACTTCTTGCGCTAACTCCATCTGTAAAACATGGCAGAACAAACTTAATATGTTAAAGCAATAGTAGTTCATATGAGCCTCCCAAACGGTACAATGTATTGAATATTGTGTAACAAAAGTTTCCTGATTTTCTTAGCGGGCTATTTTGTGAAAACTGGGGCTAATCGCCCTTTGCCCCCATGTATTTTGAGCCCTGGATGCATGCTTTAGTTTATTATAGTGCGCCTATCTACATTGGCGTGAAGGCTGTATCCATGAATTACGATTGTCACCTGCCCTTACTTTGCATAAAAAGTAAATACACACTCAGCCAGCATGGAGGTCACGCTGCGTGTCAGCTTTTGTTATACGCAAGAAAACAATGGAGTCTCAGTTACTGCAATATTTGCTAGAAGTAGCTTCGGAAAATGGTCTATTTGGGCATCTCAAAAACTGAGAAACGTGTTAAAAATCATGTAGAATTTTAGAGGAGGGTCATTGGCATCTGCAGAACGGTAAAATGTATAGTATTAAACACGTTTTGTGACCAAATTTATGTCGTAAAATGTTGGAAAATTCACGTTTTGAAAATCTGTGGTCTTCGAAATTACAGGAATCCTAACTCATTCTAAACCTCACCAAATCATGAAATGAACCCTCGTCTACAAAAAAGTCCATGTACGTATTGCTTTATCTGCTTGGAGTTAGCGAAGACCACGCAAATATCATAGCTTCATACAACGGAATGAAATCCGCCATAGAGATTACATAGCGAAAATCGTAGAGATTTGCACTGCAGTCCTCTGTGTAGGGAGTGTTGACAAAAGCAAGGTCGTTTGGCTATTGTGTTTGTGCATGTTTGTGACGACTGACCCCGTTTAACAATCTTCATAGCTTTCATATAGGGCTTGGGTGACCTAACTATTGACTGCACTGCATTTGTTATCCGGCCAACAATTTTGAAGCCAGCTAACTAAAATAATTAATTATAAACATTGACCATAATGTGACCCAACATACATGAGTAATGAGGCACAATGCAGCAGTTCCTCCCTCAGTAGTCAATTTTATTGAAGAGCACAAATGTGGGACAAGGTCAAAATAAGTCAAAATCATAAAAAGTCTTATTTCTAATCTTTGATATCATTTATCCAACTAAAGACTTAAATTCATGTAAACAAAGAAATCAACTACAATATCAATATAAGGCATTTAATTTTCATTTACTCCATTGATTTGTTAATATACCATGATAAGGCCCTTCAAAATTGATTTTGAGTTTCCTGTTGTCACCCATGTCAAAATTTGAGAATTACAAAATATTTAATTATATTTATTTAGGATTTCATATTTAAAATGACTTACGATATTAAAACTTCATTTGCTACTTTCTGACTTTAATCATATCGGCTATGATGTATAAACATAAAACATCAGGGGTAGAATTTTGCCGCGAATCCGCGAATCGATTCGCGTCAAATCACTACCGCGCGAATCCAGTTGGATTCCCGCAAAAAAACAAACAAAAAAAACTTTTCTTTTTTGTAAGTCCAAAACAGGACATTAGATGACTGGTAGTTGACCCTAAGTCAACAAACATGCCGAATTTGGAAGTTGTGCAAGCTTATAGCCTTATTCTGGATATTATTTTCATTAATTTCGCAATAATCCATGGATTCTCAAAATTGGCGAGAATCTGGATTCTCGCAAAATCCTTCCGCAAGAATCTTAACAGATTCTCGCGGTTGGTTACGAAATTCTACCCCTAAACATGATTGCATTATTAATTGGGTATCAAATTAATCATACTTAGAAAATAATTAAATGCAGAGTTCTCAATATAAGGGGATTGAAATTGGTTGCGACCACTTGCTTAATCATTAAAAGTCACCTCGTCCCTTTTTTAAACCTCCAACAGGAAACTTAAAATCGATTGTGAAGGGCCTAAAATATGTATTCAAAACCTCATGAATATATGCGATATATAGGCCCATAGGCGTGCGCAGGATTTTTTTACCCGGGGGGCTTAAAAATAAATTTCATTGGTTCGCACCGCTATCCACGGTAACGAGTCTGAGGGGGGTGTGCCCCCTTGGATTGGATTTTTGGCTTGGATTGGATTTTTTTGGAATATTGGCTATTGTCAAAAGAAAAGTTTAACCGGGAGTTTAACAAACCGTTCCTGAAGCCATGTTGTTAAGTTTGACTTATAATGATATGTATATTTTAACACTAAAAAGGTCCAGAAAACGTTTCTGAAGCCATCTTGTTCCAATTGAATAACAAAGTAGTATGAAAATAATTGGCGCGGAACGGGCAAAAAATTGTTATATGTAAAAATAAAGGTTTAGAAAAACGTTCTTGAAGCCATCTCGTTAAGCTTGAATAATAAATAATCAGTGAAACTAATACGCGCGTAGCGCGCATAAAATGTCTATCCTAACACTAAAAAGTTTTAGAAAACGTTTATGAAGCCATCTTGTTGAAAATTGAATAACACAAAATAAAAAATAATTCCCGCGGAGCGCGAATAAATTGGCTATTGTAAAAATAAAGGTTTAGAAAGCTTTTCTGAAGCTATCTTGTTAAGCTTGAATAATAAATAATCAGTGAAACTAATATACTAATGTATATTTTATCAATAAAAAGGTCCAGAAAACGTTTCTGAAGCCATCTTGTTCAAATTGAGTAACAAAAAAAAATTTAATTTTTTTTAAAAAGAAAGGTTAAAAAAACCGTTCCTGAAACTATCTTGTTAAGCTTGAATAATAAAACATTCAAACTAATTTGCGCGTAGCGTGCAAAAATTGGTTATTTTTACACTGAAATGGTCCTGAAAACGTCCTGAAGCAATCTTGTTAAGCTTGAATAATAAAAAAAAATGAAACCTATTGGCTCGAAACGAGAAATAATGTCTAGTTTACTAACTAAAATGGTCCAGAAAACGTTCTTGAAACATGTTGCAAGGTTGTTAATAAACTGGAATAAACATTGAAAGCAATTCGCGCGAAGCCCGCAAAATAATTGCTATTTTAACACTAAAAAGCTCCAGAAAAACGTTCCTGCGCGTACAAACTGTCACTTTTTTAAAACTAAAATGGTCCAGATAAACGTTCCTTAAGCCATCTTTTTATAACTTGAATAAAGAAACATTGAATCTAACAAAATTTCTAGCTTTTTCCCCTAAAATGGTCCAGAGAACGTTACTGAAACCATGTTGTTAAGCTTGAATAGCAATAGCGTATAGGTAGGTTATTGATATTGGGGGGGCGAGAAATGAAAATAAACCGACAAGACTTGTAAGCCAAAAAATGCGCGCGAAGCGCGTGAAATTTTTCAACTTTACACCTATTTTTGGCACGATCGAGGTACATTTTGACTCTAAAACAAGCTTGTAGCAAAGAATGTTGCACTTTGGGGACACATTATGCGAGCGTAGCGCGCGAAAAATTTTCATCTGTGTACTTGTGCCACTGTTGAATAGTTAAATATTGAAACTAATTCGCGCAAAAAAATGGTTTTTTTGGGGGGGGGGGGGCATCGTCTCCACCGTGACAATGATGGGGGCAGCACTCCCCGCTTGCACTGTCTATGCTCGTTATCCTTCCTCTTTATCTTCCTTTTTATTTTTTACTCTTTTGCAAATGTGGGGGTGGGGGCTGTCTCCCTGGTTACGCCACTGGTGATTCAGAGGGCCGAGTTGTTGGGTTTTAACTTGCCTTGATGACCTAAAACTCTCCTTGCTATCAATATTTATTTTCGTTATAAAACACTCATATGGTGGTTCAGAGACGTAGAGAAAAAGTGAGAGACACTAATAAAAGCTCCCGGCCTCTCCTTTTCCCTCCCCTCCTCCTCCCGGGCACTCATCTTTTTTTTGGGTAGGGGTGTGCCACCCAGGGTCTCAATTAGGGGGCTACAGAACTGAACTGAGTGGATTTTATGACAAAAAATAGGGTCTTAGGAACTGATTTTTTTAGTGGCTTAGCCAGATTATTCATGTTGGTGGGGGCGAGAACTGAAAATGAACCGACAAGCTTGTTTTGAGTAAAAACACGCGCGCATATTTTTTTAACTTTACACCTATTTTTGGCATGATTGAGGTACATTTTGGCTCTAAACAAGGTTGTACCAACAAATTTTGCATTAAGGTGACTGTTATGCGCACGTAGCGCGCGAAAAAATTTCATATGGTGTACTTTTGACCATCATAATTCCATGATTCCTCTGGTCAAATGAACCGACAGTGCCAATCTCAACCGACACGACGTCAATAGTGGGGGGGTGGGGGCGATCGCCCCCCCTGGCTACGCCACTGGATTTTTTTCTTCAAAAAAGTAGGTCTTGAGAACTGGCCTATGGTTCAATTTTGATTAGCAAGAACGCAAATTTGCGATTTTTTTGGGGGGCTTAAGAACGCAAAATCTTCGAAGAATTTGGGTTTGGAACGCAAAATTTCGCGATTTTTGAATTTTCAATCAAATTGGAACTGATGCAGGCTTAAAAGGGGTGTCATAAGAACTAGCAGCAGAGGGTGAAAAAGGGGGTCTTCAGCGCGGCACATACCGTATCTATACCCTTTTTACAATGTCAGTGCCCCGGCTCTTCCTCCCCCTCCCTTCCTCCTCTCCCCTCCTCTCCTCCCCTCCCCTCCCCTTCTCCTCCTCCTCTCCCCTCCCCTCCCTTTTCCCCCTTTTTTTTTTACCCTCTGGGGACCCGGGGGGCTTTAGCCCCCAAAGCCCCCCCCCCCCCCTGGGCACGCGCCTGAGGCCTACATGTGCGACCCAATCAAATGCCATTCTTTACTGGTCACGCACAAATAAGCGCAGGTCACACCAAGTACCTCCGCGCAAACATTAGTAACCCCGCGTTTGGTAGTAAACCACTTGATTCTTTGTAGATTGAAATGACTCTTCAATATTGTCCCATTCATGGTTATTTACCAGGGCAGATGCACTGGTTTCCCTAAATTATAATCCCTGGTCACAAAGCATGCAGCTCTTCTTTGCACTTTTTCGATGGTGTATTTGTGATTTTCATGGTGGAGGTCCTTTCAAGGGGCATTGAGAGATACGTATGGGACTGCACCCTCAATTATCCTGGAAATCAGTTGTTTTGCATCAAAGTATTAAATACTTATGCACAGTGGTGTACCCAGCTTTTTGAAACTGGGGGGGGGGGGCATGACCATAGTTGTACCAACGAAAGGCATGATGTACCGACAGTTTATTTTACAGACTCCACAAAAAAAAATTGTAAAGCTTGCACAATTTTTTAGCCGTAAGCAGCTGAAATCTTGATAAGTGGGGTGGGGGGGGGGGGGGGAGGGTAGCGATGGAGTTGTCCACATAACCGGTCAAAAAAATCGCATGGTCAAAATCGCAAATCTACCAACGGAGGGTCGTTGGGTACGCCACTGCTTATGCATATAATACTAACTACCATCGTAAACAGTTTACCAACATTCGCCGTTGATCATATACAATTTCATGATTTTCTTAGTTTCGATATGATCATATTCAGAAGTTATGCGATCGATGCATACTTTCGCGGCAAATCTCAACCCGTAAGTGCTGTTATTTGCTTATGCAGACGTCAGTATAATGACGCACCTATTGACCCCCGGGAAAGGTGCGTCATGGGTGAGTCATGTACCGGCACTTTGATGACGCATGGTACCGTCAAGGAAGCAAAAGGTCAGTCACAACATTGACCAGTGTTCGAAGCCGGTTAATTAACCGCAATTTAACTGGTTAATTCACCGGTAAATTAACCGCACCTTATTTTACAGGTGGTAAAATAGGTAAATTATAAATTTGCAATTATTCTGACACTTTAGACTACTTTAAACATTTAAATAGACCAGTAATTTATTCACTGGGGCAATTCTATGTAAAAAAACCTCAGTCCATTGGTGTACTATGGATGTAGATGCAGTACTTTTAGGAATACCTGTCAGACTGTTTCCAAACTAACGTTGCAATTTGTTAATTTGTCAAATTAAATACTATTTTTACTGTAGAATTTCTCTCAGATTTAGAAACTCTTAAATAAAGTGTTTGTATTGCTTATGTTTAATTAATATTTTTTACCGAAGAAATGGGAAATTAATATTGCAAAGGATATATCCATATCATCAAATAATTTGCGATGTTCCTTACATGGCTGTTTCTCCGGAGAAATCTGGTTGATCATTTTTGTTGTTAACAATGCACATTGATTATCTTTAGATGCAACTAGATTGATGTTTTAACCTCAAACTGCAAGTCAGTTTGCAAGTTTAAACCAAATTCAACATTTTATTCACCTTAAGGGGTGGGGGATTGAGTCAGATTTAGTCTATGTTTAGTAAAACAAATTGTACACGACTTTCCGATCAGTTTGCAAGTTTAAACCAAATTCAACATTTCACCTTGCCCCTAATACTCTTGAGTACTCCAAATTACTACGATGTGGTGTGCTTGTTCCACCCCGCGCGGCAGTTTTTCGATGAAATAATGGCCCCAGGCTATATACTTGGCGAAGTATACTGAGCCAAGTATGGTTGACCCCCGTGGCCCAGTGGTAAATCATTCGCCTCTGAGCCCCGGGGCGTGAGGGCCCTTCCCCCTTTTTAGCCGCGACATTTTTGTTGTTTGAAAAGGTGCCTCTGGGGTTAGGGTTAAGGGGGTGGGGGATTGAGTCAGATTTAGCCAAAACTAAAAAGTTCACAAAAATATATGGACGCCCCACATTGTCAGTGTTTGTTGTTGAATGTATTTCCAAACAGCGAATTTGATTAAATAAAACCTTAAAGGGCATGTCAAAAGTCAAAGAAGATGAAGAATACATTTACCTGTTCATGTTTTAATACATGGCCATGGGTATAACGATGACAAACGTGTCAGTACATTGAAAATCATACTATGACTTTTCATCATAATTTACCAATTTAACCGTTAATTAACCGCGATTTATAATTTACCGGTAAATTAAGAACACTGACATTGTACGTCATGGTCAGTCAATGTGCCATGAGTGCGTCGCAAGGTGTGTCAAAGGTGAGTCAGTTGCCCGGTCACGCAAAAGATGCACCGTTTCTCGTCTGTCGTACAATGCAATTTCATAAAAGGCCGAGAATGATGTGGAACTGAAATCTAAGCTTCGGGATTTCCCGTGTTTTTTAGGTGAAAACAGTGGGCAGTTTCTGTGATAACTGTAATTTACCCTGACTATTGAGATTTCCAAGTAAACCGTGATAAATTAGGGAAAAAAATATACGAAATTCTGTGAATATGTTATGTATTTTTGTAAGCCCCCGGAAGAAAACCCAATTCTTTTTTGTAAAAAACGAGATTTACCGTGATTTCACCAGATTCACGCAAATACCGAGAAAAGCGTGCTAAAACTGTTGATAGTGAGAGAACACCACAAATCTATTTCTGGGAGCATTTCGGCATCATCTAGGTTCTTAAAAATCGCCCGCGATTTCAAGGAATCGCATGTTTTCTTACGGCTGACATCCATATTGTTTATGAATTACCCTTGCGAGGTCACGACCTGAACATCTGTAAACGATCGCCGCGCGCACAGACCAGGAAAACACAAATAAATCTCTACCAATCACAAAGCTCCTTTAATTGTAATTTATTCATTGTCACATGATTTTTTTATCAATGAATTATGTTGAATATTCATTATTGTTGTCGTCGTCGAAAGAAACGGGAACCATCGGGGTTCGTAATTATGGAAATCTTTCGATGGCCACATGTATTTTCAATACGATTTACATCTGTGTGACCCCCGGCGTCGATGGCTCACTGCCTTTAGCCATTAAAAGCTATATTGTAAAGCGCCTTGTAATACGATGCAAATATGAATGCTGACGATCGTTTGATGACATCGAAACAAATGATATTAATTTAATGTGATCATGTCAATCTATGAATGCGGTATCATACGCATGATACACAAACTGACGAACGAAATTTATGTGCGTCACTGAGTCATTTCATGAAATGGTGCGTCACAAGTTCATATCATACATATGTGTGTCAATGTTGTTAAATGGTGAGTCACTTTTAATGACTGAGGGTGCGTCATGGTACATAAAAGGACGATGCACATAGGCACAATGACGCACCATTCCCGGGGGTCAATAGGTGCATCATTATATTGACAGCTGCATTATTTTGCATGAATTGAAGGCGATGTCGGAATTGTATGACATTTGGATTTGGGCTATGACATGTTGATGATTATCTTTATGTTATTTGCTCATTTCGTATATCGATACATCTCTCAATGCCCCTTATATAGCAGTTTGTTATAATACGGCAACATGAATGATGCTACATACATGTTCTATGTTTAAAACACCGAAGGCGAATGGTGAATCAATGACAATGAGATGGACAGAAAAGCATTGAACCAAAGAGGAAAAAGATCTTGGAGTATGGATACAAGATGACCTGAAAGTTTCCAAACAATGTGCAGAAGCAACAAAAAAGGCAAACCAAACCCTAGGGATGATCAAACGTACATTCAAATACAAAAGCCGGGATTGTCATGCTTCTCTACAAATCTCTTATCAGACCCCATGTAGACTACTGTATCCAAGTATGGAGACCACATCTATCCAAGGACATGAAACTGCTAGAGGGAGTTCAACGAAGGACATCAAAGATTATTCCAGAACTGAAACACATGCCATAATTAAGAATCGTATCGCCCTGTAACTTGGAATGTATGTACGATTTATGATCAGAAATGTAAATCTGCAAGAAAATCTTCTTTCAATTTTTTTTTCGATGTTGAGGGCGTTCCCTGGAAAGATCTCATAATATACCTTTAAGACTAAGTCAAATATCATGTCACATTTGGGTTACAAAGGGCGAATAGCCCCCTCACCCTTGCCACACACAACTAATCTATGGTTTGCACTTGCAACCAAGATGAAGAGTGTGGCACTTCAGTAAGTTCAGTATAAGTAGGCCTATGACTGAGTACATGACTGATCAGTACTGATCCATCCTGACATGATCATGATGATGATGGAATGGAAGCTAGCTCTTCATCTTACCGCTTGTTTTGAAAGGTTTGGATATTGTTCATCACTATCCATGCTGCGTTGTGTAGAGTGTAATCCCGGGGTGTAATTTACTTTTCAAACTTGCTAAGCTACAACTTTGCCACAAGACACTTTGCAACCAAGAAAAATAAGATGTTTATTAATCGAGATCGATGCTGATTGGTTGGAAGTTGCTATTTGATCACTATTATTGTACCGTTGTGTTGATGAATTTGTTTTCCTCAATGATTAACTCTAATCGGTATGATGTCATTGACTTTTCTTGTGAAAAAGTACGGTTACTAATATAAATTTGATATGAAATCGAATTCGAACATGTAAAATTGAATAAGTAAATATAAATTAACATTCTGCTACTGAAATAATAACGGTTGGTTTATGTTGAGGTGACAAGCTGAAAATAATAGATAATGAACTACGGGCTGTTTGTTACTACTTTCTCGATTTTTTTGTTGTTGCGAAAACCGAGAAGTTTAGATTTGATGTGAAATTTTACTCATCAGATGATATTTGATCGTAAAATCTGCAAGCGATTAAATGTAAGGATGTGAGATACATGATTCCATGTTACTGTCATAACAACGGGATCACCGTTGCAAAGGCTGGCGTTGTCAAGTTTATGGGTTGCAGAATTTGGAAGCATTACACCATTTTTCATTAGTTAGGCGGTCAGTTAGGCCTGAATCTGAATCTGTAGAAATTCTTGGTAGACCTTATTAATAAGGTATCAAGCCAAGCTTATCATATTTATTATAATATTTGGGCATGATGATGACATTCTTGGTCTCTTAGTTGGATCACCAATGTATGACACCCCTTTTTACGCGTTTTTTTGGTCACGCATGTGTACAACATTATGTTTGACTGACCCCCCCCCCCCGGGTATGGCGGGGGTAGTACTATAGTCGTTGCCAGAATACTTCAGCACTTTACTTTTTAAAACAGCCAATCCGCGCGTCTAGTTAATGAGCGTGTTGGCGGGGACATTCATGACCCATAGATACGATCGCGGCCAATCGGATTACAGGGGCCGCGACGCGTCGAACTGCTCAAAGATAACGCTGTTGTGAGGCTGTTCTACTACGCACTTCCGTGTTTATGCTGTGCGCAGTTGTCCCAGAAAAAAGGGACGAAGTATTCTGACCACGACTATACTACAGGAAACCCATACGTTGGTGGTTTTTTGGTGGTTTTTTTTTCTTCCCCTACCAACGTATGGGGAAATTGTATTGCTAGAAACGTGTCAATTTGATTTGCTGTACAAGTGAATGGTGGCGCGGTCGAAGATTACTGGGGGAATTACAGCAAAACGTGATTCCTGTTGATTTTCATACTAGCTACACACCTTCATAAAGTCCTCATCTTTCTTTTCAGCCACTTTTTAAAAAAAGAAAATGCTAAATTATTCTGTATTTATCATAATTCTCCGCCGTGTAAACGCAATGGCAGAATTTTTTTAGACATTTCGCGAGTATCCCAGTATGCACGCCGGTCCAGATTTAGTCTCGTCCCCCATCGCAAAATAACAAATGTCTATATACGCTACGCACATTACGAACTTACGAATGTATTATGTAATGTCTATTTATTAATTTAAACATGGCGCCGATTTCGATAAACATCGCTAGTGCCGTTAAAGTGAATTGGCTTAGAATTTCACCTTAAATTTCAAGGGAATAGCGCATTTGTACAAAATTTTAAACGAATGGCAAGATAGATGAGAAAGAGTAGATAAGAACAAGCACAAAGAAGTGTGTTTTTGAGCTCTGGTAAGCGATACAGAAATTACCACAAAAATCATATTTAGAAGGAGTCATACTTATGGGGCGAGGTGGCGCAGTCGGTTAGAGCGTCGTACACTGCTGCGCACCGTAGTTCTGTTGGTGGATCGTTTATGAGTGAGAGTTCAAAAACGATACACCAACACAGCCTCGTCCCCATGCCTCCTTCAGACCGTGCAGACTGAAGTTGGCATGTTCATGGCGCATCGTGCTTCGGAAGGTACGTAGAAATGTTGGTCCCGTGTATCGGAAGAGCTATCCCCGAGCACGTTAAAAGGTCACAGACTCCTTCGTAAAGAGTAGGGGATCGTCCCGGTCTGTGTCTGTACGCTCATGTTTGTATTCCTAGGTTCCAGGGATACATTGTGCGAGTATACTCAATATTGAGGTTTATGCACAGTATAGGTAGATGATGATGATAATGGGGGCAGATAGTGAAACATGCAAAATACCCTATGAATAATGATGAATAATACCAACTGATGACAAATATCACTAAGTATGATTTGTTGTACTAGGGCGGGGGTAGTTGGAGGAACGGAGAGGGCGGGAAAGAGCAGTTATTATGAATTTGGATGTTTTTGACGATTTCGGGAGAGAGTTCGTTCCAATCGACAACAGCGCTCATGAAGAATGAGTTGGCATAAATGTCAGTTCTTGGGTGCTTTTGTTGGAATTGCTGTGCATGACCAGCACGCCTGCTTCTAGATGTCTTTGATGTAGTGTAGTCCTCGTGGTTGATGTCTATTTAGTATCTGCCCGTTGATCATTTTGTGAAAGCAGGCAATTCTGTGGTTTTTGCATCTGTCTTTGAGTGAAGCCCATTTTATTGTGTCCAAGATCATTGTGATGCTTGTGTCCTATCCCGTAGGTATTTGTGACAAATCTAGCAGCACGACGTTGAACCTTTTCAATGGCCTCAATGCAGGGCTGTCAACTCTCCCGCATTAGGCGGGAGTCTCCCACCTAGACAATCTTTGTCCCGCATTCCCGCCTCCTAGGACATAAAATCTCCCGCCTCATCAATTTATCAATAAAAATGTTTATCAACGCGTTTATTACCGATCACTCACCAACGTACTACTACGGAATCACACGGAAATGACTATTTATAGCCCGTCGCCTACGTTCATTAGCTGTACCTTTTGGACTGTGCAATTTTTTTTTTACCATGCAAAATGTTTGACCTTCCCCTACCCCTTTATCGAAAAGCCACCTCTTTATTTCCAATAAATACTTTGTTTTTGATCAATGCACGAAAGAAGTGAGCATAACTGATATATTCTTGATTGAAGTATACATGGTTTAAAAGCTCGAACAGGGGGAGTCTGAGGGGGATGTGCCCTCTTCAGAATTGGATTTGTTTTCAATTTTCGAACCCATTTGGTGCGATTTGGTGTGTACTTTTGACCAATATTTTATTGAAAAGCAATCCCTTTCCCCTGTTTCTTCTCTTTTTTTCCTCTTCTTCTTTTTTTCTTTCTTTGCAAAAAAGTATGGCCGCCCTGGTTGCGACGCGCCTGTACAGGGTGTTTAAAAAAGAAAATGTGCATGTGTTTACCCAACAGGGTGTGTGTTAAGGATTTTTTTGTGTGTAGCAAAACTGCTATGCAATTATTCTTTTGTATAGCAATTTACAAATTTTGCATAGCAGTTTTGTTTTACATTTTTAAATTCCAATTTGCTGTTGATCCGTTAAATCTATTTTCAATTAGGCCCAGTACCACAATTTTACATACGTTTATGTAAGGTAAGATGCAGGATTGCTTAATTGAGTTTCAATTTTCAAGTAAAATGTTAGGTTTTTCAAATAATGATGTAAGTTGTGAAATGTTTCAACAATCACCATAAATAGAGCAGATGGTTTATGAATATGCAAATGTAACTAATGAGTACTCACGTCACTTGCTTGCTTGCTTATGTAATTGTTAATAATAATAAAGAAAAATCAAACAATAATAAGACCGCCGCGGTACTGCCAGAAACTTTAAATATAATTATTATTAAGTCGATTTAAAAAAGGTGGGGGTGGGTGAGCTTTGGTACAATTTTAAACATTTGCGATATCCGAGTAATTTGTTTTCTAGAATAGGAAGAAGACTTTACAATATAAATTTCAGATAATTTCACTAATTAGGGGTCCGCTGACCCGTTCAGAAGCAAACAATAATTAAAACCATTCATTATTTACTATACGTTTACTCGCCCCTCTCTCTCACCTCTATATTGGAAAATTGTCAGGCCCGAGTCGAAAGTCAGGTCGAAGTTTACGGCATAATTAATTGCGTACATGTTCATCTGAGCTGTACATGTAATGGGAATTCCCGTGTGTATCGTACACTGTTACGAAGTGTAAATGTATGATGTAATTTGTAAACAATCAGTTTGGAACGTGTCATGTGGCGAGTAAACTCGACGAATGAAGTGGAGTTTATCAATTTAAACGTATCCAAATACGGAATACTGCGTGTTTAAATGGCATAAAATGGACCATTTACATCACTAATAATAGTAAAGTTAAAATCAATCGGAACTTCGGAAGGAAATAATAGTGTCCCTAGTCAAAAATGTTGTGTAGCAAGTTTGCTATGCATGTACAAATGTGCGTCGCAGTTGTGCTTGATTGTAGTGCAAACTGCGATGCGATACCGGTTAACATACACCCTGTTACCCAACTTATTGCCCATGAACTTCTAGGATTTGGTGTAACAATTGTAAACATATTGATAGACTTAACGCTTAGCTTTCATAAGCCGTTTATTTAATCTGATTTGGATTTGTCAATCTGGAGATATGACCAATTAACTAAAGCTACTTAAAATTGACGTTGTGCCACTTTACAGTTTGTAATGAATTGAAAGGGTTACTCCGGAGAAGGGGGGGGGGGGGGGGTTACCACCCCCTAAAAAATCCAATCCGAAATGCAGAGCATGCTTATTTGGGTACCATGGTATAGCTAGAGGTTCCGTATATCTATACGTACCAAAACAAGTACAAACATCCCACGCATGATGTCATCAAAATCACCCTTAGAAATGGGTAGGGGTTTTGAATCTCCAGCGGCACACCCCGACCAAACCAAATCCGAGTACTTATGTAGGTGAGGGGAAAAAAACAACCCTGTTTTCCCCACAAGTATTTTTTTTTAGAATCTTTTTTCTCAAATAATGTAAAATCAGCCATTTTTTGGCAGAAAATCTGTTGAAAATTTTTTTCACAATATTTTTTTAAAAATGCAGATTTTGGTGACATTTTAGGTAAAACATTTGTTTTTAAAAAAACCTGACCGATCGACCCTACTTGACATGTCCGTCCGCCCGTAAAACAGGTTTTTTTCGTCGCCTTAACGCTCAATTTGTGGTAACAATACACGTCTCATATTTTATACCCAATTTTACAGAACCACATCATGTCGACTGATGGCAATCCAAAGCCTGGGTCCTGTTCCTATTTTGTGGAGCGGAAACATCGATACTGTAAACTCAACGTGGCAGCTGGGAAGACATTCTGCGGAGAGCATGTAAATGCGCAGGCCAAACAAAAGGTTTGTTATGTTTGTGAATACGATACCTGTTAGATTTTCATGTTCAATGTAGACCGTAGGTCTATGACAGAATATTTCAATGTAGACCTTCAGACCTATGACAGAATATTAACCAAGCTTGTAAATGGTGTATTTTTTGACGTTGAAGTAATTATCAGGTTAGTCACTAGTCAGGTGCAGAAACGCTGTATGACTTTGATATAAAAACATGGCATACAGTTCATCTTTCAGAGCTGTTGAGGTTTTTGCGGACTCATTAAAGTCAAGCTACCACTCTGGGTTTCTAGCCACATTTTGTTGTTTTGCCACATTTTTTGTTTTGTTTGCTAGTGGTTGTGGTTGTGGTTGTTCTGGCCCAGCCCTAGCCAGCATGCCGAATTCCGAACTTTGTCAGTCTCAAAGCATGATTTTGCCAATTGTTTTGACTTATGAATGAAATGTTCTGTGCATGCAAAAATTATTTTGTGCAGGTAACTTTTCAAAGCTACATGCACAGGTGCATGTGGCATTTTTTTTGTATTTCGACCACTTGGTCACTTGTAGGGTCACATGGGGGTCAAATAAGATCATATACAAGACTTTCAAAATAAATTGTAAACAAATAATATTAATAATAACGTTTGATTTTTTTTTTTGGGGGGGGGGGAGTTACACAGAGATGTAACTTTTCAGGTAATTACCTGAAATCAGGTAATTTTGTCCAGATTTTCTTAGTTTCAGGTAAATTTTGTCTGTAGAAAGTAGTAGGAAGGTCTGTACAAAGTATAGGAAAATTGAAATGTTTAGGCTTTTTCATGAATTTATATTGTTATTGATTTTTTTCTGGATGCAAAACATGTTTTAATTTTGTCACATTTTTGTCCCCTATTTCTCCCAAATCTTTGCAATTCAGGGAGAAAGCAGCACTTCGGATGCAGCTTATGTCAAGCCTGAACGTGTAAGGATACCCTGCCCATTGGATCCAAAACAGTAGGTTTATAAAAGGCATTTACAATCATTTGGCTATTGACATAAGGCCAAATA
Source organism: Ophiura sarsii (assembly GCA_035610835.1). Taxonomy (NCBI): domain Eukaryota; kingdom Metazoa; phylum Echinodermata; class Ophiuroidea; order Amphilepidida; family Ophiuridae; genus Ophiura; species Ophiura sarsii. The sequence goes on from CM069457.1 coordinate 29,168,009, forward strand.
AAAAAAGGTTGACTTGCCCTTTCCGATCGACCCGAATTTTCAAAAATCTAGGGTCGCTATTTTTTTTTTTTTTTCAAAGAAAAAAAAAAAATGAAAGAAGCACATAACAATAAAGAAAGATTAAAACGTGCTTTTGAGTAGTATCTGCTTGTTTAAAAAAGAGAAAACGTGTTTTTGTGTATCTTCTTTTAAATTTTACCAAAAAAAAAAAAAATCAGACTGTCTGACCCAGAGTCTGGCCCTGAAAGGGCAAGTCAGCTTTTTTTTGGGGGGGGGGGGGGGGCCTAATGAAGTGTTTCATTTTTCAACAAGATTGTGAGTTTGTGCCATTTTGTACTATGTTCCAACCCAGAATCCGATGTTGAAAATGTTTTGCAAACAAATTATTTTAAGATTAAACATTCAACAGCCTTCATTCAATCCGATCCAATTGATGAAATACTTCATGCAGGCATACAGGGATCAACAAAATCAGTCTTCAAAGGATTTTCATGAATCTTGAATTGTACTGAAACTCTCTAGTATTACTTCTTCTTTTTTCTTTTTAATTCTTGGGGTGGGGGGTAAACTTGAGCGTGGAAAATGTTAAAGACACTTGATTAGTGTTTAAAGTGCAATATCCAATATAAGTGGGAATCATCACTGAAAAAATACACATTGTATGGCATGGCATGTTATTGATTTTAAGACGAGCGATGGCTTAATACTTATTGCATTTTATATTCTATCAATATTGATGAACTTCATTTATGCTAATAAATATACCTGTTTTATTTTGACATTCAGTACATTATGGGCTGATCAGCTAAAGCATCATCTAAGGAAATGTAATTCAAGGCCAAAAGAATTACCGGTGAGCCAAAAAAAGAAGAAGATATATATAGTTTGATCAGTTTCAAATTGGTAAAGCCTCCTTACAGCAGTGAATGACGCGGGCGCACAAGAAGGAAACTAGCAAACTGTGCATTATATGCGTGACCGGTTCGTGTCCAACCAAAACAGAGTGCGTGTGGCTATAATCGCGCGCGTACACTTGGATTACTTTTGCACATTGAAAGATAAAAAACAAATATTTCTCACCAATTTGGAACTGATTAAACTATAGGTATAATAGGACATTAAAACTATAAGTATAATAGGAATTAAGGATAGCGTATTGCTTATCAACTGACAATTACGGTACCCCAAGGATATTCATTCGGTAGACTCTAGCGCATGTGTAAAGAAGCATATCGCATTATCACAATGGTCAAAGCAGCTTGTCGAAAAGATTAACAATATTGCTTTTGTTAACATCGATATAGGTATTTCCCACGTGTCATCTTCGTAAGTTTTGCAATAGCGAGTAACTTTAGCGTCGGGCTGGTGAAGATACACAAGAACCCACCCAACTGGCGGGTACAGTTTATTAAACTGACAGTGTAAATAAGGAATCGCACTGGTTGGTGGAATTTCTGTTGGGCAGGTATTTTTGTGAGTAACCTGGCCTACTGGCTGAAGCTCCAGCCCTGTTTATAATTTATCGCGAGGACATTGTTGATGCAGGGTGACGCATCGCGATAATTAAGATTTTATTGCAAATTTATCGCACAGCACGATTTCGCCAACACCTAGAGGTCACACTATTTTCCTTTGGTACTGAATACAGACCTAACACTCCTCACCCTCCTCATGATCATGGTGATAGGTCTGCAGTTCCTCAACAAATATTCTGCTCCATTTACCCTCTAAACATGTAATATTTCTATAATATCGTCGCTGTTCTATCAAAAACTTTGTATGTTTTCCAGCCCTTCAACATGTATAAAGTAAAACTGTCCAATGGTTATGTAGAGGAAGTGTTGCTTTATACATGTTCAGTGGCGAGTAGGTTTTAATTTAATAGATGTGTGTTTTGTTTGGCCCTTGAACATGTTTAGAGCAGACTGCCAAAAGGTTATACATATGAAGTATTACTTTACACATACTGAAGGGCCAGATGGAGATACAAGGTTTTGACAGAACAGTGATATGTGTAATACTTGCACACTAATTACCGAGCATTTTGATATCTACCTCTCCTTAGGTATACCATATAAAGGGCATCAACAGGATAGGAGAAACAGATACTGATATCAATACTCAGGTAGGTACAAAAAAAGTGCTGAGCGCTTTTTCTTTTTATATTCTTTTTTAACCGGCTGCATGTTTAATTTGACTCATTGATAGAGGACTATCTACATGAAGTGTATATCAATGGGCGGTGCAAAACACCATATACTTGTCGGGGATGAGCTTTACTTTGAATTTGCTGGTTTCCAAAAGTATGCATATCATTTTAACACCTAGCTGAATGGGTACTTGAAGTACTAAAGTACCCATTCAGTGAGGTGTTAATCACCCATCCTTTGTCACTCCTTTAACAATATAGAAAAAAGGATCCCGCTTTCCCCGCTCTTTCCTTGAGCTTTCCTCTACTTGTGTTTGGGCAAAAGCCCTTAGTGGTTTACTATATTTTTTTGTTTTATTTACATTACAAGCGTACACCTATATTAAGAAGTAAAACTAGCAGTGGAACTAATTTTTTTTTTATCAGCAATGGTGTTAATACCAGAAACTTCAAGTTGATCGAGCTGAATGTCAAATATGAAGGTATTACCCCAAATCTCTTTTATCACACCGTTTTTGTTACTGTAACACCGCAAAATATAACTTTGCGAGGAAGACAATCTGTTTTTCTGTGCAGGACTCGAGTCAAAAACACTCGGCTAATCAGATATCATCAGAACCGATCAAATATATTTGTCATGGCAAAAGGGTGCAGTTGTTGGTAAAATGTATTTTGAGATATTGATGGAATTAGTCATAGAAAATCAAAGAAAATCAAGGCAATTTGCAGTTATTTTTCTTCATAAAATCAGAAAGCAGTATCCAATCTTAACCACAAAGGTGTCTTTTTGAAGCATTCAAAAAAGTCCCTTAGCTGGTATTAAAGGGACACAATGTCATGTTGAATTTTATTATTTTAATTAATTTACCTCAGATAGAGATGAACATTAAACATTGCCATTATTGTTGTTTCTTCTTTAAAAAAAACCCAGCAAAACTTGATTAAAACAATGTTTTAAATATGTTGACATATACCACCCTTAACCATGTAAAATTAAAATGCTGATCTGGTCAGATCAGCATTTTTGAATCAACGTTTTGTTGTACAAAAAGGGCTGATTTTTCTTAATCCTTATAGGTGTAAGTTCATACATGTAATACAATTGTAAAAATATACAAATCCCAGTTTTTATCATATATTTTTGTAATTGAGGGCCCTGCCTCCACCACATCTCTTAATGCCCCTTAACATTTTCTTTGAGGGACAACTGCACCCTTTTTGCTGCGGCTGGACACATGTTGTTGTTATTGCTGATCAAGGCCTTAGGCAGGATTTGAAGGTGTGGGTGTGTAAATGTGTGTAAATTCAAAAAAACTGCGTGTGTAAATTTAAGGATTTGTGTACAAAGTATAGGCCATGTGGACAAAAACTGGGTGTGTAAAAGCTGTGTATTTGCAAAAGTGCGTGTGTAAAACACTCCCTACACGGCTGGCTGCCTAAGCCCTTGTTGCTGATAAATCATGAGAACCATGTTGTTCCATCTTGTTGCAGGTACCTTTATCATCAATGCCCAAGGAAGAGTTACAGAGTATAGTTGATTGTGTACAGACTATTTACAAAGGTAACTGAAAACTGAAAACTGAATAAGGCAATTGAATTGTTATATGTCAATATTTGCGTATGAGTTGTTTCGAGAGACTGCCTGAACAACGAATCAAATCAATGCGCGTGGTACGCAAACTGTACGGCAAGCGGAGTGCAATTAGACACTTTCAATGCACTTTTCACGTTTTCTTGTTTCCTGCATTAACGATTATTTCGATACTGCTAAGAGTGTATGAATACTTGTCAAACAGTCCAACTTATTTTTTATTGTGGGCTCCAATCTTTGTCTGCACTAAGCACTGGTTCCATGCTGCGAGTGTAGCAAGATGTGACTGAGGGGAGCAGCACAAGCATACCACACCTCAATTAACATTCAGTTACCCCGCACATGGCTCAGATTCGTCAGGTTCCGAGAATCCATTTAGATTCTTGCAAAGGATTTTGCGAGAATCTATGGATTCTCCTCCATTCAAATACTGTAAAAGCTGACATTTTCGCGGAGGTTTTATTTTCGCGCAGTTTCGCAAAAAATTATAACAAACGAAAATATTGTTTTCAACATTCATGCAGTGTATCCAGAAGATCGCCCACGAAAAAAACAATTTGCGAAATGTCTATGATATCAAAATGCGCGAAATATTGGCTTTTACAGTAGTGTGTTTGACAGATTATTTACGAGATTCAATCTTTGCGAGAATGGATTCTTGGATTCTCCTTGAATTTCTAACCCTGGGGCTGGTTCTAAACCAATATATCAATTCAATTATATCACTTTCAATTCGGGATGACACTGATAATTGGTCAGTTTTACAGATCAATGCAAAATGCCCACAAAATTTGAAGCCTGAAGGCAAAAGGATCAGACCCCTTCTTAGTTGCCTGCTCGGCTTTCAGGTTTACTAGTGCTTCGCCAAAGACTATGGTAGGGTGTCTGCTAGGAAGGTTAACACAGACGACAATCCAAAATTTCACAAAATGTTTCAAAAATGTCAAAATTTGGAATCACCATGAGAAATGCTTTAACATAAGTACAAACATGCCTAGTATTGGTTCAGTAATCCTTGAGATAGACCTTGAAAGTTGGGAAAGGTTTCTGAAAAATCAGTTTTGTATTTGGTAAAATCAATAGCCACGTGGAAAGGGTTAAAGAGGGTCATAGTTTTGGTCTTGGGAAGGCACTGTATTAATAAAGTGCTATCTGCACTGGTTAGGCCAAATTACCCAATATCTACTCTTAAGTTCAGTTAATATTGCTTATCTTCAAACAACTGTTAATTTTCCCTCTATTTATTTTCAGCACACATTACAGACCTACCTGACCAGGTTATAAATCACAGTGTTCTAGAAGATGAACTAGCTAATCCGAAGAATGGCGTGACGGCTCGCAAACATTTGTGTCAAGTATCGTCGCTGCTTGGTCATTTGGAACGAGTCAATGTGCTGGCATCTAAAACATGTTATGTGGAGTTTGGAGCTGGCAGAGGTAAGGCCTTCATCTCATTAAATTGATTAATTTGGGTTTTAGATTGGTCAGTTTTATGAACAGCTGTCACTTCACTGTCAGATTAATTACTTTTACTATTTATTATTTTACTATTCTGCTCCTGGGCTATGGAATGCCCTACTGCCATCCATTCATTGTGCCAGAACGGTTTCTAGCTTTAAAAAAGGTCTGAAATCGCACCTCTTCCCCAAGTAGCTCATCGCATGCTTCAGTCAGGTCCCTTTGATTTGTTTTCATGTTTTTTACTATTTTGTGTATATTTTTCTTGCATTTGGGATTGTTCTGTTATCTTTAGCGCTGTGATCTTTATGAAATGGCGCTCTATAAAAGCCTATTGTATGTATATATGTAGGTATTCCGATTGCTGGCATGATTTGCAACTTGATGTTTTCTATTCTTCATAGGGTTGTAAAGGGCTGGAAAGTTTCCCAGGAATTTTGGAAGTATAGCATAATATTTATTAACAAATGAAGCTATATAAAGTGCTCAACAAAAGAAAGTTGTACATTTTGTTAAGGTCATTTAAAGTAACTTTCAATTATTTTTACCAAACAGGCTAGATAGACATTTTGATAATTTTTTTGGGCACATTTTGATACCAAGCATAACACCTAGCAATAAAGATAAACCATGATAAGCGCCATTTAAAGAAAATTAGTCACTTTTCAAAAGTCACATTTTCCAATTGAAAAGTACACAAACTGGGCAAGTGGTTAACCACCTTTGGCAGTAATTCACTGCATTTTAGCCTATAACGTCTCATTGGAACATATCTTGCGCCAAACATTTTACAGAAATAATTTATTATTCATTTATCATTAGGTCAGATGACACACTGGGTTCAGCAGGCCGTCCAGGACCAATCAGATGTCTCGTTTATTCTGGTGGACAGGGCAACTATTCGGCATAAGGTAATTACACTATTGAATTATTTGTTATTCCGAGACAATCTGTTTCACTTAGGCCAAAAATTATTTTAAAAAGTTTGTATCAGAAACATTTAGCAAAAAAGATAAGTGCTGTGCGATTTTGTAATTGTTTTTTTAAATTTATTTAGAGAATTGGCTATTATTGGTCCAACCAACCTACTTTTTGCGTTTTGAAGATTTTTTTTTTGAAGATAACTTTTTAGCCGAAAATATGGTGAAAATTATTTTTAACAAAATACCTGATTTTTGCAAATTTTGGTGACATTTTAGGACTTAGGTAAAAAAATTAAATCTCCATACGGACCCTTCTTGACAGGTCTGTCCGCCCGTAAAACACGGTGGGTTTTTTTTTCGTCACCTTTGGGTCGGTATTCATTTTGCACATGAAATTTGTCTACTATATTTCTCAATAATGGGTGTGTCGGGCCCATGGGAGAGGGGTTTCTTGTTTTCAGTGAAGGTAAATACAATTTTAACTGGTATCAGAGAGGTGTACTTCATAATTTAATTAGCAACTACTTTGGTTTAGTCAGCTCCAAATTGACAATATATCTGTAACTATTTTATCTCCCTAATCGTCAATGATGAAATCCTAAAAAGCAGTGAACCTTGTCCAAGGATAACATGTCTATATACAGTTGAGAAAGTTGAGAAAAATTAACATGAATATGACCTGTTAACGCTTTCAACGCAGAGGGCGTCTGCAGACGACATTCTAAAATTTCACAAAATGTTCAAAAAATTTACAAATATTGAATTTCATTACCATATTTGGAATCATCTTGAGAAATGCATTACAATAAGTACAAACATGCCTTGTATTGGTTCAGTAATCATTGAGATAGACTTTGAAAATTGGGAAAACTTTTTTGAAAAATCAGTTTTGTATATGGTAAAACTATAATAGCCACTAAAAAACTGTTAACCACTCAAAGCAAAAGTGGCACTTATTTCGTGGCATAGGACCTGAAGTTGTCAGGTACCAGATTAGACCTTTGTTAAACATGAAGCTAGTAGCTAGATTGTAGTATTAGCTTCATGCCTGTAGTATTAGCTTCATGCCTTGAAAAACTGCATGTTTTACTAGATGTTTACATTTGGTTCCTTGCAGATGGACACGAAACACCGGTGGACAAAGGATGCACCAAGTTTTGAGCGTCTTAAGATCGACATTGAGCATCTTTGCTTGGGAAAAGTGGCCAGTATCAGTGATAGTGACGTGCCACTTGTGGCATACAGCAAACACTTATGTGGAGCAGCAACTGGTAGGTGTCATGGGGCACAGTGGGGTAAGGGGTAGGAGTAGGGTGTTTGGGTGGCAGGACTGTTGTCAATTGGTAATGGAAATAGGAGTATTGTGCAAAAATATTATGGTAGTACTTTAGAAAGATGCTTTGCAATGCAGAGGTCCATGGTTCGATTCCCACTTAGGACCACTTTTTCAACGTATTTATTTCCTTTTGTAAAAGTTACAGTTAGAAATATATTGCAAGTTCACAAATCACAAAGTGTGTACCGTATTATCCCTATTAAGCGCCCAGGGCGGTTAGCAAAGTCATTTTGGGTGGGCGCTTATTATGTTACCTTTTTTACACTCATTTATCGTACTAAATAAAATGTACAAGTGGTCATTTGAAGATGCTGACCATTTGATGCACTAAATAATTTGAGAAGGCTGACCACTTGACGTACTAACGAAAATGTACAATTGGTCATTTGAGGAGGATGATCATTTCATGTACTAAATGAAATATATGTAGAAGTGGTCATTTGAGGATGCTGACCATTTGAAAAGGTGGGCGCTTATAAGGGATTGTTTGTTGGTAGTCATTGAGAAAAACAGGGGATGGGCGCTTATAAGGTCCTGGGCGCTTGATAGGGATAATACGGTAGTTGCTACCTAGACAACCCCGGGTAGACAGTTATGTGGGTATTTCCATTGCTGCCTATATATATATTCTGTGATTTTGCCTTTGATAAATGTTCTCTTATTCGACTGTTTCTCCATCAATATATCAGATTTGACGCTGCACTGTCTTTTAGAAACCATACAGCATGAGGCCAAAGGTGAAAGTTCTGCTGAGGGGACGAAACATGACAAGCGCCCTCGTGTGCACGGCATTGTGATAGCATTATGCTGCCATCATCAGTGCGATTGGACCAGTTATGTTGGCAGGGATTGGTGGTTATCGCAGGGGTTGACGAGCAAAGACTTCACGGCAGTGTCTCATATGAGCAGCTGGGCAACATGTGGCTCGGTCAAAAAAGCGGGAAAAGTTAGCGCATCGGACAGTAAACTGGACACGGGGAAGTCGTCATCAGAGAATCAAGGAGCTGGTGATGGAGGAGGCTTAGGTAAAAAGAATCTACCAGAAAATCAGACTTTATTTAATGACAGAATAAGTCAGCTTGCCGATAACTCAAAAGATGAGGTAGAGAATTTGGTATCGACGGAAGTAACAACAGACGGTGAATTGGACTCAGGAAGGGTAGCATCAGATCAACATGAAAGCGTTGAAGGAAGCTTAGGCACAGACAAATCACACAATGTAACAGAACATCAGAACAAGATTGATATCCAGAGAGCTTCAAAGAATGAGACAGAGGATTCTGTGTTAATGGAAGAGACATCTAGGGACCACACCAAGAATACAGGGTTAGTCAAATTTTATATCTTAAAATCTGTGCCAACATTTCATAGATCTTTAGATTAGGCAGACAGGTTATGTCGTTAGCTTTCTAAGAAATTTTAGTAGGCTGAAATTGGATGTGGTAAACATATTTATGCTCATTTGATTAAAAGTGAACATTTTATAACCCAAACAAGATTTTTGATATTTTCTCTTAAACGATCTATTGAATTCCACTATTGAAAACGGTCCACACTCTAGTCCAAGCTGAGTCCGACTATCACAAAAGCCAAATTTGTGTAATAATTACATTGTTTTAATATTATTTTGCATTTAATGTTTGAAAAAATAACTGAGAATGTTTGATTTGTCTTTATTAGTTAGGTATTGTGTACCATACATGAATCCACTTGTTCATTAATTAATATCAAGCATTATTGAGTAAAATTTTCAACATTGTGTTTGGTTTCAAAATGCAGTCACTTTACCAAAATAGTCCTATCTGGTAAACGGTACCATGAAATGTCATGATTCTTTTTGCTGATGATAGTGAATAAATACATCTATTGTCGCATACATTGGTTGCCTTCATATTCTGATAACAAATATTGTTAATAATTATTTTACTTTGAGTACACCTTTTTTTTTACTCACCCTGTAGGTCACTAAAAGAAGATGTTGGCAGTGCTGAAGGGGCTGCCAAGAGTCTCATGGAAGCCAGCGAAGAACGTAAACCAAAAATCAACAAGGTGACAAGAAGAGGGGATGTTCATTCGGGAGGAGGTGATATATCAGCGCAAAGGTAAACATTAACACTTTCCACGCTGCAGACGACATTCCAAAATTTCACAAACTGTTTCAAAAATATCAAAGTTATTGAATTTCATTACCATATTTGGAATCACTATGAGAAATGCATTGAAATAAGTACAAACATGCCTAGTATTGGTACAATAATACGTGAGATAGACCTTGAAAGTTGGGAAAGGTTTCTGACAAATCTGTTTTATATATTGTAAAACCAATAGCCGCGTGGAAAGTGTTAAGTGAAAAGTTTAAAAAATGTGATTTTTGAGATAAAAAACAAATTGTTGGCACTTTTTGGTCAATATTTTCAAAACTAAAAAATTGTAAGCAAAAAAAAAAATGCGATCCTAGATAATTGACTTAAGATGATTTTGGTGAAATTTTGGAATTTTTAATCAAAAACTGATTTTGTTAGGTTGTCTGAAAAATGTTGGCGCCAAAAAAGTGATTTTTAGGAAAAAATGTAAAAATCACTATTTTTAGTGAAATTTGATACCAACAATGGATTCTCTTACTCATTTCATTAAAAAAAATGTATACCTTTATGTACATCACATTTATAGTTCAAAAGTTACAGTGCTTGATAAATTTGGCGCCAAACAGATCATATCAGAAATGCAGATTCCATCAACATATTTAAACGACTTTTAAAATGTCATCTTTTTGAACATGCTTTTGTAAAGTAGTTTTCTCTGTATTATACATTGTGCCAAAGCGCCTTAGTACAAGTTTCTTGGTTCTGGCGCTATATAAATTTCAGTGATTGATTGATTGATTGATTGACACCTCCCTTAACCCTAACCCCCCTGAGTGCTAAAAAATGCTAATCCTAAGTCCCTCTCCAAACGCATGCGCCATCGGTTTTCGATTAAATAGTCAACCGAGCCTATGTAGTGAGCGCAGTATACTGCGCGAATGTGTAGCTGAGGGCCGTGGCTTAGTGGGTGGGACGTGTGGCTTGAGAACGGAGGGTCCCCGGATCGAATCCCGGCAGGTTCCCGGAGATTTCGTTGGCGTTTTTTCCTCAAAAATCGTGATCCCGGTCAAAAAACCTAAACCGGGGTTAGGGATTTATTAAAAAAACATTTAATATAAAAATAATTAGAAATGTGACTTAAGTTTTTGGAAGGTCAAGTTTCATGAAAGATGACAAAGTATTGGAAAGGAATTCTCTAAAACAATTTTTTTTTAAATGAATACATTTTACCCATAATCCCTACTTCACATCTGGTGACATCTGACGGGTTTTCACAGATCACGTCACATATTACAAGCAGACAATTCAACATCTAGTATCAGCATTATAATTGTTTCATATTTTATATCTCTGCTACAGGTTGCTTGGTCTTGATATCAGTCAGAGAGAGCACATCGGACGGCAGTGTAAGAGACTTATTGATCTTGGACGTCTCAAGTATCTTGAAGGTCTAGGGTTCAAAGGTCATCTTGTATACTACATCGATAGGGAATTATCACTGGAGAATGTTGCCATGGTGGCTGTACCTAAATGAAAAATTGACTTTGTAAACTTCTTAATAGCCCATATCCGTTATCTAATGGGTAATTCAAAATGATGGGGGAAAAGCATACCCTGTCCTACAGGCTTGACCGACCCATTTATAGGTAGTCCGTAGGAGAGACCTTATGGCTGTGTGCATCCTACATGTGCCAGTGTGTCAGTTCAGTCTGTGGTTAGTGTGTCAGGCTGTCAAACATCTGGTTACATACACTTTTTGATTTTCTCCATGTCTTTTTCATACAAACTCCAAAAATGACCTAAATTGTGACCATCCACCACAAATTTGAAATGGGATGTAAAGTCAGCCAGAACATTTTTTGAGATATTGAACAGGGGAATTCTTCTTAAAATCAGCTTTACAATGATGTATTACATGTCCATATTGCATGTTAAATAGGCAGTACAAATCAATAAATCCATTGAGAATTCCTACTGTTTCCTACTGTTTATTGAAATGTTCATTGAGCCATCTCAGTACATGCTCTGCCGACTTTATGGCCCTTTTGTGCTGGATGGACACAATTGGTACAAAAATCCAACATGGTGACCTTCATATGTCAATGAGGTCAAAGGTCGTATATCAAGGTCAAAGGTCATGTTGTAAAATAAGTGGAAAGCATAAAATATGCCCAATTCTTTTATCGTACAAAGACCGAATACAACCATTATATTGTAGTTTTTAATGGGGTGAACTTTGCACTAATCATAAAAATTCTTCATACTTTTAAACTGTTCAATATTTGACCTTTTACTGCATTCGTTGAATTAACTTAAACATATAAACTATTTAGTCCAACTAGTTTGAATTGAAATGTTTGCTGGTAACCAACACCATTGAGCAAAATGTAGAAGTTCACAGTTCATTCACATTGCCGTCAAAGGAGGAGATTGTAATGTTTTTCGGAGCGATAATTGCCCTGAGCATGCGCCAATTAAGAATAATGTATAACTAGGCTCATTGATTGTTAAAAAACAACAACTTTAAAACAACTAAATTATGTGTTATTTGAATAATGATCAATAAGGACTGGTTTCAAGTCACATGTTTTATTGTACAGGTTGATTATAGTTCAATCAGTTCCAAATTGGCGAGAAATATTTGTTTTTTATCTCTCAACGCGCAAAAGTAAGTGTATGCACATAATTATTGCCAAACACACACATTTTTTACCAAACGCATGGGTCTCGCATGTGATGCACAGTGCGCTTGTTGCCATCATACGCGCCCACGTCCTTCCGTATCATTCCAGTGACATTTAAATTAAAGGACGGCTAAGCCGGTATTTTCAGTTGAAGCTATGTGTGTCTCAGATTAATATCGATCAAAAGGAACCATCATAAAAGGCAGCGTAGTCTCAAGCACTGTCAAGAAATATTTAAATCCTCAACAGTAATACTCAACTCGACACAGTCACCCCCAGAAACTAGTATCGATTTGAAAAGATGAACTGATTGTCCCCGTGCTCGTGGGTTCGAGTTTAGGTCTAACAAAAACACTGAGTGAAACAATTGTACAAAATTCTTTTTAAATATTGTTACATAAATCGCGTCGGTGAATTCATGGAATAATTTTAGTTATTCAAAATGTGTAACGGATTTGAATTTCCACCGACGCGTTTTTTCTAAAGATTGTTTAATATATTGTAATATAACAGTATGAGAGACGATTTGTTGTTGCAACAGACTACTACATTTGTAGTACCAGTATTGAATACCGGGCTTTTCAAACCTACAAGTCATACAGGTGCAAGCAAGACAGACATAGCACACATTTTCTACACAAATTTCTTTGGTTCCCCACTTCAACCCAACTTTGATGCATATTCCTTTTAACATGTTTAAACCTGGGGAACTGCAAGTTACCAAAACATAAATAAAAAAGCATTTGGACTGCACACATGCATTATTCAAATTTGATCAATTAAACTAACAATTGTGTGAAATTGTAGTGTATGAGTAAAATTGCAAAAAAACACGCACAAATAAAACATAATATATCTTACTGTCTTTATCAAAATGGAGTTGTTGTTTTTACCTGACAATTTTACAATGATGACCCTCATCATTCGAGGGTTTAGTGCAACAAAGGGCTATCCGCATTTCGGTCATTTTGAGAAAAAGTGAATTAAAGATTTGTACCCATCATTGCCACCTATTGGTTTTGACAAAAGAAATGCTATTCAAACCTTTTTGATTAGGTGAATTTACTATTTTCTCATAATTAGGTACCTGATCTTGTGCAGATCATTTTGATACAAAAATTTCATTTTGGCCAAAAATGCAGATATAGCCCTTTGTTGCACTAAACCCTCGATTTAGGGACCGTTCATTATTTATGGTGGAGGGGGGGTTGGGACAAATTCGAGATTCGTATATCAAAATTACCTAAGCCCCCCTACAGCTGAGACTGAAAATTACACGACCCCCCTGCTATCCAGTAGCTTTTTACACAACCCCCCCCCCCCCCCCCCCCCACCAAAAAAAAAATCAACTTTTTACATCTTAGGGACCTGTCTTTTTCTTATGTCCATGGATTCGTTGGTAAGTTGTTTGTGCCCTCTGAATAGCCAATCATTTGATGATACCCTCTCTTGATCTTTTGATTGTGTGAAATTATACCACTACATTGCGAGCGTAGCAAGGCGGAAAATTTGTCATATATTTATCCATTTTGGTGGTTTTGTGAGTCTTTATAACCCGAAAAAAAGTTAGAACATCCTGACAAAAACGTATGAAACATTCTACTTTTGTGAGCTTAGGTGCAGAGCTGAGAGTGAGACGAGGTGAAAAGCATGCAAGAAATTACTGTTTTTAATCATATCATTTTTGGATTATGGAATCCTAGGCTAAATAACATGTTTTTGTACCCATGGCTCTAATGTTTGAAACCGTGATGATTATATAGGTGTTTTTCAACAGATTGCCCGAGCAGGGCGTGCAAGTTGTAAGAAAATGTGCGCGAAGCGCAGAAAAAAATTGCATTTACGCTCCAAAAAGCCTCTAAGATCACCCCATCTTCATAGTTAAAAAAAAGGTTACACAACCCCCCCCCCTCCTGTTTAAGAATAAAAGTTACCTAGCCCCCCTATTTCAACATATGAAAGTTACATGACCCCCCCCCCTATATTTTACCCAACCCCCCCTCCAGCATAAATAATGAACGGTCCCTTATGCCTCACACATGGTAGTTTTTATTAGGCAGTTTTACCTGATTTCAGACATTTTCCCTGATTTGAGGCAATTCTTTCCCTGTACAAAAGTGTAATTGTCAGGTAATTTGGGCAAATTTGAGGCATTTCTCTCGATATGCATGCTTTCATTCCAGACCACAGGAGGGAGGTCAATTCTGCTAAAGCAATTAAGGACACTTTTCTTCTTCTCATTCTCAACTACCCTTAAAGGCATATTATGTGAACTTTTCCAGGGGGCGCCCTCTATTCATGATTTTTTTAGAAAGTAGATTTTCTTGCAGATTTACATTTCTGATCATAAATCATGAATATATCTGAGTTACATACAAAGCAAAATGTAATTTACTGCGCATATTTGAGTTCCTCATGAAATTACCATTGAAACATAATGGTTGTCAATGGTTATGTAACTTATACTTTTGTGAAATTACTATATGGTAACGTAAATCGGGAAGTGAATGAGCCCGAACGTTTAAGTTTCATATTTGAAATAACATTTTGGGTATGCATCCTATATCCTGATATAAACTGCATTTTTGAATTCCCCTATTTGAGAGTTTTCCAAAATGCATACTTTTGCTATCATCAGTTGAATTTTTGTTTGTTATATATAGTCAACTTACTATATATAAGACGACTTATATATAAAGAAAAGAATATGTGAAATGTTCAAAGCCAATAGACTTTGCATCACAATCGAAGCTAACAAAAAGGTCATACAATTTCTGACGTCACGCTTGACTTCAACCGCGGAACGCACAGCCATACTTGAAACCAAGTAACACAACGATGTATGTTAATAATACCAAGAGCAGCCATCCACCAACTGTTATCCGTGGTATTCCCTAGGCATCAATCGCAGGCTGTCTGATATGTGACGTGTTCTACCGAAACCAGACACAATTGGGCAAGATATCAAAATTGAGTTAGTAATTGATTATTAAAGTAGAGATCTCCAGCTTTACAGTGGTACCTCTCTTTTTTAATCGGACTCCTAAAGCGGAGTTACATCATTTTCAAGTAATCTTTTACGGTCTTTATGAACACTACAACTGAGATATCACCCTTTAAAGTTACTAGAACTAGGCTTTTACTAGAACTAGGCTTTTTTAAATCACTGAACCATACATTTAGGATGATTTTTTAATCTGAATCTGTCACAATATTGTTATAAACACTCTGAAGATTAATTATTTACCAGAAACTTCAAATTCCCCCAAAAATCACCCCAATTATGTTTTGGCTATTTCTCAGTTTGGAGCTCTGCCCATTCTGTCTGGTTTCGGTAGAACACGTCACATATATCCTCCAATGAGGGTGAATTCTGGCAGTCTACTAAAGTCTATCAAGAGGCTTTGGATAAAAGCGGGCACACACACAAGCTTGAGTTCAGAGGAAAAGTTCAGCAGAAAACCAACAACAGCAGAACTTGAAAAGAAACGTAACGTGGTTCAACCCACTTTTGTTGACACAAGAGTCAAAACTAATGTGGAAAAGAATTCTGAACATTGTTGTCGAAAGTTCCTGCAGGACATGCACTACAACAAATATTCAACAGGAACACTCTAAAGATATCTTACAGTTGCATGCCAAACATGAAATCAGCTATTGATGCGCACAACATAAAATCATGACGCCGAAGACACCGGCACCCGAAGCCAAGCCATGCAACTGTAGGATAAAAGCAGAGTGTCCTTTGAGAGGAAATGCAGAGAAACCAACATCGTGTGCCAGGCCACTGTTGAATCAGGAGGCAGTGAACAAACATACGTCAGGCACACCAGCACCGAATTCAAAGCAAGACTCGCCAACCACCGACAGTCCTTTAAAAATACTGCAAGTCACGACTTGCGAATCCCCGAAAGTCCTGACCAAGTGTGAAATTAAGAAATTTTGAACCAGGGCCAATTTCACGAAATGTCTGAATAATTCCCAGTATAGTATGTTCCATTGCAAACTAGAATTGAAGCAGGCTGGGGCCATTTCAAATTCTTTACTAAACAAATGTCATGAAAATTCTCTAAAGTGATAATCTTTTGATTTTTGAATGTACTTTTTATGTTAAGTTTCAAAATTTTAAATTTGTTCTGATTGGCCTACAGTACACACTCTATAACCCGTGTTGAAACCAGACATTACTGATTGACTCATTATTCAAAAGTTCTCCATACTCTTCAGCATCCTTATTATTGCTTCAATGAGCATATCATGACCAATAATTTGACAAATGTGTTTCAATTTACAGGATTTGACATCAATCCTGGTGGTCAGGGTACAATAGAGAGATGTAAAGTGATAACATTGCAGTGTACGATGGACTGCAGCTATGAGTGGTGTAAAGGTAATGTTGATTTTAACCCAACCTCAAACCAGGTATTTAAACCGATATTGTAATTTTGGAAGTAAAATTGACAAATAAGTTGAGTTAAATGATTAACCATAACAGCACGGAATTGAGGTCTATCCATGCGCAGTTATACCATTCCCCTGGGTATAGACAATCACTGAACATTTAGCTTGGCCAGGGTATTGCCTTTGGTGTAGAGGTGGGGTGACCCGGTAAAATTGACCCCCTGCCCCAGTTCTGTATCCATCACCATGCAAGACCATGGGAGTTAGGGTTATTGACTTATTTATATTATTTGTATCCAGGCTGTATACAACAGTTTAATGGCAAGCATGGATGTGGAGGGCACAACAACATCTGTGGGTAGAAGCCATTCAAAAACATATCCACATGACAAACTCGGCCGTAGCGTCGAACAAATAATGGATATACCAGCAAGCATGCATTGCATCACGTTCTAATCGACCGTAAGTTAGAAATCATACATGCATGAATTATATTATATGTATTGAATAGTAAGCTTGCAAGTTATCTGTTTTCATGTACTGTGTATAAGCGGTAATTTCCGTGCAATTAAATGTTCACGCTTTGCTGATTTTCAGCCATTTCGCTTATTGTTTTTAATTCGTGATTTGAAAGTTCATTACACAAAATGAATATGTTGTGTGGGTTTTTTTTTTGCATTAGCTGTGCGTGGAGCGCAAAAAGTGCAAACATTAATGTAGCGTGGAAATTTCCACATTTACAGTAGTCCTATTTTTGATTGCCTATTCGTAAATGTGTGTTCTTGGGATAGTTTTACATGTACATTGTCAGCTAATGTCCATTCTCATATATAAAAGTAAATTGTACACACATTTTGACACACCACTGGTTGCACATATTTCACAGCCAGGTAAATAATAAACGGAGAACTGTCTAAACACAACACTAAAAAGAAGTCCCTTCTCAACAGTTTGTAATAACATTGTAAGGTAAACATTTTACCAATAAAAACTTACTCCTAATCCTATGACTGTTTCCCTAAGTGTTGTTTGAATATAAAAGATGTCCATGACTTCATGGCTGAATGAGCTCAAATGGAAGATAAAAAACTGCCCTTCTCAAAAGTCACAACTCATCCCCGTGCTACGCTCTGAGCCAAGAAGGGGATTTACATGGCTGAATGATCATGAATTGATTAGAGTAATATTCACTCAACCACAGGTGTTTTTCCATTAGTAAAGAAGCCATTCATAAACTCTTGTGATGTTATGACGAACTGTTGAGAGGGAGACTTATTTTTGGTGTTGTATTTATAATGGGCCAGATGATGATGCAAATATCAGTTTCAATTATTGAGCCACATGATGTAATGTTAGAACAACACACATCAACTGTATAATAAATCGTTATTATCATTTCAGCTTTTACAATCTTTTCCGAATTTTCTTTTAGCAGTCATCAAATGTGCACAAATCATTTCAAATTTTACATTTATATATATGTAATGTACATTCATGCAGGTCAATGGTGTGAAAGGTCACACGGTTGTGGCAATGTTGCGCGAGACTAGACATGTTGAGCCACTTTTGCATCGATGTAATGCACGGCACATGCCTTGGTGCCATGAAGAGGTTGGTGTAGAGTGTTGGCTTTCAACAACTAATAGCAGGCTATTTTTAATAGCAGGCAACCATATTATATAGGGAATCGCCTGGAAGACCTCAACAGACAACTTGCTTGCATAGCACCGCCAAGCTGCATGAAGCGTTACCCAAAGGCATTGAATCACTTCCGGGTCAACTACAAAGATTTGTTTATGTTTCAAAATATCCTCCCTCTTTACCTCCCACTTACTAATAAGTTGAGGCTTCCATTTTAAATTGCAAGCCTAAGTTCCATGATTCCCTATTGAATTTTGAATGCGAAATTATGTTAAGTCTGTAGAATTAAACTTGTTCAAATACAACAAATATCTACCATTACGCCACCGCTCTGGCGCCCCCATATCTCAGCCAAACAGTGATAGAAAACCTGATTTATTCACACAATCTAGCTATACTAGTAAATCTATGGGCTTTTAAATGACACCTTAAACCATAGCTCTACATGAATGATTCGTCACCAAAAATGCAACGCTGCTACCCTTTTTATGTGGTGAGTTCAAAACACATGGCCATAGTCTAAAATCTTTGTGATAGTCAACTCAACTATCGACACCAGAAAAAGCATTCAATGTAAGAGCGTTATTGACCTATAATTAGCTCATTTGCCTATGAACAAAATATGTTCCATGGTGCATGAACAACAATAAAAACATTGAACGACGCATGTGCATTAGATACTTTCAATGCACTCCGCATATTTTAGTTTCTTGCTTCGACACTACTAAGAGTGAATCATAACCCTAACCCCGGTTTAGGATTTTTGACCGGGATTCACAATTTTTGAGGAAAAAACACCAACTAAATCTCCGGGAACCTGCCGGGATTCAATCCGGGGACCCTCCGTTCTCAAGCCCCACCTTCCCACCACTAAGCCACGGCCCTCAGCTACACATTCGTGCAGTATACTGCACTCATTATATAGGCTCGGTTGACTACGTCATCGAAAAACCGACGCGCATGCGTTTGGAGAGGGACTTTGGGTTAGCATTTTTTAGCACTCAGGGGGGGGGGGGGGGGGGGGGGGTGGGGGGGGGGGGGTTAGGGTTAATTCAAGTTTGGAGCGGACTGGGGACAATGATATCTTTTACTGTTTAATGCCTGTTTGTAGGCAAGAAATGGTCATGGCTCATCACAAATGGTAAAATTGAAATAGTGTTTTCTAATTAATTTAAATCTTCAAGGTGTTGGTCTATCACTTTATAACGGTCGTTATAAATTGCCACGTAACGGTACCACATTTCAAAATGTTTCATAATTTCATCAGCACTTCCGTTATTAGTAGCCATTAATGAATATCAAAATTAGGGACTATAAAAGTTGAGTGAAATAGGCTGAAGAGATTTTGCTTATTGCTCTTACTTACTACTACTACTTATGTCGTTCTCGAACTGTCCTCGTGATGGCTCGCCAAACTACTCTGTCCCTCATGCATGCTTTCATCTCCTCATCCTTCAGTCCTGTGTCTTTCGCCAAGACGTCTCAAGTATGTTAAGGCTGGGCGTCCGACAGATATGTGTCCGTGCTTGGGCCTCCAAAGCAGAAGGTCAGACACTATTCATTTTCTCTTCTCATGCAATGCCCGGCAAATCTCATCCTTCGGTCTGTGATGTTTTCTGATACCTTTTGTAATTTCTATACAGTCTTTGTTTGGTACCTTGTCTTTCCAACTAATGTTGAGTGCAGTTTCTCAGCATTCTAGTGTAGCAGCCATCTAGAGATTTCTTAAGTCTGTTGGTGATGGTCCATGTGTCAGCTCTCCATACAGTAGAACACTTTGAACAGTAGCTTGGAAAAGTCTGATTTTTATTTTTCGACAGAGGCTGGATTTCCACACTTTGTTCAGAGCATTGCAGGCCTTCCAAGCAAGTGCTTTGCATATTTTTATGTCATGCTGGCTTACTACCAACCAAGCTCCCAGGTATTTGAAGTCCTCTACGTTGTCTAGGTTACTTCCATCAGAGGTTTTTAGCTGTACTGCTTGTGTTTGGTGAAATACCATACATTTGGTTTTCTTTGCATTCATGTGGAGCCCAGTTTTGAGTGCTGCTTCCTCAACGTATTTCAGCAGCTTCTGTGCCTGCTCCTTAGTGTCAGATAGTAACGCTATGCAATCTGCAAAGTCAAGATCCGTGACTTTCTTTGGCCCTATTCTTCGACTTTGTCTAGGCTTGATGGTGAATCCTAGTTCCTCTTCTCTCTCACTGATAGATATTCTTAAGCAATATTCAAGGATGATTATGAATAGGTAGGTGGAAAGGGTATCTCGTTGGAGTACTCCTGCTAGGATGTTGAACAGTTCCGTGTCGCCATCAGGTGACATCACTTTGGCTCTTGTGTTTTTGTAGGTTTCATCAATTGCATCTGTTATGACTTGTGGGATACCGAATGCTTTGAGTATCTTGATCATTTTCCCACGATGTATGGTGTTGAATGCCTTTTTGAAGTCAATGAATGTAATGACTGCAGAGAGATTATTAGAATGTATACCTTCGATGATTCTCCTGAGCCCAAGAATGTGTGAGGTAGTGCCTCTTCCCTCGCGGAAGCCATTCTGGTTAGTTCGAAGTAATTCATCTACAATCTTGGAAAAAAATCCTTGGAACGCGAACGCTGACCTGAGCACACGTGCTGGGTATTGTGTGCATGTATTGATACTTAGTGTCTTCTGTTATAAACGGAAATTGTTCAAATGAGATTTTTCCTTCCCCACCCCCCATCGATCAATGTTGGGACACTCGGGCAAGCTGCAGGAGCCACACTGGCCTTGGTCAACATTGTACGGGGGAGTGGGGGTGACACTTTTCTGTTAATCACACGCAAGTGTTCCAAGACTTTTTTCCAGGATTGTATAAGAGGAATGCAAAATATTTGATCTAAATTTGGTTTTTCTATCATAAATCAAAAAACCAAATGTCGTATGAATCTCATATTACACACGATTTGAGTAAACAATAGGGGCATCACAAATATGATAAAAATGATGATAGGGAATTAATTTTATTTAGGGAGTGGTCACTGAAAACAATTATTTATGTCATATTTAACTACAATTTGACCCGTTTCTTGATCCCGTGCGTAATAATCTGATGTTTATAAATCAATAAAGCAAAAGTATAAAGTTCTTGCTGAGAAATTAACATTTTTATACTTTTAATAATGTTATCATATTGCCTATTTGTTTGTTATTTGAAATATGAAACTATACATTTACACTTTCTACGCGACAGGCGTCTGCAGACGACAATCCAAAATTGCACAAAATGTTTCAAAAATGTCAAAATTATTGAATGTCATTTTACCAATATTTGGAATCACCTTGTGAAATGCATTCAAATATGTACAAACGTGCCTATTATTTGTTCAGTTATCCTTGAGATAGACATAAAAGTTAGACAAATCTGTTTTGTACCGTGGTTAAACCAATAGCCGCGTTGAAAGTGTTAACATTTGCCGAGCAGTAAACGTTTACATGTCGGAACCGGTCCACGGAAACTCATGTCATCTCAAAGGGAGCATTTGGATCCAATTGCTCCCAATCAATCAAAAAACTACTCCTCCCACTACCATTGTCATAATTGTAAATTGTTTACTATAAGGATTCATGTCAATAAAACCCAAGGGGCGTCGAAATTTGCTTATTTTATCACAGAAAAAATCAATACTTGAAATGACTTGAGTTTGCGTGTACTGATTCCGGCATGTATTTGCAATACTATTCCTATCTATTGAAGATAGCTCATAACAGAAAAAAGGAAAAAAGTCACGCCATGAGAGCGACTCGAACCAACGCCAAGCAGGCTATAGCCTAAAGGGTGCCAACGAACGCTCCTATTCACTAGGCCAAGCGGTCAGTGCTTACACAAGCGTGGATTTGTTTTATTATACATGTTATAGTAATGCATTATTGCAAAGTGTCACACACTTTACCAACACTTACCATCAGTTTTTTACCATTGGGAAATTTTGCTTAAAATAGGCAATTAAACGTTTTTTCATACTGCCTTTGAGTTATCAAGATATGCATATGTGTTAGCTATACCAATCATACATGTTGTAACTCCGAAATATAAGCCGCATGGGTCACATCTACGCATTTTTATAACAGTTTACCATTTAAAATGAAAACAAATTATGTATAATACTATTATACTATAGAAACGACGGTAAAGTGTTCAATGAACACGTGTTTCAAGGCAACACTTTACCATACACTATACCATACACTTTACCATTACCGTCCCAACTCGTCTGATGATTACTTTGTGAATAAAGCTAAATTCATTTATCGCAGCGCTATTTGAATCAATAAAATATACTACTTAAATGGTTTATTTTTGTATTCACTTATTTAGTTGTTTGGGTTGTTTTTGAGGATGGGATTGAACTGAAACCCTATAGATAATATTATCGTCGTGCTTACTCATCTGACTCATTATTAGCTCAGTTGATAGAGCGCTGGTCTATAACCATCCAGAGGTCCCAGGTTCAAATCCTGGATGTGCAATTTCTTTTACTGACTATCATTTATAATTTGTGGAGTAAGAAGAAACATTTACTCATCTTCCAACCATGTCCAACTATTGTTTTTTCAATTATTTTCAAATATTTCCAAAAAATAAATACCAAAAGTTTTGAAAAAAATGTGTAAGAAAAAAGTGATATTTGAAAAAATCCATAAAATAAGGGTTTGAGAATAACGTGTCGGGAAAAAATACCAGCAATTTCAAAATGTTCAAAATAAATTCCAAAAACTGTAGGCAAAAACGCCCTGTGATAATTTGAGCCAAAAAATGTTGGTTAATAATAATATGTGGAAATGTAGAACTAAATCCAAATGTAGTTTTTCAAAAATTCTTTTTGATAAAACAGCCAAAAAAGTGTATGTATAGGCCAATGAACATTCGAGCAGAAAAAAAAGTGTTTTGAAAAAAAGGTGTTTTTCTTGCATTTTTTCTTGGTGATTATTGGGCCGGGGGATTCATCGCAACACAAGTGATGCAAAACAATGACCGCAAATCAACAAATGCATAATAACAGATGGGCATATGAATAATGAGCATCTATTATTATATTACAACCCGTTAATGCAATACGAAAGATAGCCGTCAAATCTGTCAAACAGAAGTTTACTGCTATCTACTGAAGATAGTTGTTTACAAGTAGGCCTAAGTTGTTTTACACTTATTTGTGTTACTTTCAACCCCATATATAGATTTCGTTACTTTTAGATACTATTTTGCATATCTGACAATACATGAATAAATCTTGTAGGAGTATCTGAAAACGCCACATTATGCATTGCAATAATGGGCAATTATTATACATCTTCGAAATGCATTAGTTAGTATAGGGAATTGTTTTCACTGAACGTTCCCGTATTAAATGAATGTCTTTATAAAAAAAATACTGGGGTTGCCAAGCATATGGTCCACTGCCAAATACTGTGCAATTTGAGATACATGTGACATTTAGTTTTCGAGATGTGATCGAAAAACCAAATTTAGATGATTTTGCAAACTGCGTATACAATCTTGGAAAAAAGTCCTTGGAACGCGAACGCTGAGCTGAGCACACGTGCTGGTATTGTGTGCATGTATTGATACTTAGTGTCTTCTGTTATAAATGGAAATTGTTCAAATGAGACCTGTCATCACAAAATGAGAGTTAAGTCGGAAAATTGGATTCTGAGGTGTATCCAGATTCAGAATGCCCAGAAAACAAGCTTTAAAATGATATGCAACATGTCATAATTCCTCAATGTATTCCTGATCAAAAATCAAATTGAAAGACTCAAATTCCTTTGTTTTGTATTGTTTTTTGGCATGTTCATTAGACCATATCTCCTAATGCACACTGGCGACTTAACGCTCATTTTGTGGTGACAGGTCTCAAATGAGATTTTTCCTTCCCCACCCCCCATCGATCAATGTTGGGACACTCGGGCAAGCTGCAGGAGCCACTGGCCTTGGTCAACATTGTACGGGGGAGTGGGGGTGACACTTTTCCGTTAATCACACGCAAGTGTTCCAAGACTTTTTTCCAGGATTATAGGTGAGGTCTTATTCTGTTGAGAATCATTCAAAAGTTCAGAATGATTCAAAAGTTAACAATGCTCTTGATTCATGTCTCGCCAGAGAAAAGGGCTGGTCCAAAAAGTTCTCTGTCACAGTTTATTCTCAAAACAAGCTTGATAACTCTGACCCAGCTTTACCTTTCAAAAAAACGAAATCCATCTTGTCCAAATCTATCAAAGAGGAAATTACTGAAACCTGGATTAGTCACATCAAAAACCTCGTTGTCCAAGGTGACATGCTTCGCATTGCTATTCTGGAAAAATCTGACCACCTCTGGAAGTCATATATTTTTAATCTTCCAAAAGGTATCATGAAATTTATGCTTAACTCTTTTCTGGATTCATGCTCCCTACCAAAAACAATCTGAGCCGCTGGGGTAAAAGAACCAACATTAAATGTGACCTCTGTGGCTACAAAGAAACACTTCACCATGTTTTAAATAATTGTAAAACCATGTTAGACCAAGGTCGCTACACCTGGCGTCATAACTCTGTTCTCCGCATAATCCTGGACACCCTTAGTGATGTTAGTGATCCCTCATGGAAGTTTTTCTGTGACCTTCAAGGGGCTACAAAAATTGCCGGGACCACAATTCCGCCAGACATCCTCCCTACCCAACAAAGACCGGATCTTGTCCTCATCAATCAAGGCACAAAGTGGATTATTATTTTTGAACTCACTATTCCGTTCGAGCGTAACATCAATTCTGCTCATGATTGCAAACTCAATAAATACGCCGGCCTTGCCAGTGACCTGCGAGAACAGGGTTAAGACACCAAGCTCATGTGTTGAAATTTGTTCCAGAGGCCTTATTTCAAATTCAAATAAGAGTTCCCTACAATCCATTTTCCCCTTCTTTCCATCAGCAAAAAAATGGCGTCAAATAAAATGTTAAAATCCTTGAGTCAGCGTGCAATAACATGTTCATATTCTATTTTCTATTCCAAATATGACAAACAATGGTCATCGAGCATCAATTAATTATATCTTGCTTACTCAGTGCAATATCCTCAGCCCTCTCAGTGTTTTTCTGGGCACATTTCATTGCTAAATTTTTATATTTATGTATAGTGCAATACTTTTATTATGGAAAGCAGGCTTTCCTGACCCTTTTGGTCCTTTTATCCCACAGTTTTAAATTGGTATTCATTTCCAGCTTTGTATGTTTTCATTTGTATGTGTCTGATTATAATGTATTGTGTGCAATGCCTGCGGATGATGGTGAAAGGCCCATTGCCAAATCCATCCTCTAGTCTGGCTTTATATGTTTACTTTTCAATATTTTAAAATAAAATTGGAATGATTTTTAAAAAAAAAAATTAAAAATTGTATGTCTTGGCCACAATGGAGTTCAGACATATGCCTCTGTAGTTTCCTGCTTGACCTAGGTCACCAGATTTTGGGACTGGAATCAGGTTCAATATTGCCCACTGGTCAGGTTTTTGGTTTTCTAGGAGGGCCTTATTACAGATGTCCAGTATTATATCATCAAGATTGCATCTTGTCAGGAGTTCAGGTGGAATGTTGTCCTCTCCAAAACTTTTCCCCTCCTTGATAGATTTCTTGGCTTTCTGGTACTCGGTGTTATTGAAGGCAGTACACTTAATTGGTAGTTCTTCAAAAATCTTTGGGATGTCTTCATCTTTGTCAGTCACTACCGGTGGATTTCCTAGGAGTTGTTGGAAGTGGCAGTACCAATTGTTGACACGTTCTTCCTTTGTCTTTCCTTTCAGGATTCCAGTCCTAGAGGTTTTCCTTCCACTTACTTCGTTAATGAGCTCCCAAGATAATCTGTGTTGCATGTTTAGGGTTGCCTTTTCCACTTCTTTTAATTTCTTGTCCAGGTATTCAGAATTTACCTCATCATAGGCTTGGTCGAGTTCCCGTTTACCTGCTTCAAACTCATGTGCAGACTCTTGTCTTCTGTGACATGTTTTTCATACTTCTGTCTTAGCTTCTTTCTGGCAGTTTCTACTTTCCTACTGTAACACAGTGCCTTTTGCCTCTTCTTACATATTTTTGGTAGTAGTTTCTCGGCAGTTTCTTGATTTGCTATGATAAGGTTTCCATATGTTACTGTTGGATTGTCATCACAGGTGTCGTTTAGTAGTGTGTATTTGTTTCTGACTTCGACAGAATATTGGTCTTGCAGTTCTGAGTCTTGGACAAGCTTATTCCAGTTGTATTTCACTTTCTTTGCTCTTTGTCTCTAATAATTGCCTTCTCAAAAGCATATTTACAAAATCACATTAACATATTCATTCCCTTTCCCCCCTCCCAAAAAAACAAAACAACAACAACCCACCCAGCAATGTTTAATGTAAAAAAGCTCAACACTCAACAGATGTACAGCGTGTCCCAACAAACTGGGTCCAAAACTTTTAGAGCTAATAACTTGAAATATGGGAAACATAGATGCTTCATGTTTGGGAATATAAAAGTAAATATATCTGTCATTATTTGGTGAAATTATAAGACCAATCGGATGTAAGGTTTTAGAAATACAAAGCTTTGCATACAGCGTGGTCAGAACCCATTTTGTTTCCAATTTTGCCCATGAACTGTCCATGCGTTGCATTTGTGCATCGTACTGACGTCATCAAAGTTTTGCCTTTGACTTGATAACAATGACTTACTCAGGGAAATCTTCGTCATAAGAGGGATAAAAAGTATAAATACCTATGATTTTTGTTAGAAAAATCAATAAATAACCTTCTGAAACACTGCCATCTTTGAAGCAGTTCAAGAACCATTTTTTGAAATTGGAAACCAGCCGTTAAGTCAGTCATCTCATCAAAGGAATTAGAGGCAGGGCTGGAACTTCAGATTTTTTTTCAACCAGCCAGTCGGGATCGGGCAGGTAACTCACAAAAATATCTGCCCGACAGAAATTCCACCAGCCAGTGTAACTCTCACACTTGCACCGTGAGTTTGAAATACCCGCCAGTCTGTTGCCGGGGTACTTTTTCCCGACACAAAATTTACCCGCTATGGGCAGGTGGGCGGGTGCTATTTCCAGGCATGGTATCAGGGTAACAGTTGCTCTGTTTTTGTATATATTCAACAACAAGGTTACTGCAATAGGTATTTATAATGGTGAATATTGATCAAAATACCTATAATTTAACCCTTTACTACCAAACATAAGATATTTCGGAGAATAAACACCATGCAAATGTGTAGGGAAAACTTGCACACAACGCAAATGCAAGGCATAAGGTGGTTTATTGCTCAATTGGAAAAAACAGGTTCTAACCACGCTCTGTTGAAAGCTTTGTATTTCAGAAATTTTGCAATTTGATTGGTCTCATATTTTAACCAATTAAGGGATCGCACCACTAAATAGGTCTCCATAGGGATATGTACAAAAATACTGATATAAAACTCTGTTTTAGACCACTAAATTGCGCACTTGGACCTTGTAGAGTGATTTTTTCTTAAAGATTATCACATTTTCTCACCAAAAAGTGAAGAAAATAGGTAGGTGAACCTGCTCGATTTTCCAAAATACGGCCATGGAGTTGACTACCTCTCTGACGGGCTTGAAAATATCGCCGTAATCGGCAATGTTTCCAGTATAAAGCACAAATTTGAAAGATCTCTCAAAATTTATCTAGATGATATTCACAGTTTATAGTCAGGGTGAATTTAGGTGATGTCCCATTAATCATAATTAATCAAAAATCATAGGCATTTACGGAATTGTATTACTGTCAAGTCTTTTTTAATTGAGGATTTTGTGATGCACACTTTCCGATTCTAGCTTTAAACACCGACTTAAGGATAGGGGATACCCCATTTAGTGTAGTGCACCCTTAAGGAAATTGATATTGTGCTGAATGTACTTGAAATGTACTGGAATAGTTACCTTGAATCATTTGGAACATCTTATGACCATTTTAATGACATTTCCATGTTGTTATAATTATTTATGAGTGGAAATTGTCATGCATGGATACCTGCTATCTTCTGAAGATAGCCAAATTAACATAGCAATATTCCATTTTGTGAGGATAGCTACCATCCTTTTTAAAATAAATACTTGTCAGGACAGCAGTCATCTTTTTGAAAGAAATTCTTGTTGAATTGAATGTCTAGGTGGTTTTTTTTACTGAGTACATGCACCAGGCATGCACTGTGGCCTTCTCCATCCATCATCCATGAATGGGCAATATCATGTTTGACTTACCCGTTTGTGACGTCATACGGAATCAACGCCATCACATTTCACAGCTTATTCCGTTGGTGTGTACCATTACGGGGCACGTAACATGATATTGCCCATGCATCGAATCAAATTAAACTTAATTATAAGTTAATCATAGATTGTTTTCAAAGTAGGCTAAATTTTACTCAAAGCTTCATTGTAAGTTACTTTTATGCTTCTCAGTATCCCCCCCCCCCCCAATTTCCCCTAATCAGGTGCATACATGACATTATTTTACCCAAGACTTCCACTTTGAGCTATGCACCGTACAACTATGCAGGACTGCCGAATTTGATCCAGTCCGCTTACAATCAGGTGGTCTGAGATTTGCGGTGTGTGTAAAAATCACCTTTTTTTCTCTATAGCATAGCATTACAGTGTTTCCAATAGGCTTACTCACAAAACATGCCAATATGGGTCAAATTAAGGCAACAATTGCATCGAAACACACCCAATCTGGTTGAAAAATCATTGTTTACAATATTTTTCTGCTGCGCACTTTCAAAACAGCTGATGTCTGACCTAATTAGATTGATATACAGGGTCAAGGGTCAAATCTAGCCAAATTGCTTAAGGGATCACACCACTAAATAGGGCTCCATAGGGATATGTACAAAAATACTGATATAAAACTCTGTTTTAGACCACTAAATTGCGCACTTGGACCTTGTAGTAGAGTGATTTTTTCTTAAAGATGATCACATTATTCTCACCAAAAAGTGAAGAAAATAGGTAGGTGAGCCTGCTCGATTTTCCAAAATACGGCCATGGAGTTGACTACCTCTCTGACGGGCTTGAAAATATCGCCGTAATCGGCAATGTTTCCAGTATAAAGCACAAATTTGAAAGATCTCTCAAAATTTATCTAGATGATAATTATTCACAGTTTATAGTCAGGGTGAATTTAGGTGATGTCCCATTAATCATAATTAATCAAAAATCATAGGCATTTACGGAATTGTATTACTGTCAAGTCTTTTTAAATTGAGGATTTTGTGATGCACACTTTCCGATTCTAGCTTTAAACACCGACTTAAGGATAGGGGATACCCCATTTAGTGTAGTGCACCCTTAAGGTCAGGTATATGTACCTTAATATCCTCAAATATGGAGCAGCTACGTTTTCAACTTTTTAAGTTACAAGCTCTACAGATTTTGGACCCAGTTTTTGAGGACACGCTGTAGTATGATATTGGTCCACTCTTGATTTTTTAATTTGGAACATTCAAAAGTAAAAACTGGTCAGTTTAAAGCCTTGAGTATATTCATCAGGTTTGAATATTAAACGAAATAATGTTTGTTGGATATTTGGGGGGTCTTGAGGGTTGGTGTTTTTACTGTCACTTACATTCCTGAATATTATGTCTTGTTTTCAGGCCACTGTATAAGAAAGGGAAGCTCACAAATGTGTTCATCACTCAGCATGGTCATCGAATAGCCCATTCAGCCATGTCCAATGCTATGGCCACTGTTTGGACAAGACAAGGCAATAACAACATAAGGGCAGGCACACAAAGCCTCGATCAATTATTACGAAAGTGCGTGACCATGACAACTCCGAGGAGTGTAAGAGTCAGCTCGTCGTAAAGGCAGCACATGATGTAAAGACAGCTGACAAATTCTATGACTACACTGAAGGGTACTCACAGAACATAATTGCCTTCAACAAAACAAAAAAAGTGAGGACATGTCTCTATGGGTGAGTTTCATTACAAAGAAGTTTGGTTTATAGGACTTTTTTTTTAAAATGAAGACCATATTTGTGATGCGATCTGAGAAAACCCGTCGGATGTCGCAAAATTTGAACTAGGGATTATGGGTAAAATAGAAAAAATAAAAAAATAAAAAATAAAAAAAACTTTTTCTTTTTTCTAGATTTTTTTGTCATCATCTTTCATGAAATTTCACCTTGACAAACTTACTTAAGTCACTTTTATTATTAACCTTATAATGTTATTATATTGAATTATGTATCTTTTTTGGCCTGTTTTCATGATTTCTTGTTTTGTAGCTTTTGGTGACATCACAATCATCATTCACTCATAACTTTTTTTGTAGTGATCGTAGAAAAATGATCGAAACGGTTCTGTAATCAGCACAGTTTTAGCTTTCTTATGATATAAATATCTCCAATATGAAAAATGCCACCATGTGGCGGGTTTTCACAGATCGCATCACATTTTTGTATTTATGGGCACCATGCATCTCTTGTTGGTCAACAATATGTTAAGTGCCTGGTTCCATTCCATGCATGGGGGTTCCATTACGTGCATTGTGGAAACGCTTTTTGGTTTCGGCTTAGTGTATGGTGGACACCCCCTTCAACTGTGCATGCATACTGGCAGGCAAGTTTTTGTTTGGCAGGCAATTTGTGCGCACATCCCCCACCTTTGACTCATTCAGGGGGAATTACACCGATTCAGAAATTTCAAAATGTCAGTCAGTGGGAATTGAAACCAAACGTAGTATAAAATAGGGTTTTTTGCGTCTATACGCGCATAATGTCAAGGAATATAATCTAAAGCACATTTTGATCACAGAAAATGGCCAGTTTCATGTAATAGCCTAAAACAAAAAAAATCTACACGCACATGCCTTTCAAGAACAGATAATCGTGCAAAAGTTGTGTAAAGTCATTCGGCGGGAATGGAGACCATATGCCACTGGTAAAATGATGTGTAAGTCCCGACTCGCTCCAGATTCTTTATCGTCTGCCCTCCGAGCTGTGCCCATGTGCAAAATAGGATATTATGTACCGTTAGCGGTTAAGGCCTATATATTTCTGAGAAAATCGAGAAAATGTGCTAGTAAATCACAGCAATAATAGTATAACTATACTAACTATATGATTCTTGACCTTGACGTAACAGGTCAGAGATATGTTCAGCTAAAGGGGGGTCAAAAAAGTTGCGAGTCCAGGTATCAAGAGAAAGGGGGGTCAAACAAATTAGGCATAGCGAGGGGGGGGGTCAAAAAGGTTTGGATGTACAAAAAAAATATATTGTTCTGCTTGAGTGGTTTTTTAACTTTCCTTTCTTTGGCGGGAGTTTTTGAATATTGCTTATGTGGTGTGGGCTACATTGTTTGAAATGTTGGGGGTAGTGTTAGAGAGGATTGATTGAAATTGAAAACATGTTTTTCATCGATTTTCGATAATATCTTGCCACACAAGAACAAAAAGAGATATCTCAATGAAATTAACAAATAATATAGGAAACATGTTCACCCTTATATTGCAGGTGTTTAAATTTAAAACAATAATTTCTTCTTTTTAATTTATGTATTTTAGAAACACGGTACAGTTCATTCTGATACACCCTGTATTATAACATTATTGATAATTGCATACTTTGTAGGACCAAGGATCTTGATGACCAACTTGCAGGTGTTACCATCAATGCAACGCCCAAAACCATAGCTGAGATACAGCATCCGGATGTTAGGTTAGTATGTAGACATAATAATACGCCCTCGCCTGTTCCCTCCAGCCCAACACGTACATGTAGTATTATCAACCACAGATAGTCAAAACCATGTTGACTATTCTGTGTATCAACCAAGCACAATACCTGCTCAAATAGGTCAATCAAAGCTGTTCTAATTAGCGGCATATCCCCGACTCTATATTTGCCGACTACCAAGCTGTTCCAACCCGCGGGCTACTCCCATCGGAGAGTGACTCTGGACATGAGGGCGTAAGGAACTCGCAAAAATAATCTGTGATTTTACCAGGGCACCCCACGAGTCTCAATGCTATCCTCATACAAATACTGCAAAAAATGTCACTTTTGAAATGCTATCTAAAAGCATGCAAATGCATTGCCCTTGAAGACGACCGATGCCAACAAAATATCAACTTCGTGGGTAGTAAACTAGTATGCTGCAAAAAATTGCCACACCTGTTTAGTGATGACAGGCTTTTACCTCTGCTGGCTGAACTTCCAGACAAACTCGCCGGGAGGCAGACAAACGGTATATTGTTACTGTCCCATATATATTTATAGCAGGAATAATTTCACAGTGTCAATACTCATAATATCAAATAGGATGTTAACATTTTACCTTTTGAAAATTAATACCGAAATTCTAACTGTACATCGGTAAACACCAATTCGATCGATTGTTTCAAATGTGACAAATAAGTAACAGCAGGGAATCAATTAAGAGGCAGGAAAATAACTCGTAAACATTTTGACCAGTTTCCCATGCAGGGCTCGCGGCTCTGCCTCGAAGCTTCAGCGCGACTGTTACAGGGACTAGTTTTTAAAATGAACAGAAGAGTAATAAAAAGCTCTCCTGGAGTTTTTAAGGGGAGCATAAGAAGAGCAGTGACAAAGAAAGTGACTGAGGATTGATCAGATTTTAGGGGAGCTTTAAACTACTCTCCTAGAGTAATTAAGGGGAGCGATTAAGGAGAGCAATGCTCTGTAGCGCCTTAAAACTCAGTCCCTGCTGTAACATCAGTGTTGGGGACATGGTCAAATGGTCGAAACCACATCTAGGCATATATGTAGCACAGGGGAAATGTATCGCAAGTGAGCTCCATTATAAATGGAATATCAGTAAATGAGAAAAATAGCGAGCCCGATACCAGTGCTAGTTAGTATGATCAGAAAGATGGCCCTTGAAGTTAGGCAGGATATTGGTATTTGGTTTGTACGGCTCTGATGGTTCATTAAAATGTAATCATAATCACTCTTTACCATAGGGTTCAATCTCTAACATCCAAGCTCGTAGCATCAAAATCCTAACGTTCACCTTGTTTGGGGTACCTTTCATCCTCGTGCTCCCAATATAGTGACAACTCAAGTTTTACAGCAATTGACAATTCATGAACTCAAATTACAACCCATGAATCTCATTTCATCATCTAGCGGGACCCAAGCGTATCGAGTGTTTTCTGCTAGTTTTAAAGAGCCGCTTGGCAGGCCAGGCCAAATATGCTTCAGGCAAGTTGCTGGGACTAGTGCATTGATGAGTGTTGACATGTTATTAACTATACTCAAAAACCACAAGGTTGTCTGCATAGTCAGTGTGCATGCAGTAGCAAGTCTGTT
This sequence comes from Ophiura sarsii, assembly GCA_035610835.1. Classification (NCBI taxonomy): domain Eukaryota; kingdom Metazoa; phylum Echinodermata; class Ophiuroidea; order Amphilepidida; family Ophiuridae; genus Ophiura; species Ophiura sarsii. The sequence continues at coordinate 29,201,617 of CM069457.1, forward strand.
TACAAGTTTTGACCTTATTTTGTCCTCAAATATTTATGTTAGCCAACTTAGCCAATTATAAAACCATAAAATCCTACACATTACATGTGTACCACTCAAGTTGATATGTTCCAGGTTTTTAAGCAGCCCTTTAAGAAGGGTGAAATTAACATGATAGCTGTACTTGTATTGTAACCAATGAACTATCAATAATGCTGATTTTCTGATTATTAATTTGTATAATCATTTATTTGCTATTTGTAGACTTTCAACAGCGAAGGTAGAGAAGTGGCTTCTGAAATCCACATCACAAGATCATCCAAGTACTGGCAGCCCGGGGGGGAGGCACTGACATTGGAAAAGGGTATAGGTATGTGCCGCGCTGAAGACCCCCTTTTTCACCCTCTGCTGCTAGCTCTTATGACCCCTCTTTGAGCCTGCATCAGTTCTTAAGACCCCAATTTTATCGAAAATTCAAAAATCGCGAAATTTTGCGTTCTAAAACCAAAAACCAAAAAATTGAAAATGTGCGTTCTTGCTAGTCAAAATTGAATTATAGGCCAGTTCTCAAGACCTACTTTTTTGAAAAAATCAGTTCCTAAGACCCTATTTTTCGTCATACAATCCACTCAGTTCAGTTCTGTTGCCCCCCTTTTTGAGACCCTGTGCGGCACACCCCTACCAAAAAAAAGTTGAGTGCCCCCCCCCCCCCGGGACTGGCAGCCACATGATGTCAGCACCCCATGAGACTATGGCACACTAAAATGAAATTCAAACAATGTATTAGCCTATATTAAAAAAAATTTTGTCTCAAAGCTCCCGTGCGTGTTTGTTAATTGGTGCACGTTAGAAGAAGAACAAATCTGGGTTGTTTTGGGGTTTTTTGGTTTTTTTCAACAACAACAACAAAATCTCAAAGTTTCATCGATTTTTCAGATTTTCATTGATCACATCATTTTAAATACAAAAAGATTTCAATATTTTATATTTATAAATTGTTTTTATTTTTAAACGCATTCCGCATTAGGTTTTGAAAAACTGAAGAGCTTTGAGACAAAAGATTTTGTTAATATAGCCTTATGATCAATAAGCCAATCAGAAAGGTGGATGCAATGAGGAAGCTGCTGCAGGACCCTGCAGTCAGTACGCAGGTATCGTTTTTAATGAGTGACCTCGCCGATTTCTAACCCACGCAAAGATCGATTTCAGGATGTCAACCTTGCGCTAAAACATTAAGGGAAGTTTGTTTTCCCTGAATTAATTGAGGTAGGGTTAGCTGGCAGCCATGATGGCGAAGTAGGTGGATTGTTCGTAATTTTCTCTATAATATGATGCCAAATCTGACACAATTGGTCCACAAACAGTGATTTTATCGCTAATTTTAGAATTTGTCCGAGTCTATATATTACTTATTAATTTTAGAATTTAACAACTTTCGTGACTTTGCTTCTTGTATCTATTCACTTGACCGGACTAAAATGCGTACGATATTTTAAGAGCAATTTCCGTACTAACGGAATCTTAAGCTTTAATTTCATATCAAAAACATTGATGCCCGACTTCTTTTTTGATAAGAAAAACCGAGTTTGATTTTCACCGATTTTCGGTCAGAAAACGAAACTTTACGATCCCCCGTTAGGCCTCGCCAACTTGATTTTTAGCCTCCCGTAACACGCCCGCGTTTCATTTTCATGCCCGCGTTTGAATTCATTATTGACATTTTGGAAAAAAAATACCGTTTTTCCAATGAAAACGTCCGAATTCATGCATTTTGTGGGATGAAATTGTGAAATGTTTATTCATTTTGACCAGAATATCCTTTCTGTAAAAAAATAATATGACATTGTATAGCGCAGAAGGATCGATTTCGAACCCCGGACCTCTCGCTCCCAGAGCGAGCTCTCTACCATCTGAGCTATCTAGCAAATCTGAATATAATCGTGAGATTTAAACACTTGATCAACAACCCGTCGACGCTACAAAATGAATTTAGATCGAGACAATATTCGAGGAGCTATTTTATAAGCATTCACTTGACCGGACTAAATAATTTTATAAAATTGTAAGCATGTTTCTAGTTACAAAAGACTATGAATATTATGATACGATGGATAAAATTGATGCCTAATTCTTCAGAAGCGACTTTTTTACCATGAATTTGGCTTTAGTTTCTTCAAGTTTTTCTTGAATTCGGGTTTGTCGAATTGCAATAATTTGCACCGAAAATACAACATGTCATGAAGTTCACAGAAAATATTAGATAATATTATTTGCATAATATGCCTTTTTACTATACAATTTCATGGCCAATGTGTTTGAAACGTGTGATTATAATCATGAAAAGAGCTCATTTACATCGTGCTATTACGAGGTCAACTATGACTGCGAAGCGGTTTCGCTACGGGTGAGTACTTCCGGGTCGCTTTGCTGGGTTAGAAAAGGAACGACTTTTCGCGTGCTTGCGAATTGACTGCCTGAATGTGTGAAGGCAGCCATACCTCCAAATTCCCTTACACTATCCATGGTAGGGGATAAGGTCAAACAAAGAAGAAGGTTTGTCTCAGAAGCCCGCCCGCATTGGTATATGAAATGAGCTACGGCGCGTAGGTCTATGCGCTGAGGCCTAAAAAAAACGTTATTTTATTTGTCGAATGTGATTTTATTTATGAGAAAATTGCTTTGCTTATTAAATACTAGTAAGTTTATAATTGGATTAATTTATACACATGTCCCTATCATCCATGAATTTAAAAGCTTTGAATATTTCCAGAGAACCAGATTCACCCCTGTATCAGGGGTCGCATTCTGACGCGTCTGCGCGTCCTGGACCTCTCACTTTCTTGTTTGACGCGTCAGGTTTCAAATTGGAAAGACTTGCGGGTCCCAATCAAAATTGAAGGGACCTCTTAAATTTGACGATGTATGGAAATGGAAACCGTAAGAAATTCTGTAAATTACATACCATCCTTTGCTCACAATATAAATTCATTAAAACTGTCTGTAAAAAAGTCAAATTAAAATTAAAAATCAAACATTTCTAAATCGCTGGCAAATTGCTTCCACGAAAGTGTCAATGATTTCTATATAAATACATTCTATCAGTATCTTCTACTGCAGGCCTTCTCAATTAGATTTTGTGAAGCACCACTTTTGAGATGTTAGTGATCTAAAAGCGGCACTATCCCTGCGAGCGCAGCGAAGCGAATAACGGATGGGGTCCAGGGGCCCGCCTTAGGTCCCCTGGTGGAAGCTCATGGGTTTACCCCCTTTTAGGAGGCTAAGGAGAGCTATATTTGCATGCAATATGTTACAAGAGATGTTGATGGTAAAATGTACAAAAAATTGTAGCAAATGTAGTGATAATCAATTCTAGGCCTACTAATAATCATGACTAATCCCACTGTAGTTAGTGGCTGAAGTGGCTCTTTATGCTTCTTGCGATCTGGTTGAATTTGGGGATATAATTATTTCTTCTTTTTTTAATTGTTTAAATTTTTTTAAATTTAATTTAATTTTTAATTTTTCCATGCGTCCTTCCGCGCGCCACTCGGACTGATGCAATGCGCAACAAGTGGCGCACGCGCCACCATTTGAGAAGGCCTGTTCTACTGATTTAGTAACATGACATGGTCACAACATAGATATATGATTTACACGTGCTAGCTTGGCGGTGTGCAGTCTGCGTATCTGCGTTAGCGACTGTATCAGTTTCGACCATTTTCAAATACCCAAACTTCAGGACCCCTCAATTTCTTGGGGGACCCCTGAAATTTGTTTTTTAAGACCTACGGGTCCTGAATTATTTCATGGGACCTCTCACATTTTTGATCCAGTGCTATCCCTGCCCTGTATGATTTTTTTATTATAATTGGCTGTCTAGTTCATACATGTTATATAATGATTTAAGCATTCTAGTACATATTTAGCATGTTTCATTCTGTATACCTGTCTAACAATCAAAATCAATAACACCATCGGTGTATCAATTTCAATTTTGAAAAACACCCTGTATAAAATAACCCCTAATTACGATGGAGTACATTTCTTTTCGAGTAGAAAATAACCATTGTATGCCAAATTTAAGGTTCTGACAAGTACATGATGTCTCGATATATTTGCTTTCTTATCAATAAGTTATATTCTAATGTCTACAGGTTTGAACTGATGCCATGGATATCTTTAATATATTAGATTTCCAGAAATGTATGACTGAACTGCGCTTGTGATATAACAATGTGCCAAAAGAGGTGATTTCACCAAATTGATAAATGTGCACCAATTGGGTCCCAAAATGTGACCTTAGAAGGATTACTGATTAAGTGCGATATGACTTGTAACCGGAAAATGGACCCCGAGAACTGATGTTATCAATGATGAAAATGGAAACACCTTGACAGAGACAGAGGATATAACGCGCAGGTGGGTGGAATATAGCACCATGCTGTATAACGCAAAGGACCCTCAACACACATACACATACAGTCATGGATCAGCAGAAGATGAGCCTCCACCATTGAGATCAGAAGTACAGAAAGCATTACATCAGATGAAAAATGGAAAGTCACCAGGAACAGATGGCATACCTGCAGAAATGTGGAAGGCCACAGGTGAAGAAGGTGTTGATCTCCTGTGGCGTCTCTGTATTTCTATCTGGAAGGAGAAAGAATGGCCGAAAGACTGGTGTAGAGCTGTCTTCATTCCTCTACCAAAAAAAGGCAATTTGAAGGAATGCTCCAATCATCGCACCATCAGCCTCATTTCACATGCCAGTAAGGTGCTGCTCCGGATCATCATAAATAGAATGAAATTAAAGCTAGATCAGGAGATTTCTATTATGCAGGCTGGTTTCAGAGAGGGGAGAGGAACTAGGGACCAAACTGTCAACATCAGGAACATCATGGAGAAGTGCAAAATACATCGACTCCCCCTGTACATGGTCTTCATAGACTACTCCAAGGCCTTCGACTGTGTCAGCCACAATGAAATGTGGGAGACCATGAAGAAAATGGGTTTCCCAAAACACCTCATCGACTTGACCTGTAGGCTGTATGAAGACCAAGAATCTGCAGTGAGAACATCAAGTGGTGATACAGAATGGTTTGCCATAGGAAGAGGATTACGGCAAGGGTGCATATTGTCACCAAGCTTCTTCAATGTGTATTCTGAAGATATTATGAGAGAAGCATTGGAGAGCTTTGAAGGTGGTGTGAAATTCGGAGGAATTAAGATTACCAACTTAAGATATGCTGATGATACCACACTCATATGCAGCAGCCGAAAAGAACTCATGGACCTTCTACAAAGGGTAAAAGAAGCAAGTGAGAAGAAAGGTCTTCTGCTGAACACTAAAAAGACAAAAATAATGGTAATGGACAAAGAGGACACAGGGGCTGACTTCTCACTAGATAAACAGAAGATAGATGTTGTACAACAGTTCGAGTACCTAGGATCTCTTATCAACACCAAGAGTGACAGTTCAACGGAGATCAAACGTAGACTGGCAATAGCTCGCAAGACATTACAAGATATATCAACTATCTGGAAGAGCAAAGGGCTATCAATGAATCTCAAGGTACGCTTCCTGAAAGCAACCATCTTCTCCATCGCCACATATGGAAGTGAGTCATGGGCAATGACAAAGAATGACAGGAAACGAGTTGATGCATTTGAGATGTGGTGCTATAGGCGACTCCTACGAGTTTCATGGAGGGAGAAGAGAAGCAATCACTGGGTATTGGAAAAGGTTAAAACAAAGCTCACACTAAGGAGGGACATCAACATCAGAAAGCTGCGCTACTTTGGTCATATTACCAGGAGAGATAACAGTGTCGAGAAATTAATTCTGCAAGGTGCAGTAGAAGGTAGTCGTGGCAGAGGACGCCCTATAACATCATGGACTGATGACATTATTAAAAGGATCACTGGTTTAAGTACGATAGATGCAACACGACGTGCATCAAACCGAACCAAATGGCGAGCTCTTGTGAAGGCCACAGCAGCACCACCTGGTGCCATCTGACATAGAGAGAGAGAGAGACTTGCATTCTTATATGTACAGGGTGTCCCAAAAGTGTTGATACCTTTTTAAAGATTTGTATCTCTCGTTAAATAAGTCGCAGTACCAAACTTCTCTATCCAAATCTGATTTAGGTTTTATACTGTAAATCATTTTCCTGAGGATATAAAGCTTTAACACTGTATCAAAACTTGAAGTACCCAATCAGTGAGGTGTTAAAGGTATATTATGTGATCTTAGGGAACGCCCTCAACATTGAAAAAAAAATGAAAATAGATTTTCTTGCAGATTTACATTTCTTATCATAAATCGTACATACATTCCAAGTTACAGGGCGATACGATTCTTAATTACCTCAAAATCATGGTTTTAGAGTGAACATGACAGTTCATATTTTCACTCTAAATTCACTCTAAAACCATGATTTTGAGGTAATTAGGAATCGTATCGCTCTGTAACTTGGAATGTATGTACGATTTATGATCAGAAATGTAAATCTGCAAGAAAATCTACTTTCTAAAAAAATCATGAATAGAGGGCGCTCTCTGGAAAAGATCACATAATATGCCTTTAATCACCGATCCTTGTCACTCCTTTTAACAATATAGAAAAAGGATCGCGCTTTCCCCGCTCTGTCCTAGAGCTTTCCTCTACTTTCCTCTACTCTACTTGTGCAAGAGCCCTTAGGAGAATTGATGATCTAATAATGTAATATGGCTTGCATTTTTGATGATGGTGCTGTATTGTAATTCTTAGGTGTACATGGTGTCCCCCAGGGGGGGGGGGGCACTCAACTTTTTTTTGGGTAGGGGTGTGCCGCACAGGGTCTCAAAAAGGGGGGCTACAGAACTGAACTGAGTGGATTTCATGATGAAAAATAGGGTCTTAGGAACTGATTTTTTTTCAAAAAAGTAGGTCTTGAGAACTGGCCTATAGTTTAATTTTGATTAGGAAGAACGCAAATTTTCAATTTTTTGGTTTTAGACCGCAACATTTTCAAAAAATTGGGGCTTTGGAATGGAAAATTACGCGATTTTGAATTTTCAGTAAAATTGGGGTCTTAAGAACTGATGCAGGCTCAAAAGGGGGGTCATAAGAGCTAGCAGCAGAGGGTGAAAAAGGGGGTCTTCAGCGCGGCACATACCTATACCCTTTTCCAATGTCAGTGCCCCCCCCCCCGGGGGTGTCCCAAAAGTGTTGATATCTTCTCTATCTTTTTTTTTTTTATACTGCAGATTATTTTCCGGAGGATAATTTTTTTTTTTAAAAACTGTATCGAAACTTTTGGGACACCTTGTAAACAACAGTTTTTGATAGGGAATGAAATATAAATTTTGTAATTGAAATTGTACTTAGGAGAATTGATGATCAAATGCAACATGGCTTGTATTTTTGTTTGATGATGGTGCTGTGGTGTAAATTCTGGGGTGTGATAATTGATAATGTTTGATACTTGTATGAAATTAAAATAAAAACAATAATTGAAATTTGATATCCTGGCTGATTTTGACCAACATAAAACATATTTGTAGTTTGTGTACATGTACAATTAATTAATGGTCAAACAATTGCATATGGAATACCAGAATTGCTTTTTCTGTCACTTTGTCAATGTAAAAATATTACAAATTTGCACTATAATATTATATAGTGTGTGTTTATTAAAATCATTTTATGAATAAGCATTGAAAATACATGTATAGTCTGATTATTTTTTGAACAAAAGTTTCCCCCTAGCGTATACACAGGTAAAAAATACGCGAATGGTGTAGTGCTATACTCTGTTTGGCTATCTTGAGACAGTGACGTAACCGCGTATTCTACTAATTGACAGCACATAACGTGCGCGCATACTCGCGGCGCTGGCGTACAAACACGAGCGTTGAAAGGCGGAAGATACACACGCGTGCGTAAAAGCTGCGCCTGTTCAGTTACGTCACTGTCTCGAGATGGCCAAACAGAGTATAGCTGGGGTGTGTGTGCATATTTTTCGAGTTAAAGGCATATTATGTGATCTTTTCCAAGTAGCGCCCTCTATCATTGATTTTTACTATGAAAGCAGATTTTCTTGCAGATTTGCATTTTTGATCATAAATCATAAAGATCTAAGTTACAGATCGATACGATTCCTAATTACTTGAAAATCATGGTTTGAAAATAGATTGAACCGCTCCGGTACAATCTATTTTTCAAATTTTACTCTAAATTCACTCTAAAACCATGATTTTGAGGTTATTTGGAATCGTATCGCTCTGTAACTTTAACTTGGAATATATTTATGATTTATGATCAGAAAAGTAAATCTGCTTCCAATTTTTTTCGAGGATTGAGGGCGTCTCCTGGAAAAGATCACATAATATACCTTTAAAGCACTTTGATCCAGCTATGGAGCGTGCATTTCCACTGGCAACCGTGGACACACAACAGATTCTAACCATCTAACCGTGGACCTTTCGCCAACCGTGGACCGTCCACAGTTCTAGACTAGGTGCATGGGGCTGCAATTAACCCACGAATGCATTTAAAAGCAGATTTAAATAAGGTCCTCAGTCACAGGTACCAATACCGTCTGCGGTTGGTAGGTACAATTTTGTATTAAAAAAAAAAGAGTATAAAACGTCCTCGTTATGTCGATTAAAATGTGATACACACCGTCCTCGGTTGGATAGTTCTAAACTACGTCCACGTTTGGAGGCGATTGGCGCCATAAATGAAGAGTGTCAGTAAAGTCAGGCAATATATGCACCAGTCAAAAATAGTCAGTGTAAAGTTAGGCAAGTTAGCGGCATATCAGTCAAAACAGTCACAAATGTGTCAGATGAGACCAGGGATACTATTAATTTTGGGATAGGAAGGTCCTATACTAACGTAGTACGTACGTAGCGAAAACGGTCCCTTTTGCATATTTGAATAAATTATGGTAATCGTCTGGAATGCGTCGGTGACCGGCGTATGACGCGTTTGACGTCATTATTTAGTCAGCATAGAATTGGTGGCGCTGTTCACGCGGTAGATTTACACACAGCTTGCTGTCAAAAATGATACTGACACTGGAACCAACTCCAACGGTGTTTGGATGAAATAATTTAGTTCCAACGTGTGATGAATTTTATGGGGTCATATAATCATAAATCCCGGGCAAAATCCATTGTTACATTGAAAGCAATGGAAATTCAAAATTAACGGCCGTTCGTGTCTACTATCGTCTGCTACAATCACGCCTTATCAGTATAGCGCCATCAATTCTATGCTGACTAAATTTTAATTTAAAAGTGGACTCCGATCGGCAAGCTGAGAGGCAACCCCTGATGAGACCGGTCAATAGCATTTAGAAGGCAACCCCCGGAGGCAACCCCAATCATGATAAACCTTAATGATATGAAGTTAAACTTTCGATCTCAACACAAACAAGGTATTTAAAAAAAACTGGACGGGGGAGATAGAAGACTGTTAAAAGTAGGCTTGAGTTATCCCGTGCTTTTTCTCTTACGTGACACGGGTCATTCTATACGTGCGTGTCACGGGTACCCGTATCCCGTAAGTCTCACTCTCCGTGAATTCCCAAACCCAACCCACAGTAGAGCCCAAGCCCCGTAATAACCTGCATAGTGCATACCACCACGCAGCGTTCGATTTAACCAATGTAGCATCACGAAATACGACACACTTTTGAACACTAAATGGTTAACTCTCATGAAAACAGTGCAAAATGAACTTTTTGATGTCTTTGGTCCATTTCTGTGTTATGCAATGTTTTCTTGCTTGAAAAACTTCTTTTCTAGATAGATATTGATGTTTTCTACTTGGATCTATATACTTTGATATACTTCTGAACGTGTTTTCACTCAAAAAAATGCCCTCATATACCCCAAATTAGCGAAATTTCCATGTCCGCAGCATAAATGTATATTTTGCCTTTATTAATTACAATACAAATAGGGCACCATTTTCTACAAGATATGTCATAATTTGTAGGGAACATATAGCGATATTCCATGGATAGAAAAAAAATGCACATCTTTTACGATGTTTACCTGTTTCAGTTTCATATATGTTGTCCGAGATGTTGATGTTTATTACGTTACCTGCGACATATTGAGGATCAACATTGTTCAAAATTAACATTTAAACATTTAATTGTACATATTCTGAATCTAAAAGAACATGGGTGTTGGAAAATAATATTATCAAAAATCTATAGCAGCATGTCTGACCTTGAGAAGAAATCAAAATGCTGCAAAGCATGCGACCTTGTTAAGGATGTTTATTACGTTGTTGAGATTTCTCCCGAACTATGTATCAAAACACACTTTTTGGTTAAAAAACAATTTGATACATATACATAGACTATGTGGTTACTTGGAACACTCGCTAGCTCTTTCCAGATCGTCTACATGGTACTTTGAGTACGAAAAACGTTTACTACGTTATCGTTTATTACGTTGTCGAATAAATCGACAGAGAGACAGCTGCTCTCTACGACTGTATTAAACAAAGATACGTGGCAGGCCCTTTTCGCAGGCATGTATAGGGGATACTCGATGAAAGTACAATGCAAAAAAACCACGACGAATGGTAAGAATTCCTCATTTTTTCTTGTAAGTAATATGAACATTAAGCTGAATGACAGTTGAAGTCATTATAGATCTCTTAAGCATTGAAAATGGACCTATGATATCAGAATGGGGTTAATAATGTGAAGAAATGCAGTAGGTATCGTTAACATCTTCATTGATTGCTTTGTATATACGTTATAAGCCAGCATTAGGCACTGTTGCAGTTGCCAATAACGTAATAAACGGGATAACGTTACCAACCTCATTGTCTAGTCTCATGTCAATGTTGGCGTCAATTCAGTAACTTTCATGATTGATGTACTTGAGTATCATACATTGTATCCAATGTTATAATTGTAATATGTGGACTATTCTATGTGAGGACTGAAACCACCTTATAATGGACAACGTAATAAACTTTCCATCATTTGATAAATATAATTGCACCCTGTTCATAGTGATTCAACATTTATTATGTGTTTATGAATGTTAACTTAGTGTACATACATATTGTCTCACATACTGACACAATCTCATTTGTTTGCATGCTTCAATGATGCATAGTTCTATGGCTATTGGATAACGTAATAAACCAATTCGTATAATTGTGTGAATAAATACGGTATACCTAGCTGAAACAGCTGCAATATATGTCATTAACTTTGTTTTGTTTTTGTTATCTTTATTATACAGAAATATATGCCACACAGTGCAAAAAACCAATGGCGATACCGGCAGAACCAAATGCAACAGTGGAGACAAAAAGGTCATCAGAGTACAATCTTATTAACAATTCTACTACCATCATTTTAAATCAAACAAATCAATATCTTACTAATTTTAAGAGATAAAAGGCTATTCAATATTTAGTGCTATTAAAATTTACATAAAGGTAATAATGTCATGGTCTAACAACATATCTGTAAAGTGCCATGTTACATCTGTCAATTTAGTGACCATGTTTATTACGTTATTCACCATATTTACCCTACATCAAAAGAGCAAGTCGACAATATATAGAACTGTCTTTTAGTGGACTTTAGGCAACCTAACTTTTACTAAAATACCATTTACAAGATATGTCTGTGTACAAAATAAACTGACTTGGTCGATGTTGAATATATTTGTTTACATGTGTTTGTATATGTTTATTACGTTACCCACCCCATAAAGTCCGAATACCAATGCCAGCGTTTTTGGTAAAGCATAATATTTATTGTTTCTGAGCTAACTTTTAAAAACACATTATAACGCTTGGAAAAAGATACGATTAAAGATATATTTTATACTTTGCACAAAGATATTCATTTTGGAAAACCGTGCATTTTTTTAGTTTTAAAGCTGAGGTTCAAACAGTGATGTGAAGACCAAAAACAATTCATAATACTTGCAATTTACAAAATTACATTGCATTTTGTTCGCTGTAATTGGTAGAAGTATGCTTTCGTAACTATAATTTTGTGTTTTTGGCATCACAGTTTGTAAACTCGTTCTGATTTAGAGCTGATAGGAAGTATATAACGTAATAAACATGGAGCAAAAGCTGCAAACAAGTGATATTATAATATAAATTCAACGTTATATTGTACAAAAATGCAATGAGTGTTGTTCCCAAAATTTTAAATCTAGTATCCAGTACATGTCTACTATTAAAAAATAGTGTAATAAATAAAATTGGAGACAATTTTTTTCTTCAACTTCTGAAATCTCATTTGCACTATTTTC
>CM069457.1:29213992-29394381 GCA_035610835.1 Ophiura sarsii
AGTGACGTCTTGATTTAATCATGTTTATCAAATGGATATATAAATTCTATACGAAATCTACTTTCCATGGTGTTAATTTTAACGAAGCCGATGCACACCCGTGTCAAATAGTTCTGAAGTGCAAATCATTATAAAGTTGAAAAATTGGACTGCAGTTGGTCACATTATTATCTTTATTTCATAATAATGTAAACACATTTTATTTTATGTCAATGCTCAATCTTGAATTTAAATTTCCATAGCTTATGTTTGAGACGGATAGTCAATACTTATAGGTATCAATACGCCATGGTATCGGCATCGCCAAAATGACCCCGAAGGGTTTTGACCACGTTCACCGGGGTCAAAATAACCACATGATCGCGGTCATCCTATAACAATAATAACCCCATTATAGGTCAAAACAACCCCAAACGGGGTTGATTCCAAATGACCCCGGACAAATGACCCATTAGTTTTTAGTGTGTATAAAAGACAGAATGCTGAAACGACAGAAACGACAGAAACAGCTGCAATCCATCAAAATGAGACGAGGAGTATCAATGTGGGGAGTTCAGTTTTTAGTGTAGCTACAACCGAGTACCCAATTCGCAAAGCACCCAAACTAAGCTTAGTGTTCATGGTGTTGGGTTAATCTGCAATGCATCCAAACTTGTGAGGGTTGGGTAATTGGGTTAGGGTAGGGGTATGTTGGGGAACTGGCGCAGGTTGAATGGCCGTTGGTTGGTTAGGTTGGCTACAACCCCGGGGGTGCACTCACATTGAAAAGGTGTGTGGCTAGGGTTTAGTGGTTGAGGGTAGTGGCTGGGTAGTAGTTTTGGGTATTGGGTTGGTTAGAGTGGCTAGGGTTTAGGGGTTATGGTTGGGTAGTAGTTGGGGTTAGGGTGGGTAATTAGGGATTACCCGGGCTTTGTGTTTCAGTGGATAGGGGTGGCTAGGGTTTTGGGGTTAAGACTTGGGATGTTGGGTTGGTTAGGGTGTTTTTGTGCTTAGGGGCGCACCAATAGATTCTCAAGGTCAAGGAGAGGGGCATGGAATTGTTTTGGAAGGGGGGGGGGGGGGGCGGTGGTCGTGACCAACTGATGAGTAAAAAGACCCAGCCAACCCAAATCAATATAAAAAGAATACATTTAAAATCAAGAAATAAGGACTTTTGCGCCAAAGGTGGCGAAAAAAAGACAGCCATTTTCCGCGTGTCTGCCAACCCCAACTTCATGCCAACTTCAGAAAATCAAAACGGTGTCTCCCTTTAATCAAATGTCTATGGTAGGCTCATAGATTTAAAATAATATATATATAATTCTGTGGGTAGGCTACAAATCAGATGCCTCTTTGATAATTTTGCACACATTTAATATGCTGTTTGTAAATATGGCATACGATTTAAGAGTATTGTTGAAAATACCCAGGAGACAAAATCCAAAAGAAAAACCCGTGTAATGTTACATGGATATCGGTGTGTGCAAACATTAGTAGACCTAAAAAACGGCGCGCGAGGAGATGAGAACAAGAAGTCAATCATACAGCCAGGATAGAAAGAGGACTCCAATGAACTTTAACTCCCCGGCGTGTTTTTGTATGAGCTAAACTAGGCATATGATCAGGATGAAAAAGGGTGAAATATGGGGGGGGGGGGGGGGGGGGGGGGGGGGGGGGGGGGGGGGGGGGGGGGGGGGTCAGTCTCTATGCGCTGGGAATCAATCCCAGACCGTAAGCGTGCAAGTGCGTAGTGTTGTTGTTTAACACTATAGCAATTCAGATAGCCTCTTAGGCCAATCATGTGATGTCCTGTTATATAAATGGGAATGTTACATGGATATGATCGGTGTGGCGGAAACATGTGTGGTTTAAATACATATACCGTTAAACTTCATCTATAAGCCCCCATTGACTAATATTTAATAAGCTGAAAATAGATAAAAAGGTATGAGCGCCCTCTTTTGATCTACAGAAATTAGCACGAATGTGTTAAGTGTATTCGATATTCAATACTATAATGTTGTATTACTATCTAAATAATTTCATGGACAGACGAATTGCTCGATTGGTAAAGCGTCAACTTCAGTATCACGGGGTTGGTGGTTCGATTCTCAAATACACTCTTTGCAATTTCTAACTAACATAGTTACTCATTTTGTTGTTTAACTTGATCTACCAACCTAATATGCATCATCATAATTCTCCCTTAAATCATGATGAAGGAAACGCTTAAGATTACTGTGTGAAACATTTAAAATAAGCCAATGAATACATTTTGCTGTAGTTAATTTGTAGTATAAATGTGTTTTAGCTTATAAAAAGGTTAGACTATAAGATCATTACTTTTTACAATCAAATTAATTATGCGCTTGTTTTTAAAAAAATAAAAATAAAGCTTGTATAATTGAGTAATAATTGTACATTCAAGTTTGCATTATTTCTATATCACTAGGATTTCAAAGAAATTGCAAAGAGTGTATTTGAGAATCGAACCACCAACCCCGTGATACTGAAGTTGACGCTTTACCAATTGAGCAATTCGTCTGTCCATGAAATTATTTAGATAGTAATACAACATTATAGTATTGAATATCGAATACACTTAACACATTCGTGCTAATTTCTGTAGATCAAAAGAGGGCGCTCATACCTTTTTATCTATTTTCAGCTTATTAAATATTAGTCAATGGGGGCTTATAGATGAAGTTTAACGGTATTATACGTTTAGGCATGCCTATGGAGTAATAATTAATGTAATACTATAGGCAGCAAAATAACTTACGGATATTGCACGCACAGCTCACAAGACTGGGCACAGATGATCATGACGATAGACCCCTCCTCCCGCTGACTCTAAAACTAAAAACCTCTGAAATAAGACCCCACTATAAAACCCTAACCCTAGAAAGGTGGCTTGACCATTTTATTAAGCATAATTTTAAGGATTAATTTGAAACCTTACATAACTTAATTGGGCATACAAAAATTGGTTCAAAATTAGTCCATTTAACGCCAATTTATTGATTAATTACGCGCATAAATTAATTACACAGCAAACACAATAACGAATGGCTTGACAGATTTGTGTGGCTAACCATAAACAGCAAATTTGTAATGTATTTCTTTAAATTATAATATGCTAATTATATGTAAATAAGGTCAAACTATTTTTTTCTCTATGACATTGGATCGCCAATCTGTATTCTATAATATGATAATGTCTCCTTATCTTACATATGTTAATTTTTGATTTCAATAACATGTACTTTTAGTAATTTATGCTCTGTTGCACCTTTTGCTATTTTCGCGTGATCCTTACCTGGAGGTAGAACCCAACTTCTGCTTATGATGAAGGCACGCCGTCGATAATCTCCGCCATTTCCATTTTCTCCCGGCCTATACTAATGTATTATTATCACCCGGTTTAGCGCTTTACATACGCATGCGCACCCCTACATACTCCATTAAAAAGGGAGATGACATTTTGATTACATAATAATCATATATAAATGACTATCGGTTAATCTTCTTCCATAAAGGAAGGGAGACGTTATATAGGGAGTAAACCCTATATTATTATAATGTATTTTACTAGATCACCCGATCTAGCGCTTTACATCACGCATGCGCAGTACCAATACATTGAGTTAGTAACATGGTCATCTAACCTAAACACAGGGTCTTTGTGTCCGATTCTTTAGCAGATTCATCTTAATCTAGATCGTGTAACAAGTGTAACATAATGTTATTGGATGTGTTCACCAACAGGAACTTGATCCATTCGCTCCCCTGCCATGGATACTTTACGCCAGGACTGTACGTATCTGGCCTTTGCGCTATGTGCAAATTAGTGTGAGAGATTTTCCGCCGGCACCATATCCGGCAATGCGTTTGGAAGTGGCCGGTTGCAAGGACTACCCAGGAAATGAAGATGAGAATGCCTGAACCCTGAAGAGCTACCTGCTGATTGTTCAGAAAGATTGATATATCCATCATATTAGAAATATACTAGAAATATTTTGATGTTTTAAAAGGAAAAAACAACAACAACATTTAGATGAAAAAGGTCCTAGGAAAAGGAATTCGCAGGTGTTGATACAATATCAAATTCCGTAGGACCAGAGCTGCATTTTGATATGAAAAACATGATTTTTCAAAATTCCTTTTCCTTGGACCTTTGAGAAACCTGAATTGGAAATAAAGTTTGAAATCGGTCATCCAAGTAGTATCATGTGAGCCAAAGTTGCCTGCCAACCCTCATGTGTACGTTCCCATCCCTTAACACTTTTGGACCGGTGATCTGACATTTCGCCGGTAATAAATCATCTGAGATTTTGTCAACCGCTGACTATATGGTCCAATTTCAGGGTTATGAAGGTTAGTTATGCCCCAATATGCCCTTTGGGCATAATGATGTCCTTTGCAGTCTTTTAATTGGACCACATAGTCATGATAGTGGGAAATAGACACAACCTTAGATGATTTATTACCGGCGAAATGTCAAATCACCGGTCCAAAAGTGTTCAGGGATGGGAACATATTAGGGTAACTGTGCTGATTATGTAGATTATAATCATACATTTCAGGCCATATTCCAGTATGTATTTAATTATACACAGTTTTTAAGCAAACTTATGTTTAACTTTGACTTTAAACACCTCGTTTAACTAAACGCAGTTCTCAAAAATGTGTTTAAACACACCTCAAACTCGCTGAAAAAGTGTGTCTAATTTTAATCATGGGTATGGGGTAGTTTAATTAACTTGTGTTTAACTGATCATTTGCACTAAGTGCGTGTCATGATTTTCCTTTCGCAACACAATACATGGAGCATACCTTGGGTGCATTTCGAGTTGAACAATTATACACATACATTTGATGCATTCCTTTCAGGTAACCCATTTGAAATGTTGATTGTGAACAATGGTGAATAAATACTATTCCATACTATTCCATGCGTCAACAACTTTTCTGGAGACGATATACATCGTGTTTAAAAACATGTTTTGTTAACACTTTCCACGCAGCTATTAGGTTTGCCATACACAAAACAGATTTTTCAGAGGCTTTTCCCAAACTGTCAAAGAATATCTCAAGAATTACTGAACCAATACTATGCATGTTTGTACTTATATTAATGCATTTCAAATGGTGATTCCAAAAATGTTGATGAAGTTCAATAATTTTGACATTTTTAATAATTATGTGAAATTTTGGAACTGTCGTCTGCAGACGACTGCCGCATGGAAATTGCATTACCATAGCATAGACACTCATTTGATGCAATTTTCCCTCATGCTGTAGTCTTGGGTACAGTTTGCTTATGTTTTTAATGCGTTTTAGCTTACTGCTCAATCATATGGTGTTTGATTTTAAAGTATGTTTAGTCTGTATGTATATTTTGTAGATTTAAAATCATAGTTGTATTTTGTTTTGGTACTTAACTTATTCAATTATTTTGTTGTAAAGCGCTTTGGGTTTCTCTCCCTAAAGTTAGGCGCTCTATAAGTGTGTGTTAAGATATTATAATCAAAAGATAAACTTGCATTTAACTTTAACCATGAGTCTAGTTAGCGACGATTTTAGGTTAAAACCATGTTAAGTTCGAGGATACGGCCCTTCATTATGCCCTATTTGGGTTCCATCGGTTGTAGGTTTCCAATTAGACATGGTTTAGTGATTTTTAGGCGACCAAGTAAATACTGTTAATTCTACGGGCCCGACAGTCCCATTTTTGTGTGTGGAATTTCAAACATTTTGTTGTTGACAATTTTGAAATTGAGACATATTTTGAAAATTGCCATAAAATAACCCAATTTTCTTGTACGTGCAGGTTTGGGGGAACGCATCCCCCTGCTCTCCATTTTTTTCGGGACTCCTCTCCCCCCCCCCCCCTGCTCTCTTCCTGACTCTGTGGCACATTTCCCAAAATTAAAACAACAACAACAACAACACGACCGACCCGTAGAACAGGATTTTTTCCACGTCGCCTCATGTCTCTTTTTAAGTACTTGTTTTGCATATTTCAGCCATATTATTTGCATGGTTTTATATGGCTAGGTGGGTCCATTTTCAGAATAATATACATACGGTCGTCTCCATTCAATTGTTTAATATGGCTAGGTCCATTTTCAGAATAATATACAGACGGTCGTCTCCATTCAATTGTTTATGGCTAGGTACATTTTCAGAATATATACAGACGGTCGTCTCCATTCAATTGTTTAATATGGCTAGGTCCATTTTCAGAATAATATACAGACAGTCGTCTCCATTCAAATGTTTAATATGGCTAGGTCCATTTTTAGAATAATATACAGACGGTCGTCTCCATTCAATTGTTTAATATGGCTAGGTCCATTTTCAGAAAAATATACAGACGATCGTCTCCATGAATTGTTTAATATGGCTAGGTCCATTTTCAGAATAATATACAGACGATCGTCTCCATTCAATTATTTAATATGGCTAGGTCCATTTTCAGAATAATATACAGACGGTCGTCGCCATTCAATTGTTTAATATGGCTAAGTCCATTTTCAGAATAATATACAGACGGTCGTCTCCATTCAATTGTTTAATATGGCTAGGTCCATTTTCAGAATAATATACCGACGGTCGTCTCCATTCAATTGTTTAATATGGCTAGGTCCATTTTCAGAATATTATACAGACGGTCGTCTCCATTCAATTGTTTAATATGGCTAGGTCCATTTTCAGAATATTATACAGACGGTCGTGTCCATTCAGTTGTTTAATATGGCTAGGTCCATTTTCAGAATAATATACAGATGGTCGTCTCCATTCAATTGTTTAATATGGCTAGGTCCATTTTCAGAATATTATACAGACGGTCGTGTCCATTCAGTTGTTTAATATGGCTAGGTCCATTTTCAGAATAATATACAGATGGTCGTCTCCATTCAATTGTTTAATATGGCTAGGTCCATTTTCAGAATAATATACCGACGGTCGTCTCCATTCAATTGTTTAATATGGCTAGGTCCATTTTCAGAATAATAAACCGACGGTCGTCTCCATTCAATTGTTTAATATGGCTAGGTCCATTTTCAGAATAATATACCGACGGTCGTCTCCATTCAATTGTTTAATATGGCTAGGTCCATTTTCAGAATAATATACCGACGGTCGTCTCCATTCAATTGTTTAATATGGCTAGGTCCATTTTCAGAATAATATACCGACGGTCGTCTCCATTCAATTGTTTAATATGGCTAGGTCCATTTTCAGAATAATATACAGACGGTCGTCTCCATTCAGTTGTTTAATATGGCTAGGTCCATTTTCAGAATAATATACAGATGGTCGTCGCCATTCAATTGTTTAATATGGCTAGGTCCATTTTCAGAATAATATACAGACGGTCGTCTTTATTCAATTGTTTAATATGGCTAGGTCCATTTTCAAAATATTATACAGACGGTCGTCTCCATTCAGTTGTTTAATATGGCTAGGTCCATTTTCAGAATAATATACAGACGGTCGTCTCCATTCAGTTGTTTAATATGGCTAGGTCCATTTTCAGAATAATATACAGACGGTCATCTCCATTCAATTGTTTAATATGGCTAGGTCCATTTTCAGAATATTATACAGACGGTCGTCTCCATTCAGTTGTTTAATATGGCTAGGTCCATTTTCAGAATAATATACAGACGGTCGTCTCCATTCAGTTGTTTAATATGGCTAGGTCCATTTTCAGAATATTATATAGACGGTGTTGTCTCCATTCAATTGTTTAAAGGTATATTATGTGATCTTTCCAGGGAACGCTCTCAACATCGAAAAATAATTAAAGCAGATTTTCTTGCAGATTTACATTTCTGATCATAAATCGTACATACATTCCAAGTTACTGGGCGATACGATTCTTAATTACTACAAAATCATGGTTTTAGAGTGAAAATAAACTGTCTGGATAACACAACAGTTTATATTATCACTCTAAATTCAACTACTTTCTTAAAAAAATCATGAATAGAGGGCACTCTCTGGAAAAGATCACATAATATGCCTTTAATATGACTAGGTCCATTTTCAGAATAATATACAGATGGTCGTCGCCATTCAATTGTTTAATATGGCTAGGTCCATTTTCAGAATAAAGTATCAATGTCTATACCAATGATTGAACTGATGAAGCACCTGTTATTCTGTGTCTATTCTGTTACATATTAAGCCTTTTACCGGGGGGGGGGGGGGGGGGCACTTATGCATAAAAGTTATAGTCACCCGTTTTTTGGCCGAAAATGTTTTGAAAATGAATAAATTGTTTCAACCCGACCGGCCGATTCTGCTTGACAGGTCCTTCCGCCGGTAAAACAGGGATTCTTTTTTGTGGCCTTAACGCAGATATCATACTCGTAGCAAAGGATAGGTCCTCAAGAGACAGTTAAGACTGGAAACACGTATGCAGTAATTGTGTGATTCAGTGTTGTTAGTGAATTTGTCTGACTGATAGCTATATCAGCCCAACCAACCCTTAGCGCGGATTCAGGTTGAAAAAGACACCCTTTCTCTGAACTTGGTGATTTTGATACCCTTAGCACGGGCCCGTGTTGTGGTAAAAAAATCACCCTTATTCCGCGTTTTGTAGTTCATGTGGATAATTACTACATTACACCTGACTTACACTGATCCAAATAATTAATGCACGTGTCAATGTCCTACCCTCCTCTACACTGTAAATCTAGCTAAATCGGCTGTGTAAGAAAATTACACAACACGAAACTGTTTAATATATGAACCTAGAAACTATTGTTTAAACAATTCGTCGCTGTTCTGACATACCGGCACATGTGCCATTTTGGGCAAAATGGTTTAAGTTGCCTTTGATGATCTACAAATGAAACTCTTTATTCTCCAAAAAAATTGAGGCAAAAAGGTAATTAATTAATGAGATACCGCACTAATTAGTGTGATATGCCAGGGTTTTAACATAATACCGGCATGAAAACCTCATTTTGTATTCTGACATACCGGCACATCACAATATTCTGCCATAGACCACCGTGTAACCGCAGTTCTGACATACCGGCATATCACTGGCATATCACTGTAGGACGAATATGAAGGGTTTTTTCTTCTTTCTGACATACCGGCACATGACTTTATGACATAATTACTCCCAATTAATAATTGCAATTTGTTGTTGTAACATGCTCATAACAAACATAAGTATATATCTATTAGTGTTCTTTGACAATGATAGTGACATTTGATGTAAATGCTCTCTAACAAGTCTTTAAAAATTGGAAAATTTTCAAACACGATTTTCTCAAAACGCTGTTTTTCGTGATGTGTCGGTATGTCTAAAGAGCGACGAATTACACAATTGTGTACATTTTCACATAACTTCTTGTAAACTTTCACAAGGTTGTGCACAATTTTAAACAAGTTGTGTATCGACAGTCAAAGATTAGACAGTTTGCCTAGTTATTTTTTGATGTGGTGAATCTTGAACTATATAATTAAATATTTTGGACAGGTGATTCGGGTCAAACTCGCTAGTCATAAGAGTCACTAGTCATAATTGTAGCTAGTCATAAACTCTAACCCATACCCCTAACCCTACCCTAAACCTAACCCTAAGATACTTTTATGACTAGCGCACTCGTGTTATAGGAAAATACACGTTATGACTAGCGACCCTTACGACTAGCGAGTAGACCCCATTCAATGGCAAATCTACACTTAAATTTCAACTTCTCCCATATATTGCTATAGAATGAACAGTAGTGCACTGAGGAGAATCTTCACCTAATAAATTGCAGGAAAAAACTCATCTTGACTTATTTTTTTCCTGAAGAAAGGTGAATAGAGGTGAAGGCTTGAGGAGGGTAGGTTCAAGATTGAAATTGATACCTGTATAAGGGAGCATTCAGAAATACTTTGGAGTGGGGAGGGGGGGGGGGGGGGGGGGTGGTAAACAGTTTGAAGTTGCTGAAAGGGGAGACCAAAAAAGTGTTGGGTACTCAAGGGAGGGTCAAAAAGTTTGGTCAAATAGCTAGCATAACAAAATTTAAATTCATGTTTTTTTCTTCATGTATAGGCGGACATAAAGTAATTACACAATGCAATATGCTACAAAGTTTGATCATGACAGTCTATGATCTATGCTTCTTATACAAATGTCACCAGAAACGAACCAATTTGCCATGTTTTATAGATGTCACCAGAAACGAACCAATTTGCCATGCTTTACAAATGTCACCAGAAGCAAACTAGTTTGCCATGTTTTACAAATGTCACCAGAAACGAACCAACTTGCCATGTTTATAAATGTCACCAGAAACAAACCCAATTTACCATGTTTTACAAATGTCACCAGAAATGAACCAATTTGCCATGCTTTACAAATGTCACCAGAAATGAACCAGTTTGCCATGTTTTATAAATGTCACCAGATACGAACCAACTTGCCATTTTTTACAAATGTCACCAGAAACGAACCCAATTTGCCATGTTTTACTAATGTCACCAGAAAAGAATCAATTTGATATGCTTACCAAATGTCACCAGAAGTGAACCAGTTTGCCATGTTTTATAAATGTCACCAGAAATTAACCAATTTGCCATGCTTTACAAATGTCACCAGAAGCAAACTAGTTTGCCATGTTTTACAAATGTCACCAGAAACGAACCAACTTGCCATGTTTATAAATGTCACCAGAAACAAACCCAATTTACCATGTTTTACAAATGTCACCAGAAATGAACCAGTTTGCCATGTTTTATAAATGTCACCAGATACGAACCAACTTGCCATTTTTTTACAAATGTCACCAGAAACTAACCCAATTTGCCATGTTTTACTAATGTCACCAGAAAAGAATCAATTTGACATGCTTTACAAATGTCACCAGAAGTGAACCAGTTTGCCATGTTTTATAAATGTCACCAGAAATGAACCAATTTGACATGCTTTACAAATGTCACCAGAAGCAAAACTAAACACTTCAAAAGAAGTAAGTTCCCCTTAAGGGGTTCCCTTATATTTCCAAAACAATACATTGGAATGAAATGGTGTTTTCGGTCAATTGATTATGGGCTTCATACCAATACTTGACCAAAATTTCAAATCAACAGGTTCTGTCATGCTCGAGTGAGCACGTATTGAATGACGGAATGTCGCATTTCAAAAGTTGCTAAAATAATGTTTAGTAGCGGGTGTATCCACCGCGCTGTTGTATGACTTGCCGACAGTGAAAGCCACACTGGCTGATCATCCTTCATCACAAGATATTGCTCATTTTCAAAAGAAACATTCCCTCTTTCAATGCATGCTAATTTGAGCATGGAAGCACCTATTGGGTTAAAATTCTGGTACAACAAGAGTTGGACTTCCATATCGAGTAGCGCGCCTCATCAACACTATGAGAAATCGATGACGTCAATTGATACACCAACGTGGTAGATACACACACTACTAAACATTATTTTAACAACTTTTGAAATGGGACATTCTGCCATTCAATACAAGCTCACTCAAGCATGACAGAACCTGTTAATTTGAAATTTTGGTCAAGTATTGGTATGAACCTCATAACAATTTGACAGAAAACCCATTTCAACCTGCAATGTATAATTTTGAAAATATAAGGGAAACCCTAAAGGGGAACTTACTTCTTTTGAAGTGTTTAGTTTGCCATGTTTTACAAATGTCACCAGAAACGAACCAACTTGCCATGTTTATAAATGTCACCAGAAACAAACCCAATTTACCATGTTTTACAAATGTCACCAGAAATGAACCAATTTGCCATGCTTTACAAATGTTACCAGAAATGAACCAGTTTGCCATGTTTTATAAATGTCACCAGATACGAACCAACTTGCCATTTTTTTACAAATGTCACCAGAAACGAACCCAATTTGCCATGTTTTACTAATGTCACCAGAAAAGAATCAATTTGACATGCTTGACAAATGTCACCAGAAGTGAACCAGTTTGCCATGTTTTATAAATGTCACCAGAAATGAACCAATTTGACATGCTTTACAAATGTCACCAGAAGTGAACCAGTTTGCCATGTTTTACAAATGTCACCAGAAATGAACCAATTTGACATGCTTTACAAATGTCACCAGAAGTGAACCAGTTTGCCATGTTTTATAAATGTCACCAGAAATGAACCAATTTGACATGCTTTACAAATGTCACCAGAAGTGAACCAGTTTGCCATGTTTTATAAATGTCACCAGAAATGAACCAATTTGACATGCTTTACAAATGTTACCAGAAGTGAACCAGTTTGCAATGTTTTACAAATGTCACCAGAAACGAACCAATTTGCCATGTTTTATAAAGGTCACAAGAAATGAACCACTGGATGCAAGATTCATACATAATTGGGGTGTTGTGCAATTATCACATACTTTACTTCATACTTTACTTCAGAATTAATGTTTTGGAGTATTTTGATCAAGTAAATGATTCGTCAATTGTATGTCCCCAAAATCCAAAAGGCTATGTTAAATCAGTGGAAGTATTAAATATGTTGATTTGAAAAGTAGAGAGTTTGTTGAATTTCATGCATTAAACTGATTCATAGGTCTACATTTGAACAGGGGGAGGGGTCAAACAAAAAGGTTTCCCAGTTTGAAAAGTGGAGGGTGTCAAAAAAGTTGAGACACCGAAAAATGCAAGTTGCCCAGCCCACCACCAAAGAATTTCTGAACAGGGTCTAATTAGCTATATAAGTTGCACATAAAAGGATATGTTGCCCTGGCAATGTGTCCAGACAAATCCTAGAGCTTTAGTGCAGAGAATTCAAACATTGCCATGTATTGTGCACCCTGTGAGCATTTTTTTTCCGCACATGAGTTAAGTGAAATTGACTTGTGTTCAGGGTTGTAGCTAGCCACATTTTAGTGCCGGCTAAAATCTCACACATTTATCGCCACGCTCTGGCATTCTGAGCCATTTTGTAGTATTTGATGTACATTTACTCAATTTTTGAGTCTTAGAGCTGGTTAATTTGCCTGAAAATTGCTGTGAGTGCCGGTTGTTTAGCCTTAGTGCCGGTCGCTACAGACCAGCACCGACCAGTGTAGCTACATCCCTGCTTGTGTTCCATTTTAATACAGATAAATAAAGCAAACATTCACTGGATGAAATCATTTTAAACAAATCAACTGATTTCACTAAACTCATGTACGGTATAAAACAAATTACGAAAAAAATATGCGGCAACTAAGCATGTTATACATGGTTACATTGTAACGTCTATGGAGAATTCAGCTATTTTCAAAATCTATGCATCTATTTATTAAACAGATGGCAGTCTGTTTATCTTTTACTACATGTATTTCTGCGCCATATTGCATACAAGAAGATTTTCTTGCAGATTTACATTTCTGATTATAAATCATAAATATATTCTGAGTTACAGAGCGTTACAATTCCTAATTACTTCAAAACATGGTTTTTAAGAGTTGAAAATAGTTGAGAATTTGTGAGGAAGTTTTCCCATTTCAGTGTAAAAATTCATTAAAATAATTAGTAAGATTACTCAAAAAAATATTTACATGGCTTATAATTTCAGAATATAATACTCTCAATTACAACTACCAGTTGTCAACCAGGCAATATAGGAAGATCCTCCATGGAGATAAATTAGGAAATGTCTTTTTCCAATCTAAGAAGCTTAGAAATAGCATAAATGTATGAATAAGAAGCGAACTTCATATGTCTAATAAATACATTTATTTAATACATTTCATCCTTTTATTTTTATTTTGTATTCAATTATCCGATTATCTCTTTGAAGATTTTGTTGGTTTGCTATTTTTTTCTTCTTCTGCAAAACATGATTTCTTTCTGGGAACACTGTTCCTGTGGATTACGTAGCCCTGTGTGGCAGCTCTTGTACAGGGTGGTTCAAAGAGAAGTTAAATCTCTGAATTAATTAGACCAAATATGTGATGTGATCAAGCAAAATGAAGTCAGGAGTTGGGAGTTGTTTTAGTTTTACTTCTAAAGATATGAGCAATTGAATGGTTTAGAAAAAAATTCTATCCTTTGATTGGTTATCTGAAAATCAATAATTGCAATTTCCGACTCATCTTGCTCGATCCCACAGGGAGAGGAGGGGGGGGGGGGGGGGGGTATTTAGTGGATATGAGGTCATGAGGTGTGCCGCCAAATAGGGTCCCATTTTTCACCCCTTCGGTAAATGAATGATTCCTTTGCATAGCCATTGTTGGTACATTTTTCACAGAAAGAGAAATTTTAGCAAAATCTGTCAAATATGTAGGAAAATTATGGGATTTTGGTTAATATTATGGGTATGGGATTTTGGTTAATATGAGTCCATTTTCCCCTGAAAATTGGTTAACGTTTGGGTCAATTTTCATTTTGCTGGCAGCACTTCCCTACCAAAAAGTTATCCAAGTACCACCGCGGGGCTTGAACACATCACATATGGTCAGCCTACTTCGATAATTGCCTAACTTACTTTTCAGCAAAATTGAGCTTTTTGCATAAATCATGACTTCATTACATTATGCACATGCTGTAATAATACCTAAATCATTGACCAATTAAAAGTGTTGATAAATGCATAATTTTAGCCTTGTGAGTGATGAGTTAGGCAGATTGTAATTAATGATGTAAAATGTTTAAAATGGGTCATATTATAACTCGTATTAGGCCTATAACAAGCCATATTTCACTTAAAGTTATATCCCCCATCCTAATTCTATCCAACAGTTACTGCTCCTGTTGGAATTCACTTGCACTATTCATGGTGCTATTCAACATATTGTCAACCTGATTCGATATTTGCCTAACTCACTTTTCATATTTTTGTTGTTTTCTAAAAACTAGAAAAAATGAGTTAGGCAATTATCGAAGCAGGCTGACGAATGGTACTCTGTCTCACAGACTTTGCAAAGCCAGCTAGTAGGTACCTACATAACACATGGCAAATGGTAACCATTCTATGATCCTTTGGTGATCATGTGATATACCCATACGCATCAACTATGGTCTCCATGTGATAACTCTGCTATCCATATATATTGTCCATGTAATTCTAAAGCTTTAACCATGTGGTATCCATGTGATAACTCTGCTATCCATACTGTCCATGCTTTAACCGTGGGGTTCATATGATGCTCATGTGACTTATCCATGCTGTGTTATAGTTACAACACATACAGCCATGTAACACTATTATATACAGATCATCTAGATCATCATCCTTTCCAGTACGGTACAGATAAAGCCATGTGGGTGTTTACTGTGTATTGCACACATATAGATGAGGTGACATTTGTTGACATTTAGGACGCCCTCTGTTGGTTTGAGACAAAGCACACCGGGCAAGAGTTCCTATAGTTTACATAGGCCATATCAGGTTTTCTAACTAGATTGTGGTATCACAGCAAATTGTTATCAAAACTGTCTTTAAACTTGCTTAGGAATGCTATAAGCTATCGCATTTCACAACAACAAAAAACCTAAATGAGTTTTACAATTCATTAAAGAAAGAAATTTCATGTTGTCTTCATTAACTTTACTGTATATTCTGCCTGGAGGGAAACAACAGAGGGTGTCCCATTTGTAAATACATGACATCATAGGTCACCTCATCTATACACACCGGAATTTGCTGGCAATATATCCCATAATGCCAAGCTAGCTATCTATATTACAAACTATACAAAAATGTCTATCAAAAATATGTGTCATTATCCAGGGAAGTTCTAATCAGTACTGGTCCATAGTAGTCTATCACATAGTCAGATCCATCGGCTGGTCCAACAACCTGCAGATCAAATCGCACATAAAAATAGGTTTTAACATTATTTAAAATCATACAGCTACATATAATTAGAGTGTTTAGTGTAACATTAAAGCCCATTCATTAAACTGTTTTTAGAAAGGCCATTATAGAGTACTATAGATGGGGTGACAGGTGACGTCACACCGGGCAAAACGTGGCTAGTTGCCATTGTTCTTTGCCCGGCAGTTTGCGCACGCATCCTGATTTGTTTAGGACTCGTGATTTTAAAACTCGCGCCAAAGCATTATAAAGGGCAATACGGCATAGCGGACAGTGTTGTGGTCACATGGAGTTCCGTCAAGCGTGTATCGACAGTCCAGTTCCTTCGACCGTTGCGTTTGTTGATAAACATTGGATGTAAACAACGGTCACCTCATCTATAGTTTTTACTCAGTTCCAAATTGGCGAAGCCTCATTACGGCAGCAAAAGAATACAGAAGTATGCGGTCGTGCATGAAGGCAACACACACACTGTGCATGCCATGAGCGTGCGGTCAAAACCATGTGCGTGTGGCTATAACCGTGTGCGTACACTTGGATTACTTTTGCGCGCCGAGAGATAAAAACTGAAAATTTCTTGCCAATTTGAAACTGATTAAACTATAGCAATATGTAGGAAATTAAGGCTATTGTAGATGGCCTTTTTAACATAACCAAGGTCTGAAGTGCATAGAGACACTTAGTATTGCTGCTGCGTGTTACTTTTAATTGATATCCAGCTCAGGGGTTGCACATGTAGGCTAGTCTAAGGGTATAACATGTGGCAGCAAAACAGGGGTGCAAAGACCCACCCCACACCCAGTCACGATCCTCTCCCCCCAGTCAGCTCAAGCCCCACCACATTTTGTCCCAAACAATAGCAACTGTTGACTTCTAATGCCAAAATTATCTAAAATCAGTTTCAATTGATTTGAATTTTTTCTTGTCCCTTTGACAAGACATTTTGAGACATGGGTTGCATTCGTGAAAATGTCTTTAAGAGAGGATCTGATTTTGTACGATTTTTGAAGAACCACTCCTTGGGTGTTTGCTTACATGTATTAGTGGCAAAGGATTCTGCAGTTTTTAATTACACATAGCAACTGAGGAGTGTCGATGGGCTATCCCCCGTCCATACGAAACAAACTTGTCTTGCAAAAATGTGTTAGTGTTAAGTCCAGCACTCATTTTAACCCTTTGAACCCTGACTGCGCCAGGCAATGTGTACCGCTGACCCTGGCCATTCCGGGGGTAACACACAAAATATTGATTTTTGCAGGAAATGGATAAAACAATACTAAACTTGTTCGGAATCATCTATAATATTATAAAATCATATAAAAACAATAACAGTTTACTTGGATAGTGCTTTCAGGACAAAAATCAATAAAAACGGCGACATTTTGGACCCCAAAACCCACCTGTACATGTACATTGTACATTACCGCAAATACATGAAAAGCTTATGACTTCCACCAATGCCCATTCTGGCGTCAATATTTATATTGTCACCATCAGATTCAGTCTCAAAATCATCTGAAATTCATCTGAAATTCCAGAACTATCATCTAAACAAATCCTCAGCAGTATAACTATCATCCAGCATGTCCAAAGCACGCCATATTTCAATGTAATTTTGATGCGAAAAGTCAAGAATCACGCCAAGCAAAATGTACTGCTAAAAACACCCGCAAATTAAAAATTACATCAATTTGGACTTTGTCAGTTTCTAGATGCCCAATAGTCTTATCTATGTAAACAAACCACTTTAGACATCCTACACTGAGCCTATAGTCCGTATTATATGGTTGATTGCATACACACCTGTAAGCCGCTACACCGTCTCACCGGGTATACGGTACACATACGCGTAAGCCGCTCTGGCGGCTCGTCGGGTTCAAAGGGTTAAGTTTAACTTTGGTGATTGTCATATTTTCTGGGGCGCTATTTGTCGTCTGCTTTAAGTTTACACAGGATTGTTGGCAAAATTACCCCAAAATTGTGCGGTTTTGAAAGTTATGATAACACACTTACGTACTGGACGGTTTTTACAAGCCTTAAATAAATGATACATCGCGTTTCATTGTTTATTCTATGTATTTGAATTCATTTTCTCACTTTACACCATATACCGTCATTGTTTGTGTATGACGGACTTGATAAATTCCTTTCATTCCGGTGATCATCATTAAAGTGGCACTGTTGCATTTTTAATTTATGCAAACAGGACCTGTTTATCTACGTATGTGCAGTATAGGACTTTCCTATCCCAAAATTTATAGAATCCCTGGGTTTACTCCAATACAATTAAATTCAATTAAATACCATTGACATACCTGAGTTGCAATCAAAATGACGTCTAGAAACTGGCCAACAAATAATAGTCCCATCGTACAGAATTTGAGTAGTCCCAGAGCCGGATAGCCAAGGTACATTCTGTCCAGTCCAAACATGCCCAGGAATATAGAGAGAAGCAATGATGTTGTATAGGAATACCCATTTCTGTAACAAACATAAGATCACAAGAGATTACTGGCCAACGAATTAATAATAGTCCCATCGTACAGAATTTGAGTAGTCCCAGAGCCGGATAGCCAAGATACATTCTGTCCAGTCCAAACATGCCCAGGAATATAGAGAGAAGCAATGAGGTTGTATAGGAATACCCATTTCTGTAACAAACATAAGATCACAAGAGATTACTGGCCAACGAATTAATAATAGTCCCATCGTACAGAATTTGAGTAGTCCCAGAGCCGGATAGCCAAGATACATTCTGTCCAGTCCAAACATGCCCAGGAATATAGAGAGAAGCAATGAGGTTGTGTAGGAATACCCATTTCTGTAACAAACATAAGATCACAAGAGATTACTGGCCAACGAATTAATAATAGTCCCATCGTACAGAATTTGAGTAGTCCCAGAGCCGGATAGCCAAGATACATTCTGTCCAGTCCAAACATGCCCAGGAATATAGAGAGAAGCAATGAGGTTGTGTAGGAATACCCATTTCTGTAACAAACATAAGATCACAAGAGATTACTGGCCAACGAATTAATAATAGTCCCATCGTACAGAATTTGAGTAGTCCCAGAGCCGGATAGCCAAGATACATTCTGTCCAGTCCAAACATGCCCAGGAATATAGAGAGAAGCAATGAGGTTGTATAGGAATACCCATTTCTGTAACAAACATAAGATCACAAGAGATTACTGGCCAACGAATTAATAATAGTCCCATCGTACAGAATTTGAGTAGTCCCAGAGCCGGATAGCCAAGATACATTCTGTCCAGTCCAAACATGCCCAGGAATATAGAGAGAAGCAATGAGGTTGTATAGGAATACCCATTTCTGTAACAAACATAAGATCACAAGAGATTACTGGCCAACGAATTAATAATAGTCCCATCGTACAGAATTTGAGTAGTCCCAGAGCCGGATAGCCAAGATACATTCTGTCCAGTCCAAACATGCCCAGGAATATAGAGAGAAGCAATGAGGTTGTATAGGAATACCCATTTCTGTAACAAACATAAGATCACAAGAGATTACTGGCCAACGAATTAATAATAGTCCCATCGTACAGAATTTGAGTAGTCCCAGAGCCGGATAGCCAAGATACATTCTGTCCAGTCCAAACATGCCCAGGAATATAGAGAGAAGCAATGATGTTGTGTAGGAATACCCATTTCTGTAACAAACATAAGATCACAAGAGATTACTGGCCAACGAATTAATAATAGTCCCATCGTACAGAATTTGAGTAGTCCCAGAGCCGGATAGCCAAGATACATTCTGTCCAGTCCAAACATGCCCAGGAATATAGAGAGAAGCAATGAGGTTGTATAGGAATACCCATTTCTGTAACAAACATAAGATCACAAGAGATTACTGGCCAACGAATTAATAATAGTCCCATCGTACAGAATTTGAGTAGTCCCAGAGCCGGATAGCCAAGATACATTCTGTCCAGTCCAAACATGCCCAGGAATATAGAGAGAAGCAATGATGTTGTGTAGGAATACCCATTTCTGTAACAAACATAAGATCACAAGAGATTACTGGCCAACGAATTAATAATAGTCCCATCGTACAGAATTTGAGTAGTCCCAGAGCCGGATAGCCAAGATACATTCTGTCCAGTCCAAACATGCCCAGGAATATAGAGAGAAGTAATGAGGTTGTGTAGGAATACCCATTTCTGTAACAAACATAAGATCAAAAGAGATTACTGTACAAGGGGACATATTTCCACGTGCAAATGTTCGTGCTTTGTACATTTTGAACAAATTTGCTTGTTTGTTTTTTCGCGACTTTCAGCTTCTTTACAATAGAACTACATACAAAATAAACATATTCGTGCATTTTTATTTTCGTGCTTATTGATTTTGGCGTGAAATAAAATGTAGCACGAAAATTGTCACTTTTACTGTGATACTTTCCATGCGGCAGTCGTCTGTAGACGACAGTTTCAAAAATGTCAACATTATTGAATATCATCACCCTATTTGGAATACCATGAAGAAATGAATTCAAATAAGTACAAACATGTCAAGTATTGGTTCAGTACGTCTGAAAGAAATGTTTCTGAAATATCTGTTTTGTGTATGGTGAAACAAATAACCCTGTGGAAAGTGTTAATACAGTGTGAGTCAAAAAGAAGTTGTATGGGATTTTTTCTTCTTTCCAAAACGATCAAACAAATTTGTCAAACCAATGAAGCACTAATTCAAAGAGCATCACTGACCTTGATCCTTTCTATCAAGAGTTATATGCCTATTTTAATCAATGAACCCATTTTGGGAGCTGTCCAAAAACGCTAAATCCTTTGAAATTAACCAGCTAAAGTGAGGAGCAAAGATTACGGATTCGAAAGTCAAAAGATACTCATACCCGAGATATTCAAACAATATGATGTATTAAAAGAACATATTCTTCCACTCATCTTTAAAATGAATCATTGGAATTGCCCCTTGCTATCAAGAGTTATGGCCGGTGTTCTCTCTTCGTATTCAGAGGGGTAACACATGATCATTCCAGAATCATGAAATATCTCCCTATTTGTTGGCGTTTAGCGGACAATTTCCCCCCTTTTTCGAAAAAAAAGGTGGACATTTTGACTGAATATAACCCCCTTTTTTCACCATTTCAAGGACACTTTCTATATAGTCTCCCTATTTTATGCAAACACGAGGACACACTACCCCTTTTTGCTATTCTCAGGACAATTAGATATGACACAATACTCATTCTATTTTCTTTTCTTCTTCACGGACATAGCGTCTCCAAAAAACAACCCTATTTTTTTGAAATCGTGGACTAAGCCTTCTTAATGACCCCTTATTCTTGGAAATCGCGGACATAGCTTCAAAAAACACCTCTAATTTAAAGAAATCACAGAAAAGCTTCAAAAACACCCCTAATTTGGGGAAATCGCGGACCCAAAGTCAATGTTGACTGAAACCACCGGGGAGTTATGTCTGTTTGAATAAAAGAACCCATTTCGCCAACTGATTTGAAATGGTCAGTCCAAGTGAGGAGCAAAGACTACAGATTCATTCAAATTCAAATATATGTAAAGCTGGGCTATTCAAACACAGAGATGAATAAAAGTATGGATAAATTCAGTATTCAGTGATTTATACAAAGAGTTTTGCCTTTTCTCTGAACGACCCAATTATTTGAGCTGTCAATGGAATTTGTAATGAAAAAAGCAACAGAAACATCTATAACTTCATTCTCATTTACACCTGGATTTACATGTATATATTGCTCATAATATGACACACAAAATCTGACAAAAAGGGAACTAATATTTCAGTGTTGACTCAATTTTTAGTCACAAGTAATGGATTTGTACCCAAGGCTCAAGATAAACAGGCGCTGGGCGATTTTTACCCCTCGGTCCTTCTGCCACAGCGCCCGGTAATGCTGAAAAATAAACAACCGAGCGCTGATATTTTGTCCAAACCAGCGCCCATTGACGATCGGGAAGCTTGCCTAAGACATCGAATTTCGAGTTGACAATGCTGCCACGCTGGATTAAATAAAAAAGTGGTGACTTTTGTGGTAACTTTTGTCCGTGCAAACAAAGTGGCCGAATGGGTATGGCTTAAAACAGGAATAACTCTTGATAGCAAGGACTCATTTATGTGATTGTTTTCTTCTCATAATGAGCAGAAAAATATGCTTTTTGAATATATGTGCTTCATTGGTTTGTCAAATTTTTGTTAGGTCTATTATGAAACAAATATTCATTCCTGTACATCTTCTTTTTGACTCACTCTGTACATACATCATGCATTGGTGACCGGTGACAGGATAAAAACATGATTTGAGTAATCCAAGAGCCAGGTAGCTTAATGAACATGCCCAGAAATATGGTGTTACCTATGTGTAAGCTACTAGCATATCACAAATTAGCCTAGCTGTAAATCTTCTGACTTATGAAATTTGTCCCCATTTGAGAAAAATGAATTGAAAGCAAAGGTTATATATTTTATGAATGGGCGTGTACCGACTCAGTGACCCAGAGGACGTCATCAAGAAACAGCCTCGAAACACTAGCTCTGGATCAAACACAATCCACTGAGGAAGAAACCCATATGAACAAAATTGGGTTTTCTACTTGGAATTTTCAAACGCAAATTCATACAAAACCAGTATAGAGTTGTGTTACTTTCCAGATGAAATGATGGACAGTAGGCTTAGCGAGTGATCTTTACACAATGATAGTTTCATACCCAAGTCACATTTTACTTACGTATATCTGCAAGGCTCCGTTCTTTTAAGACTCTTGGCAACCTGGGTGCCATCATAAATCTGACCATCACATTCTACCCCCGGGGCTGGCATACACTCAACTGTAATACAAGAGATGGAATAATTTGTTAAAGGTAGGGGTTTCGATTTCTGGCCCGATTTCCAACTTGATGTTTTCCATATTTTACATGAATAGAAAACTGCCTTATTTATGTTCCGTTTCAACAACAACTCGCTCCCAAATTCTTTTGAGGGTTTCTTCTCTAAACATAAAGGTATTCTCAGTTACAATACTATAGAAATGCAAATAACTTCATTGTTGATACTATTGAATCCAAATTCGTCTGTCATTCTGTAATCTATAATGGACCTCAAATCTGGAACTGCCTTGACTCTGATCTAACTGTAGTTGTACTAAATTTAACAATTTTAAAAACATGTATGAACAGAAATTGATCTCTAAGTATCTCTAAGTCGTTGTTTTTTAATTTTATTATCCTGTTCTCTTTTGTTATATCGTTAACCTTACATACCGGCCATCTTATTGATTGATGATGTTTTGTTCTATATAATTACTCAATTTGGTCTCGATAATTATTTTTCTAACATATAATGCACAATGTTGTGCTTGCTGGACACCTTTTAACAAACTTTCAACACGAAAGGCATCTGCAGACGACATTCCAAAATTTCACAAAATGTTTCAAATATGTCAAAATTATTGAATTTCATTAGCATATTTGGAATCACCATGAGAAATGCATTGAAATAAGTACAAACATGCCTGGTATTGGTTCAGTAATTTTTGAGATATACTTTGAAAATTAGGAAAGGTGTCTGAAAATTCTGTTTTGAATATCGTCAGCCTGCTTCGATAATTGCCTAACTCACTTTTCAGCAAAATTGAGTTTTTTGCATAAATCATGACTTCATTACATTATGCACATGCTGTTATAATACCTAAGTCATTGACCAATCAAAAGTGTTGATAAATGAAGAGCTTTGTTTTAAAAGGGCCACCAGACCCCTCCAATATGTTACTCATTTTGCATTATTGAATTTTCATTGACAAATCCTTGGAATTAATCAAATTATTGTATGGCTGTATTCATCTGTTTCTATGACTTGGATTAGTGCATCGATGCACGCCAATTGAGGATGCACTAATCCAAGTCACATCAACAATACAAGCCTCACATCAATAATACAAGCCTCATTCCACATAATGAATATCCATCCATCAATAATGCAAAATGAGTAACAGGTACACAGGTAACAGGTTTCATACTTTGTTGTTTTCTAAGAACTAGAAAAAATGAGTTAGGCAATTATCGAAGCAGGCTGACGATATGGCAAATCTAATAGTCACGTGGAGAGTGTTAACAAACCTTCAACTGTTCTGGTTTTCTTGTCACATCCAACTGCTGCCTGTGTTTCATTGTCTATAATGGGATCTTGACATTTGTACCTGTGGGCAAACAGTCCCGCTAAGGAAAAAGATTATTGTGTATATTTTGTATATATATTTATTATAACATTACTGAAAAAGTGGTATTTTTCGCGCGATTAAATGTTCGCGCTTTGCCGATTTTCAGCATTTCACTTGTCTTTAAATTCGTTACGGTATTTGAAAATCCATTACATAGATTTATACACAAAATAAATATGTTCAGAAGTTTTTATTTTTGTGGTAGCTGCTCGGAGCGCGAAAATTAATGTAGCGCATAATTTTCACATTTGCAGTGTATTTTCTTATGTGATAAGAGCCTAGAGGGAGAGTAAGAAAACATCCTGCAATAGTGGAAAGAAGCCATGTTTTATGATGTTTTCAAAACCAAGTTGAAGTTTGAAATGTTTTCAGTGTTATCAGAATAACATACTTGTTACTTGTGTGAAAAAATGACGTCAATAGCACGGTACGTATTCACAGGTGGCCTTCCGAATCCTAATACTGCGTTGTATTACCAATAAGGATGTTGGCCACTGGTAAATAATGCTCTAAATGTTATTGGCTTTATGCACACCTTATATGACTTATATTATTACTATAGGTAAATTAATAATTGAACGAACACAGCTAAGCAGCGTATCGCGTACATTGCATGAAGCGCGCACAACCATTCGCGTGATACTTTTGGGCGCGTTTATCGTTTTACTGCGTTCGTGTTGTTCGTTCAATTATTAATTTACCTATATTGAGGACACTTTGTGTACACAATTTTGAGTAATTTGAATCCGACCGTGACATTTTGGTTTGCCTTTGGTGAGTCATTTTACTGATGCACCCGTTTCACATATTTGTCCTAAGACACCCAAAACATGAATAAGATCGCAAAATGGGTATTTCATTCAAATTTAAAAACTTCAGTAAATTGATGACGTAATTGGATATTAATACATCCATTCTTGTTTACGAAGGAAGTAACTTATAATCAATTAAACTTACTCATGCTACAAATTTTTGATGTTCTAAATTTGATTAAAAATCTGAATTTATTTCAAGATTTGTTGGCGGGTTTCATGGACAAACACATTGTGCTGTGCAGTAAATAAAAAGGTTCACAACTTACCAAAGACAACAGAAACAGAAAAATGTGATTGAAGATGTATCTATTTGGGTTGAGAAACATCTTAGATTGTTCAACATCATTTCAATTTTACTTTCTACCTACAATAATGATAAACTTAATTCAAACGAGCATTCTTTCTTTACCAGATAAGTTCAGTCCCTCCCCCCCCCCCCCCCCCCTGATATTTCATCAGACGAAAAGGATACTGTCCAACTTGTAGATCATTACAACTGACATCGGATGATAAAACATTCTCCACAACAGCACCCACTACTAAACATATCACCAAGCATAGGTAGGTGCGGATAAACTTAATGGATGCCCCTCTCCAAGTAGACTCCATTGTGTGTGGTACTGGTACGACCATACTTCACAACAACTAACACATCATGCTGGTTTGAGTGTTTCTGTAGCTAATGTATCTGGTGAGTGATAAAGAGAAAACAAAAATCAGGGTTTTGTGGGCGAGGCATTAAAATAATCAAGCAATTGGATTTTATGTCCTATCAATCAACAATCATTGTTTAACTCAATACCTAACTATTTTGTGTCGCTTCAAAAAATTCTTGGTTGCGTTTTGCCAGAAAAATGATGAAATTTCAGTCATTTTGTGGCAAGTGGACATTTGCCAGTATTTACAGTTAATCCAAAAGTAGCGCTTCCACACACAAAATGGCATCTTCTTTCCTTCATATATCGATAGCTGAACTTGATACCAAAATATTTTGCGTCGCTTCAAAAAACAATTCATGGTTACGTTTTACTAGACAAAAAGATGCAATTTCATTCATTTTTTGCAAAAACTAAATTTCATTTTCAAGCTTTCATTGAAAGTGCACTATTACATTAACAGACAGGGAATCATCTACGCTTAGGCAAAAAGAAGCAGTTGTGTTGCCCTAAAGGCTCAAGTGCCAAAAATTTAAAATCGGGTCGGTCGGTCTGATATATATATATATTTTTAAAAATATTTTTCAATTACTTTATTTTATTTATTTTTTTAGCTGAAAAATATATGCTTTATGTCAAGACAAAATTGGTATAGGCCCATATGTCAATTTAACTAATGTTTCTAGTGTGACAATAGTCTAATTCATTTCAAGCAAGAAATAGTAACATTTAGACACTTTTAATCAAATTTAAATCTAATTTAAAAAATAAAAAAATTTACCCTAGTTTTTACGATTTTAAGGTCGGTCGCTGAGGGTAACACAACTTTTTTGTTGGCCTTATTGTGTACTTATAATTGGTGCAGGCATGAGAATGGAGTTGTTGAAAAAAGCAGGAAAGTGGTTAAAATTCCTGAAAGAGCGCGTGAAATTGGGCAAAAAGGGCCAAAAACAGGCCGAAATTAAATAAAACTGCGTACATTTTTACTACAAAAAAGCAGGAATTCCTGCTCTTTCCTGAAGATTCTCATGCCTGTTGGTGTACACACACCAATCCCCTCCCCACCACAAACCCCTCTCACCCCCATCCCACATGCACAAACCCACTCAACCCCAACCACAAACCTACTCCACCTTCCCGCAATGCCCCTACCCACCCACCACAGACTCCCTCCCCATCCCATCCCCACCACAATTTCCACAAACCCTCTCCCCTTCCCATCCCCACCATAAACCCCTCCCCTCCC
Source organism: Ophiura sarsii (assembly GCA_035610835.1). Lineage (NCBI taxonomy): Eukaryota > Metazoa > Echinodermata > Ophiuroidea > Amphilepidida > Ophiuridae > Ophiura > Ophiura sarsii. The sequence continues at coordinate 29,240,732 of CM069457.1, forward strand.
CACCCCACCACAAACCCCCTCCCTTTCCCATCCCCACCACAAACCCCTCCCCTTTCATTCACAAAACCCCTCCCCACCACAAACACCCTACCCACCCAACAGCCTACCCTCCCCACCCCACTGCCTACCCTCCCCACCGCACCACAAACCCCTCCCCCACCACCCTTCCCACCCCATCCATCCAAGCCACCATCCCCCTTCCCCACCATAAACCCTCTCCCCAGGTCCATCCCATTCCCATTCGCCACCACAAATCCCTGCCCTCCACCACAACCCCTCACCACCACTAACCCCCTCCCCAACCACCCTCCTCATCACAATCCCCCATCATTAACCCCTTCCCAAACACCCTCCATATACCCCACCTCACACCAACCCCTCTATTAGGCCAAACAAAAAAAAAAGTTTGTCTCAAAGCTTGCGAAGGCTTCAAAATCGGGCGACGCGCGCTGTTTTTTGTCTTCCATTTTTTTTTTTTTACATTTTCTTTTTATTTGTGTGGCAATTTTTACTCTTACTATTTGCAACCGTTGACACTTTCTGATATTTGTTTTTCTATTTGAAATGAATATTGTGATGTAGTTGTGTATAAGAACAATTGTGCAGCGTTTTTTGAAGACCTGAGTCATGTAAAAGTTTGAGAAAAGGAAAATCTGCCGATATTTTTAATAAAAACTCGAAATAAAAATTTGTAGGGAAAAAAAAATTGATTTGACAATTTTCTGCATTTCAGACGCGGTATTTTGGCATTTCAAAACCAATGCGCGCGCAAGCTTTGAGACGAACCTTTTATTTTGTTTGGCCTTACAAAAATCCCATGGTATCGACTATCGTTGCGCCACCCATCACTACAAAAACTTTTTTACAATAGACAAAACTTTTCTCTATATCTCGTAGTCTTGTCGACCGTTGGGGCGCCACAGATGGCCTGACCACCAGCTCTCTCCATCCTTTTCTGTTCTCTGTCTGCCAATCTCAGAGTATCACTAAGCTTCAGGTCAGTCCATTCAGATGTTGTCTTCCCACCTTCTTCTCTGCCGACCTCTCTTTCGCCCTCCTGGCACTGTGCCTTGCAATACCGTTTTGGCAAGTCCTGTTGATCGTGACACATGTCCATACCACTGTTGCTTGCGTCTTTTCACTGTGGTTAGGAGGTCTTTATAAGCGCCGAAGGCTGCAACAATTTGTTTCTGACTTCGTCGTTGGTGATGTGGTCTTTGTAGGAAATACCAAAGGAGTTTGTGAAGGCACCACATCTCTGCAGCCTGGATTACTCCATTGGAACAATTATTTTGGGTTTCACACATGAAAAATAGTGAATTTATTACGCATTTTGTCTTGGTGCGAGAATTTGGCCACTAAATCGGTGGGCAAATTTGTCCACCTGCAAGAACTGGCATGCAGCAGCGCAGCATGGACTTATAATGGGCTATTCCAGATAATACATACACCCCCCCTGTGGATGACACCGGATGTCCAGACAAATATCACCATATTTTGCCGTGGATATCCGGACAAAAATGAAATGATATTGAAAATTATCCAGGGAATTATCAGAGTTGATCCTCAAATATCCAGGTAATTGTATTTTTATTTTGTATTTATTTTTGATTGATGATAACGATATGGGGAAATATCCAGGCTTCAGTGTAGATCAAACTGGATATCCGGAATATCCAGGCGGATATCCGGAAATATTCAGCATTTCAGCAGAAATTCCGAACAGTCTTATTATTTTTTGTATCGTATCGCATATCACTGTGGATGACTCCGGATATCCGGAAATATTCAGACTTCAGCAGAAATTCCGAACATTTTCTTAAGTTTGTATCGCGTATCTCTGTGGATGACTCCGGATATCCGGGCAATATTCAGGATGACTCCGGATATCCAGGCAATATTCAGGATGACTCCGGATATCCGGCAATATTCAGACTTCAGCAGAAATTCCGAACATTCTTAAGTTTTGTATCGCATATCACTGGTGGATTACTACGGATATCCGGAAATATTCAGACTTTCAGCAGAAATTTCAACCATTCTTAAGTTTTGCATCGCATATCACAGTGGATGACTCTGACATCCGGAAAATATCCAATATTCATTCATTAGCAATATCTAACAATATCATTCAATATCCAGGTGAAAATGCTATATTTTCTTCAATTTAACAAAAGTAACCCCCCCCCCCCCCCGTAATTTGATACATTTGTTTTATCAAGCTGAGCAGGAATTGGTTAGTTGACAATTGCAACAGTGGCCAAACCTATAGCTACGAATCTGCGTAGTATTAAATGTTCTTTTTTAACGTTCTTAATTTTGTTCAATTTCATTTAACACCACCACAGGTCACAACATTTTTATTATTGAGATATTTCATCTTTAAACAAAATCACTGAGGAGAAGCACCCCCGAAATTGTATTATTGTATACTTTTTCTTCTCTGTCATTTGACACCTCATTAGTAATTAGTTTAAAATTGTGATATTTATTTTTGAAAAATACCCAATTATGAGGAGTGGCATCTTGAATTAATATTATGGGTTTTTTTTTAAAACTTTTACACATTTATTTGTTTCTGTTTTATAATTAAGCTCGACTAGCAAGTATTTTCTGTAGAAAAATCTCATAACTTTACTATATCACGATGGAAATCTGCTTCCAAGTATAAGGAATTGTCAACATATTTTCCCAATTTTCATCATAATAAAGCATTCCGTAATTGTGTTCACTTGTGTACAGTTGCGATCATATCCGCCAACTCTGGTAACGGAGTTAAAATGGAATTCATTTAAGAACCAAAAAACACTCAGAAAATAAACCTTAAGTTTTAAGTAGGAAGCATTGTTGCTCTGTAATTATTAATACAACTTACAAGATATTTTAGTTGAGTTTCATGGTTATAAATGCAATTTGACCAAATATATGCATTTCTCGGGAAAAATCACAGATTCCATGGAAAAGATCGCATAATATACCTTTCTATACTGATTTTGTTCTATTTCAGTTTTCAAGCTTTTTTTTACAAATTAATCACATGCTTTTCTTTTTTTAATTGTGAGGACTAGCACACAGAATCATTTTGTTTATACATTATATTATATATGCTTTATCTAATCGTAACAGTAACACCATTTAGTTTTGAGATACTTTATTTAACCAATTGATCCCAAATCTCTTAAAATAATAGATTCCCTAGTCATGATGACTATTAATAGCCATTTAACCTGACCCCTATCCTTACAACACTAACCCTGTAAATGTAACCAAATAAAATATTGTAACTGTAGAATAAAAATATATAAAAAATGTAACAAATAAAGACCCTCTAAAATGACTTTACTATATATAGGAGCTTAAAGGTAGATGACCCGATCACATTCCGATTTTCAACTTGAAGTTTTCTATTCTACATGAAAGGTCATCCTTAAAAAAGTCGTGTTCCAAAGTTTGAGTTGCATAGCTCTAATGGTTCTTATTTTAGACGCACAAGATGCTGTGAACTGTACCCATTGAGTTGTACACAAACTATATCGGTGGTATACCACCATTCGCGGTAATTCGCCGTTATTTCATCGATTTCTCCGTAATTATACCGATTTAGGCCGTCAAATTTCAGTATGATGATGAGAAAAATACGAGCTTTCATATGATATGAAAATCTCCGTATGTTTGAAATAATTCTGTGTTACGAAAATGTGATCGGGTCATCTACCTTTAAAAGGGATAATATGGTAAGGCAAAATAGGGGGGAAATTGACAACAGTCTCAAGTTAATTAAAATTCATTTAGATACAGGCTGTCCCAAAATGATATCGATGCTCAAAATTCAATATTCTTTTCATCCTTAAAGGCATATTATGTGATCTTTTCGAGAGAGTGCCCTCTATTTATGATTTTTTTTAGAAAGTAGATTTTCTTGCAGATTTACATTTCTGATCATAAATTGTACATACATTCCAAGTTACAGAGCAATACGATTCCTAATTACCTCAAAATCATAGTTTTAGAGTGAATTTAGAGTGAAAATATAAACTGTCGTGTTACACACCTGACTTTTATTTTCACTCTAAAAACCATGATTTTGAAGTAATTAAGAATCGTATCGCCCTGAAACTTGGAATGTATACGATTTATGATAAGAAATGTAAATCTGCAAGAAAATCTGCTTTCAATTTTTTTTTGATGTTGAGGGTGTTCCCTGGAAAGATTACATTATACCTTTAAATCAATGAGATTAGATGTGTTGTTTTTTCACATGTGATACTGTCTTAATCTCTTGTCTGCTAATAAATATATTTCGTTCCTTTCTATTTTAAACTACAGTATTGTTGTGTTATATTTATTATATGGTTGTTCAAATCATTAATAATTCTTCATTATGATTCAATTTGAAGAGTAAAAATGGATCGTCACACATGAGTGATCCCATGGTTTGTTTCTGTATGAGCTAGTTTTGAGGCTAGACTTGAGGGACATTTATGAAGTGGTCATGGGTAATTAAGCAACTGTAGTGTAATAAGCAGTTGCTTATACTTTTACATTGGGATGGAATTTCTTACAAATCTTGATATTCATTCAATATTATTGACATATAAAACCCAACATACAGGTATAGTCAAATAGCACACATACAATGTAGAAAACATACACTAGAGTACAATGCGCATAGTGCATCCATGCGCTTCAGTTCATGAATACAATTTACATCATGCATGAGACAAATTAATGCTGGTGCGCCATAGAACGAATATCAAAAGCAGCATTAAAACCCTAACACTACCATATACCCCAAAATACCACGACTGGGCACGTTGGTACCACCCGGCGTGGAAGTTTTTTGATGAAAAAATGGACCCAATACATACAGTCTGGGCAATACACTGCCCAGAACTGTGCTTGACAGCCGTGGTGAAGTGTGGAATCCCTCGCCTCTGGTGCGAGAGGTCCCTGGATCAAATCCCGGGGGGATCGGGGGGATATTTTGGTCGATTTTCCGCGTTGAAGAACAAATTCTGAAAAAAGTGGGGGGAAGTGTTAGGGTTAACAAGCACTTTTTTGAATTTTTTTTTTTCCTTCAAAAATTTTCTAAGTTTTGTTAATATAACCCTAACACTACCATATACCCCAAAATACCACGACTGGGCACGTTGGTACCACCCGGCGTGGAAGTTTTTTGATGAAAAAATGGACCCAATACATACAGTCTGGGCAATACACTGCCCAGAACTGTGCTTGACAGCTGTGGTGAAGTGTGGAATCCCTCGCCTCTGGTTCAAATCGGGGGGGGGGGGGGGGGGGGCGGTATTTTGGTCGATTTTCCGCGTCGAAGAAAAAATTCTGAAAAAAGTGGGGGGAAGTGTTAGGGTTAACATAGTTAGCAATTATTTTAAAAATATCAAAATCAGAAGCACACACAATATTGATAAAAGTATCATACTCATCAGAATTAATATATATATTTAAACATCCCTGAAAAGATGATAACAGTGTACTGCGAGGACGATTATATGCCGTACACTTCATAACAAAGTGAAACTCGTCCTCAACCTTATTTTGGGTAGGCCCTACACAACTGACAAATTCTATTTTCAGGAGGTATTCTTGGTATTGAGTGACGCCCAGTTTCAATTCGAAGATTATGGGCACTGATACGTAATTTACATATAATGATCTTTGAGATCTATTTAGAATATATATGGAGATAATTTTCACATTGGAAAGTTGATTTGAATTTACAATAAGTACGAAGTTTGGGCTGATATAGTCCCTTTTTTACTGTTTAAACTTTTTATAACCTCACCGGACTTCATCCTCCAATGTGTAAATGAAATCTAAGCCACAGCTAATTCATCCAATGCCACTTTATTAGCTATTTTGTGGTAATAACAGTTTAATGTTGAAAGATCTTTCTGATGCTAAGCTGACACAAGACACTTGGGAACAAATAGTCACAGTGATTCTGTACACACATTATTTTCGTGGCAAACATATTTTAACGTTGAAGATATTAGCCCCTCGTAAAGATTAGTCTACATGTAGCAGACTATTTATCATTAGGCACCTAAGAAAACAATACTACAAAATACATGCCTGTTAATGGTTGTTGATACAAAATATTTTGTTGCCAAACATATTTTGATATTGAACATTTAGCTTGTAAACATTGCGCAGCCTAATGAGTATGTAGACATTTACTTTGGTACATAACATTTGATTTGTGTCTTACATTGTACTCTTATGATACACCAATATTTTGTTGCCAATCATGATATTTTAATATCGAAATATTGGTTTTTTAAGCATTTTAATACCAACTCGTCTCACTTTTCTTAAAATTGCGCATGCTTTGGTTTAAATATCGAACCAAATCTTGAGAGTTTTCAGTACTCAACATGTTTATAGATCATCAATACAAACATTAATAGATTTGTGTAACACATGCACCCCCTCTTATTTAACATCCGGAGCTTATTAACTCTACGGGCAGGGTAGTCAAGTTAAATTTGACAGGTTAATTTGGTCGTGATAACGACGTGGAGTTAGCAAAAATATGGTATATATATAAGGTATTTTATCACGGGTCATAAAATATTTAACTCGAGTTAAAAGTCAGGTCTGAACGCAGCTAAAGAGTGATTGGTGGCGATTTTTCGGTCATGATTTAAAAAAACATTATATAGCGTACGACACGAGTTACAGTTTTTGGTCGCGGTTAATTACGGTCTCAGATTTGATTTGTTTTGCGTGATTTTCTCGGTTAGGGTTGCAAATTTATAGGGAAATCACAGGAAATCACGTTTTTCCGGGGCCTATACGATGTATACAGGAAGCATTAGCCCTTTTTATGGTATTCAAACCTCTGGGAGTAAAAAAACCCCAATATTAAAACAAAAGAAAATAGAGTGCCCTCTGTTGGCCGAAAAACAATACAAAACAAAAGAATTCAAAATGACTTGAAATGAATTTTTGACAATAAAATTGTCACAATCTAGAAAACCGTACCTCCGATCAATCTCAAATTTCAGATTATTGTGGAGCTCAGCAAGCTCTATTAAAATATTAAATAAAACATTATCCATAGGAACAACCTTAAAGATCAAATTTAAATCTAGAAAATTGAAAAATGAAAAGAAGAAAAAATTGGGGAAACAAATTGGGAAACAAAAAATGCAACACTAGTTTTTACGATTTTAGGGTTGGTCGCTGAGGGTAACACATTTTTTGTTGTTGGTCTAAGGTATAATAATAAGCTATCTTTTAGGCATAGTAAAAAAAATGACATGTTTCCCGTCCGGACTTTTTAAAAAAAGGAGGAGGGAGGGTCTTACTATTTACTATTTTCCCATTTTTTGATATTTTTTTCAAGATGGCCGCCAAGTCGAAAGTGACCAACTGACTGTGTTGCAGACACTCCTAAACAGTATTTTCCACTCTAATTGCCAGAGGAATACAAATATGAAAAGGTTTACCTTAATATAGAGCCAAGTACGCATTGTTTCTTTATGTTTTCGTCATTTTTCAGGTTGAATGAGGAACAAAACATCATTGATCGAAAGGATAGGCCTACATGTGTCCCCTAATTGCAAGCAATTGCTACGTGAAGTTAGGTATATCGGTCCCCATGGGCCATGGTACTATTTGAGAAGCCATGTCAATAATTCTGTGTCATGTATGGCATGAACATGCTATGAAATGATACAGCATTTCTAGCTATTACACCTACCATTCCTATGGGCAAAAAAAAAAATTAAAAAAATTAATAAAAAAAATTAATATTTTTTTTTTAGTGATTGATCCTTTGATTCCTATTGCCGCAATAGGAATCAAAGGATCAATCACTAAAATTTTTTTTTTTTTAAATTTAAATTTTTTTTACAGAATTTTCGGAAATAGTAAATAGTAAAAAATAGGAGGCGGCGGCCAAAAAGGAGGCGGGCGGGGACGGGAAACATGTTTATTTTTTTACTAGGCCTTATCATGTTTCAATAAAATGCCCAAGAGATAACTAAACGGCAGGCTGCGTAGCTCTATCACCTTTTAAGCAATCCTTGCTTGCTTCTGATTGGATAGGTGTCATTTTCCATGGCGTAGCCTGGGGCAGGGGGCCATTGCCCCTCCCTCCTAAAAATACCCCGTCGGTACGTGGGTATTTCCACAGTAATGATACCTTTTCTTGTTTGTGGCTCTAAATCTTGTTTCAAATTGATTTTCTAGTTCATATTTGGCCAACACTACTGTAAAGTATAAGCAGGGAGATAGCGAGCAAAATTTCAGAATCCTAGCTTAATTTTGATTTTTTTTTTTGTACACAAACCATATAGTAACGGTTGTAACATTTTTTTGACACAGGATTCATATCCTATATTATAATGTATTAATAGATCGTCAGATCTAGCGCCTATATCACGCATGCGCAGTATCAATACATTGAGTCTAATAACATGTCATCTTAAGATAAACCACGATCACAAGAGTGTCTGTTTATTTACGTAGATAAATCTAATACTAGATCGCATAACATGGTGTCAGAGTGGGATTTGACATTGTATATTGCTCCCGCCCATGTTGAACCAGGTTTTGATGCCAAGGATTCCTGAATTCTTCGAGAAAAAACGATTTTAGCAACATCGTGTGGGCGTTAAACAGAAGAAAAGTTTCGCAAGTGACAGACGAGAAAAGATTCCACGAGCCACTGCGCATTGGATTTGACGCAGCTGGGCTACAAGCTGTAAATAACACTTTAGCGAAAAGTAAATAAAACTTGGCGAGCGAGCAGCATTGCTTGAATTGCAAGAACGAGATCAGCGATGATGATAAAGACAACTCATCCAGCGAGAACAAATATGATAGTTCGTCGTGACTCGTGAGAGAATTAATAGTTCAAGCTTTAATAGAATATACAAGCAGAGACTGAAAGAATAGAATTTATCCAGCAAGAAGGACTAAAATAAAGGCTGTTGATAGACTGTGATGAAATAACTGTTTTATAAATAAGAATTGCGATTACCAGCATGAATTCCTGGTAAGCCATTCAACAAGAGACTGTTTCGAATGTAAGCCCAGGATCTGGTAAGCCATTCAACAAGAGACTGTTTCGAATGTAAGTCCAGGATCTGGTAAGCCATCCAACACAATGAATGTTCAGGATGTAATTCCAGAAAAGAGAAACTTTGCGACATATATAAGCCGTTCAACGATAGAATGCAACGTAGCTGAGATAAGCGATAGATTGGTATGGTAAGCTGTACAACGATGATAGATGCAGTTTATAATGAAATACCAGCAACGACGCTTGATAAAGACTGGTATGGTGAGATAAATTCTATGAACAGTAAATAGCCTACGAGAATGTTATGATAAACAGAGCCTTGACGGAGAGAAATAAAATGAGAAATGAACTTGTCGATCGCTTCGCTGAGAGAAAGCTACAAAATGATATGACAATGTTCGAGACGTCCATGCTGAGACTGATATAAATACGAACTCTGCTGAGAAAGAGAGCTGCAAAGAAAGAAAGAAAATGGATTGCAACATCTGAATAAGAATAATATAATAGGCCATAGGATGCCTTAGCAGATTGCAACATTTGTTTATAAATATATTCTCTTTTATACAAAAAAGGCTACATAGTTATACAATAATAAAGCCACCTCTTATTTTCATAACAGAGGAAGATGGACAATTATATGGATTATTATCTGAACTTTAGATTCAACATCAGACTGTTCAATCATGTGCTCACAAAGAAGCATACTGTTTATTTCAAATAACTTGACAGTTGATATCTACTTGATCTACATCATAATCATATTATATTTAAATGCAATAATGCATTGACTATAAATCTACTTCCATAAAGGAAGGGAGATGTTACAGGATTCATATCCTATATTATAATGTATTAATAGATCGTCAGATCTAGCGCCTATATCACGCATGCGCAGTATCAATACATTGAGTTATTAACATGGTCATCTAACCTAAAGCACGGTCTCCTAGAGTCCTCTTTATCTAACGTGATATATCTAATACTAATCTACGTTACAATACATATGTTACAACCGTTAACTTTTCAATTTTGACATACAAAATATAAAAGGCTAAATCTTGAAAAGTTGACCATGTATGTGGGTTGTGCTTATTTCTTCAGTTGATGGACATCAATTACTTGAAACAAAACCAACTGGGGGTAATTTTGATAAATATCAGGGTCTGGAGACCTGTCGGAATGCGTAACGGGTGTAACGTATGTCAATGTTACAACCGTTATAAAATTAGTCATGAAATGTCATAAAATGTCATGAAACTTGAAAAAATTACAATATTTCAAAGTCCTTTCCCATTATTCAGGTAGCCTTAATGTGTTGAATTACAAAAATCTAGGAAAGACATTTTATGACATTTTGTGACTGTTTTTATAACGGTTGTAACATTGACATACGTTACAACCGTTACGCATTCGGAGAGTTCTCCAGACCCTGATATTGATCAAAATTACCCCCAGTTGGTTTTGTTTCAAGGAATTGATGTCCGTCAACTGAAGAAATAAGCACAACCCACATACATGGTCAACTTTTCAAGATTTAGCCTTTTATATTTTGTATGTCAAAATTGAAAAGTTAACGGTTGTAACATATGTATGTCAAAAAAATGTTACAACCGTTACCATAGGGTTTGTGTATAAAAAAAAAATCAACATTAAGCTAGGATTCTGAAATTTTGCTCGCTATCTCCCTGCTACTTTACAGTAGTGTTGGCCAAATATGAGCTAGAAAATCAATTTGAAACAACATTTAGAGCCACAAACAAAAAAAGGTATCATTACTGTGGAAACACCCACATTCATGATTGTGACCATGCAATTTTTTTTTTTAAATTTGTTGCCAGGTTTGAAGACAACCCTTGACAAGTGACCCTGGCTAGTACGCTACTGGGAAAGCCCAAAAGGTGACTTTTGACAATTATTGAAATTCCGATCAAATGTTGAATTCCAGTTGGTTATAGCATAGATCCTTGAGAAGAATGTTTTAGATATCAGTGCTTTTTTCAGAATGTAAAAGTTAAAAGATAAATTTTTGATATTAAATATAAGTCTTAATATAGCATCTCTAGTATAGAACTGGAGTCGGTCAATCACGACCTTAGTATACACTGATTTCTAACACCCTGTCTCCTTCTTTCTGGTCTGCCGACATCAGCGACCGAGATCATTGTCATTTGTCATCAAATGTCATGAATATAACCAATTTTAATCGAGACATGCTTAGAAACAAATGACAAGACTTGGTCAAGTTCTTTAGATGGATTTGTGATTGAAATCAAAGGCTTTCCTAGGTCCCAGGTTTTAACACGTCATGTTAATACGCTACCGTAAAACGGGGTGGATAGGGACAGTTTCAGCACTCTCTAGATTGTAGTTTTTTTAATGTAGCCTATGAGCCAAACTGTTTAGCACATTATTATGTCCATCTATGTCTTTGAACTGCCACTATAAATTATTTAAAATATGTGATGGGTATATATTTTTTTCTTACAAAGGTCGGTGTCCCTATTCGCCCCGATGTCGGGGCCAATAGGGACAGCATTATTCTGGGTAGGAAAATCACTAGATTTGAAGAGTTTTTACCTGTTTTATTCTGCATATGGGTGAATATGGATAATGAATGAGTTTTGAAAAACCCAAACAATCACTTTTAATTAGTTTTTACCATTATAACTATTCAAAATTATTGTTTAACAATATTTCTTAGACGTGTCAGTTTAATAACAAGGAAATAAATATTTGACTTATTTAGGTAGCAATTTATCTAGGTGCTTGAAGATCATAAAATATCACTTGTTATTCTTTGAATTGAGCTTTATATTCTAATTGATATGTAACAATTCAGTATCAAATGTTCATCTTTTCTTTTTCTACAAATATGGAGATAAATATTATGTGTCATTAAATGTGAAAAATACTAAGTGAACAAAATAGCACCTCATCTCTCGGAATATTAGCATGAAGTACATTTGGCACACTTTTGGAGTTGGTTTATGACATAAAGTTATATAGTAGCAGTTTTAACAAGAAATATGAACATTTCTGGTCAACAATGGCAAAATAACACAAATTAAAGCTTTCAATCAAGCGTTCATAGAACTGGGTCGATAGGGACATTTATACACTTATCCAGACCATAATTGTCCTAATTTGTACTCAAATGAGTCAAACTTTTGAGATGATATTATGTCCACATAATACAAAGCCTTTAAACTGCTCTTTCAAAAAATTAAATATATGGAGTTGGTATAATATTTTCATTAAAAATGTTGCTGTCCCTATTGACCCCAGATTTTACAAATTTTACGGGAAAATGCAAATAAACTTGAAATGTAAAAGCCTTTCAAAATGTCTTACCAATGTCAAAGAGTATGTCGAAGAACCTTAAAAGCGAGGTCCTGGTGCATTTCTAGCTCATTTGTCCAAATTATGCAGTTAGGAGCAGGACAGTTTTGACCACACCATTTTCAGTGGGTTTTTTTCGGACACCTTTATTCTCGACACCCTGGGCTCCACATTTGTTCTTTCACATCAACTGCATGAACCATTTCCTGAACACTATTAAATTGCTCTTTAAACATTTAGAAAAAAGAAAATAAATAATATACATCAAAATTCAAATACAAAAAATTGACATTTCAAAATGTTTTCCCATTTTTGTCCCTATCCCATGTCCCTATTCACCCCGTTTTACGGTAGCAGTTTAATTTCGCTAATTTTGCTAGGAGATCCAATTCACTAAATGTAATTTGCCGCCAGTTATATTATCTATAAGGCCCTATAACTACATACATTATAACTATGATTCTTGACTTTGACTTCAACAGGACCTGTCAGAGAAATGTTTAGGGGGGGGGGGGGGGGGTGGGTCAAAGAAGTTTTGGGTCCAATTATCAAGAAGGGGGTCAACAAAATTAGGCTTGGTTAGAAGGGTAAAAAAGTGCGGGTGTACCAAAAATAAAAATTTCCAGCCCCCTCCCAAGTATTGTGAAGATTTGGCAAGAATTAAAAATATTAGTGATCAATAAAAAATGAGAAAGGCGAAGCAACTTGTTTCATGAAGAACTCAATAAAATTTGATAAGTTTAATTATGAATGAACAAAAGTCAAGGCTTACAAAATTGAAAGGTTAAAGGGGCATTAACCCTAACCCAGCTAAATCTCACATCACTGCCAGAAACGCCACGCATATATATGCTGCTATATTGCCTCGATGACGTCACCTACCGCAGGCATATGTGGGCAGGAAGTTGCTGCCCGCATATGCGCTTGGAGTTTAGCTCAGTTGGTAGAGGGACAGACTGGGGTGCGGATGGTCCCGCGATCGAATCTCGGGGGGTGCTGGGTGATTTTTCAGGTTAAAAAAATAGTACTTTTTCCCCCCTCCCCCCGATACCCACAAAAACATAGCCGCTGCGGTATGTGGTGGAGGCAGCGCCCTCAATTACAAAATTATATGATAAAAACTGGGATTTGTATAATTTTACAATTGTATTACATGTAGGAACTTACACCTATAACTTCAGGATTAAGAAAAATCAGCCCTTTTTGTACAACAAAACGTCGCTTCAAAAATGCTGGTAGAGCCGCAACCAGCATTTTACATGGTTAAGGGTGGTATTCCAACATATTTAAAATATTGTTTATAATCAAGTTTTGCTGGGTGTTTACAATAATGGCAATTTTTAATGTTCATCTTGAATTCTGAAGTAAATTAATTAAAATTTAAAAAAAAATCAGCATGACATTGTGTCCCTTTTAATAAATGTTTTATCTTTATTTTCATTGTGATTATAAATGTTGATTTTTGTTTCATGTCGAAGCTGAAAAAATATAGTATGTTTTAAATAGTAATCACTGTTCAATTCAACAAAAACCTCCTATTAGTTAAATTTAGTTATTTAAATCTACTTTAGGACCCAGAAAATATATGTAAATATTATCAAAATGCAAACATTAGAAACTTTTATGCATGTTGCCAACATTATAAATACTCTCAAGTCTCAGCTATTTTCTTTTACTTTTTTACACATCCAGAAAACTTGACATAATCTTGAACTCTGTACACTGAATTAATGAATAATGTCTGATTGTTATAAGTTCATTCAATTATAATATGGTACATTTAGGGCACATATAAATGATCAGAACCCAAACCATTACAGTGTGTTAGTTAGCCTTGGATGTTCTAACAGGATTATGTTTTTTTCTTCTTCTTTATTCGCGCACATACTTTTTTCACTTTTGATTTATTTTAATTTTAATGTAGTCCATCCATTTATTATTTCAATAATTGAGATACATTCACAATAATAATCTAGTGCAAAAACATGCTGGAAATACGCCAGAAAACAATGTTGTTGAGATTTGTGAAATTTTACTCAGTAAAATGGGTCTAATACTTCTTGATTACTCTGCAGCATTTGACACCATCAACCATGATGTGTTCCTTAACCGACTTGTTCACAGATATGGTATTAGAGGAAGTGTGCTAAGCTGGTTTTCCTCCTATTTTCAAAATAGGTCTCAATTTATCTCTGTAAATGACAAAATTTCTAATCCTCATACTCCTCTGGAAGGCGTCCCACAAGGATCAGTTATTGGGCCACTATCATTTACCATGTACACAGCACCGCTGGAAGACGTCATTGATTTACATGATCTTGGCAAAATGATTTATGCCGATGACACACAAGTTTATATCATTTTTGATAAGGATGACCACTCATCCCTCATCCCAAAACTTGAAACATGCATCAATGCTATTAAACTGTGGTCAACTGCCAATGATTTGAAACTTAATGATGATAAAACTGAGTTTCTCCATATTTCATCCCGATTCAGAAATTCATCTCCTTTGGAACATGTTCAAATCTGTGACTCTTTGATTGAACCAGTAAAGAGTGCTCGCAATTTGGGAGTCATTGTTCAAAATGATTTGAAAATGGATGTCTTTGTCAAAAACATATGCCGTTCTGCTTCATTTGCTCTGTATCGTATTGGACAGATTAGAAAGTTTCTCGACAGAAAATCAACTGAAATGCTGGTACATGCATTTATTACATGTCGCTTAGATCAATGTAACAGTCTTTTACACGGCCTTCCAAATTCGCAGATAAACAAGCTTCAAAGAATTCAGAACTCTGCTGCAAGATTAATCACTCTTTCACGCAAACATGATCACATAACTCCAACTCTCTGTGATCTGCACTGGCTGCCTATTAAGTATCGTATTGTGTATAAAATATTACTTCTGACTTATAAATGTCTTCATGGTACTGCGTAAAGTTAATAGCACTTATAATAAATTATATGGAATAATGATCAACTGTTAAACATTATGTCCAGTGCAGTAAAGTCATAGATTACAGTCTATGATATTAATAGTACGATAGGTACGTGTTATGCCTTGTTCTCTCGAATATTTTTTTTTTTTTTTTTTGAAGAAAAAAAAAACTTTTTTTTAAAAACTTTTTTTTAAAACTTTTTTTTTTTTTTTCCCTCCCCGAAAAAGTGGTACGGCAGCTGCCGTACCTGCCGTAGCGGTTCCGACGGGCCTGATATATATTCTTGTATCACCCAAAAATACTAACGCGCACATCTTCTGCGCCACACTAAAAATATTGGACGGCAATTTTTTTTTGAATATTGGTCACACATCCGGGAACTTTGGTGCTTAATACTCAAATACACACTTTTATTGTTACGTTGGAAGGCCCATATAAATAATAATGAATGATATTGTTAGAACTTATATTGCTAAAGAATAAATATTGGATATTTTTTCTGGATATCCGAGTCATCCACTGTGATGCGATACAAAACGAAGAATGTTCGGAATTTCTGCTGAAAATCTGAATATTTCCGGATATTCGGAGTCTAACTGCTGAAAGTCTGAATATTTCCGGATATCCTGAGTCATCAACCATACAAAAAAAACCTTAAGAATGTTTCGGAATTTCTGCTGACAGTCTGAATATTTCCGGATATCTGGCTGGATATTCCGCATGTCCAGTATGATCCGCACTCGAGGCCGGATATTTTCCCCATATCCGTATCACCAATCGATTGGTCCAATTAAAAAGCAGTGCATCGAACGATTATCACGCTGCACATAATTGTCATCGGTTATCCGGGATATTTTGACAGATACCACTTGTGGATATCCGGCATTTTTAAACATTTGGCGACATGTCATCCACAGGGCATTCCAGTATAATTGTAACCGGATATCCGGGATATTTCTCAAATACCGCTTGTGGATATCCGGCATTTTTAAACATTTGGCGACATGTCATCCACAGGGCATTTCAGCACAATCATCACCGGATATCCAGGATATTTTTGAAATACCACTTGTGGATATCCGGCATTTTAAAAACTTTGGTGACATGTCATCCACAGGGGTTCGAAAGGGGGCATAAATACCTGGAAAAATCATATCCGGTTGAAATTCAGCTTGAAATTGTGACACTGGATATCCGGACAAAATAGAAGCATTCAAGGGACATCCGGTCATTTTACAAATATTAAGCCTGGAAATCCATCACTTTCGTGCAACTCAACAAAATGTCATCCACAGGGGGGGTGATGTATTATCTGGAATAGCCCAATTGCATGCAGCATGGTGACTGGTGAATTGAATACTGAACACAAAACTATCACAGTGAAGTTTTGACTCTCTTTAATCATACTCCTCTTTGTTGGTACAATTACCTTATAATGCAAACCAATGATTTATCTTCTTAAAAACATTGCAACAGAACATATTTTCCTTCTCACATTATTGTCATGTTTACAAAATGTCTGTGGGCAGAATGGATGACCTTTGACCCATTCCCACGCTATTTCACTACCTTTCAAATTAAAAGTGGTCGTGCATTTTGAACAAATAGAATATCATTTATATTTTGTAAAATCCAAAATGAATGATGTAGGTTGATGTTATTTATTCCTATAGTAAAATTTGTATATCTATTTTATACAATCATACTTTGATAAAACAGTTTAGGACATTTATATATGACGCGAACTAATATTTGTTGGAAATCTTGCAAAAGGGCATTTTAAACAGCGTCAATTACTAATGATGTCATGAACAAATATTTGATGTGTGTGAAAGAATACAGCAAAGTGGTAGCAAAAGTGCACGAAGGATGCAGTTTACGACCGGTTACACCCAGCGGCCAATCAATTATCTCGATCGCAAACAGTAGTCGGTGTCATCGGAATGTGAAAAGATAAAAGAAAACAAAGTGTGTATTGTACCTATTTTTGCTTTGGCAGTGACGTTATAAGGAACGCTGTGCGGTATAATGATCAACAAGTTTTTGAAGGTATTATTTTATTGATGATGGTTTTTCATCTTATTGACATTTTTTAGGCAAATCGCAATCGTCGAACGTAACGATGATTGATGTTATTGTTATGAACTCAGTCCATACTCCATCATGCAGTCCTAGCAGGTGGACAAATTATCCAGCCCTGGGCCCTGGCAAATAATAATATGCCCGCTAAGCTAAGTGGGCATATTTGCCAGTATTTACAGTCAATCCAAAAGTAGAGCTTCCGCTCAAAAGAGTGGGATTTTCTATCCTTTACGCTTTACACTTACAAGTTACAGTTACAGTTTACACTTTACAAATTCATTCCGTGCAGGTGTCCGAATTGTCCAGCCCTGGCAAATTTGCCAGTGCACTGGCAAATATGCCCGCTAAGTGGGCATATTTGCCAGTATTTACAGTTAATCCAAAAGTAGCGCTTCCACACAAAAAATGGCATATTCTACCCTTCATATATCAATTGTTTAACTCAATACCTAAATATTTTGTGTCGCTTCAAAAAAATTCTTGGTTGCGTTTTGCCAGAAAAATGATGAAATTTCAGTAATTTTTGGCAAAAACTAAATTTTTGAAATTTCATTTTCAAGCTTTCATTGAAAGTGCACTATTACATTAACAAACAGGGAATCCTCTACTCTTAGGCCGAAAAAAAAAATGAGTTGACTTTCTCTTTTCGACCGACCGACCCACATTTTTGGGAATCTAGGGTCGCTATTTTTTTTTTTTTTTTTTTTTAAATGAAAGAAGCACATAAGGCCCTTCACAATAAATTGTGTGTTTCCGGTTACAAATTTGAAAAAGAGGATGAGGCGACTTTTTATTATTTATTATTTATTAATTTGGGGATTTTATTATTTGGGCACGGTTCAAATTAATATCGGCACCGCTTCAGTCTTTTGACTGACAACGAAAGGTATATAGGCCTACACCATAAAACAAAGGCTATACAATGTTGATTGATCAGCAAGTATGACTATGACCATGCCAGCAGGGGAGGGGTGGGAATTAAGATGGACGAAAATAGCTACCAATTGTTTTTATTAAACAAAATGTTGAAAAAGGGACCACCGGAGATACCAAACAAAATAAATATACAATTAAAAAAGGGGTCATTTGATATGCAAACTGGCATGTTTCTGCCAGTTCTGTTCTACAGTAGACCTACTCCCACCCCTGGGGTTGCATGTCACTTTGGTTCAACTAAGGTAACGTATTTGAAAAATTAAACTGTTTTTTATGCATAGAAAATAAAAAGCTAGAAACTACAACGGCAAAACACAAAATCCATTTTAATACTCGGTTGTATGAGTTTTGGTCATTGGACAGCCCCCGACCCAATACAGCAAAGTAACATATTTCCTCCCATCACTCATCCTCCCTCACCCCCGGACCACCCAAATGATACCCACCCGACCCCACCCCACCACAGCAAAAGTAAGTAAAAAGTTTTAACGGGTTCGCCGTCGGACAAGTTTAGCTGTCAAGCTTTCGTCAGGATTAGCTCTGACTTCTTCTGGACCAAATTATTATAATATTAAATAAAACATAGAGATTGCCACTTCTCTTGTTATCATCATTTGGGCTGCCCCTTGCCCGATGATTTGAGAGTAGGTGCCCTTCCTAAAGAGACGTTCAGATGGATTGCCGCTTCCACTGAACACGTAGGTTGCCACTGGCTGGCCTACTATATTTGGTTCTAATAGAACCTCCAAAGGACTGCCCCTTGACCAATGGAAATAACGTAGAGACTGCCCCTGGTCTACTACAGACTACAAAAGTCTAATGCACAGTAGTGCGGTCACTGATCAGTAAAGATCGTTTGACGCTGTAACGAACTTGAGCAGGGTATATAATGGTTCATTGGTGATGATGTTATTTCTATTGGAATTATTCAAATAAATACTATACAAATCGATTACAATCGATTACACACTATCTGGATTCGTAAAACATACAAAACTAAATAAAATATCCAATATTTATACATTTACTTGGTACTCGCTAGACTTGAACTGTGCTGAAGAAAGTTCAGGCCAACGTAGTTTCAAGTATTGTCTTGTCATGACGGGTGTGTCAAACGATCAATAACCTGAAGCATGCGATGTAGACTATATTCCATCTCTTACACTACAGTTCATTAATACGATTACGCATTGCCTGTAATATGCAATAGACACTTGTAATATAGGCCTACTACAGCGACTCATCGATTTCGTGTTACTGGCAAGTCACGATACGAACGCAATGATCAACAATGAAATTCGGGTCTAAAAATGTGCGAAATAGATGGGAAAACAGCATTTTTTCAAAGGGAAAATGTAATATAATAAAATATTATCAAATAATAAAATATATGACGAGGGGGGACTTTTGGACGCGCGCTCGTAACAGGAAACACACATTTTATTGTGAAGGGCCTAACAATAAGGAAAATGAAAAAGTGCTTTTGAGTAGTATCTGCTCGTTTAAAAATCAAATCAAATAATAAAAAAAATCTAAAAAAAAAAATCTTTAAATGTGTTTTTGTGTACAGTAGTAGGCCTATCCCTGTTTTAAATTTTTCAAAATTAATTTTTTTTTTTTTATTCAGACCGTCCGACCCAGTCAACTTTTTATTGGCCTTATTCAGTTATTGTGTACTTATTGGTGTACACACACAAATCCTTTCCCCAGCAGATTTTTACTCCGTTGGAACAATTATTTTGTGTTTCAAACATGAAAAATAGCGAATTTATTACGAATTTTGTCTTGGTGGGAGAATTTGGCCACTAAGTCGGTGGGCAAATTTGTCCACCTGCAAGAACTGAATTACAGTAATATTTTGTGTCTCGTCAACAAAAATCTTGGTTGAGTTTTACCAGAAAAATGATGAAACTTTCAGTCATTTTGTGGCAATTTTGCCAGTATTTACAGTTAATCCAAAAGTATGCCTAGCGCTTTCACATAAATATTAAATGGCATCTTCTGTATTCTATTCTTCATTTAGGCTATCGATAGCTGAATTCGATACCAAAATATTTTGTGTCGCTTCAAAACAATTCTTGCATTGTTGCGTTTTACTATAATCAAAACAAAAATTGTTGATCCAATCGCTCGCGATCATTACAAAGGTTGAGCCTGTCCTTGCATGCATTGCGTTCCAAAACATTCGCAATGCGGCGTAGGGTCGTGTTGACTATGGCCCCGCGATTGATCAATTGCCTGTCCTATTTGTTTACTAATAAGTAATATACAAGTATTAGGCCTAACAAAAATAAATTGTTGTTTCCGGTAACCCGACCGACCCTCTTAAAACCTGCCGACAGTAAAAATTTTATCAACATTTTGAAAAAATAAAATTTATTTTCTACCTACCGTTCGTATTTTTTCAGTCCAAATTTACGGAAATGTATTGAGAGAATAACAATTATACATTCCCATTTAGTTTTTTACTTTCCCATTTTGCCGAAGGACCAATTTGAATGTACCCATTTCCATGAATTCTGCAACAATTCTGAAGTTTACTTTCCGTTCGTCCGTACGCCTAAAAGTTTATTTCCATTCATCAACAATAGCGCAGTATTTGCGGTTATCGCAATAATTACGTATTTTTAGGTACCACCAACAAACCAACCAACCACATGGAATGACGTAGCGTAACATGGTAAAAATAACAGACTGGGAACCGTGTGGAACAGAAAAGAAATATCATATTATTAACCTCAGTTCGGGCATGCAAAAGTCTCTCGCGCACGTGTTGAGAAGTAAAGCGCATTATCACGTTGTTCAAAGCAGATTGCTAAAAGGTTAATGCTTGTTTACATCGATAAAGTAATTCCCCAAGTTTAGCAAAGTACGATTGAAAGAAAAACATTTATTTTTTAATTAGAAAATGCAGTGTAGGCCTATTTACATTTAATGAATTATAATAAAATAATGAATGAAATTTGCCTCGGAAGATGGCGTTCACTGTTCAGACCGGGCGTTCAGATTGCAATGACGGTCAAAATTCGGAAGCTTTGCAATTAATTTACATGGTGAATCTAAAATAATATTTTTTTGTAAAATTTTTTTTTTTCCCAAACCGACCGACCATCTTTTTTTGTCAGCATGTTACCGGAAACAAACATTTATTTTTGTTAGGCCTTACATGTATGTCACATCTTCCGGTTTTACTGCGCCCTTGTTATCGCGAATGACACGGTTACGCACCAGTCATTAGTCGTATGGGACGCTGGGGAATCGTATACGCTGAGATCGACACATATTTTTGTTTTAATTATAGAAAAAAGATGCCATTTCAGCAACAACAAAAAATGGTAATTTATTTTCAAGCTTTCATTGAAAGTGCAAATTTATACATTAAGAAACATGGAATCCTCTACCTTTATTACTGCTGATAGATTTACTCAATACTTGAATATTTTGTGTCACCAAAAATCAAGAATTATCAAACAGTTTTTTCCAAGATTTTATTGAAATGATTTATTGTGGGATTTGACAAAGCAAAACTCACATTGTTTAATGATGAGGATATACCAAATACCAAATACAACCTCATCACACATACGCTGTAGTCACAATTTTGACTCTTTATTATATTAAAAATGGATAAAATGAAGAATGTGATTTGACAATGATTTGTTATTCAAAATAAAATTTGATGTTCAAGATGTTTAGTACAAGCTCAAACAATTTAATTTATTCTATTCAATCCCAGACATAAGGCCAAAATAAATGGTTTGATTGTCTTCAGACCGACCCTTATTTTGAAAACTAAACAAAAAAGTTGTGTCTTTTTGCTTTTACTAGTGCAAATTAATACCAATTTTACAGACCCTTTTTTTTAAATTCCAGGTTTAGGTTGTTTGTTTTCCTTCCAGAATTTTGCTTTCCGGAAATGCACTAGCATAAAGAAAGTCAAATATCCCCATTCACATCTTAGTTGAAAGTGAATTAAAGATCAATCTAATTTAATGTGAACCCCCCCCCCTTAAATCTGACAGACAGAATGAGATGAACTCACTCTGACAGACCTTAAAACTTAAAGGGACACAAGGTCATGTTGAATTTTTTAAATTTTACTTAATTTACTTCAGAATTCAAGATGAACATTCAAAATTGCCATTATTGTCAGCATTTTTTGAATCAACGTTTTGTTGTACAAAGAGGGCTGATTTTTCTTAATCCTTGTGTGTAAGTTCATACATGTACATGTAATACAATTGTAAAAATATACAAATCCCAGTTTTTATCATATAATTATTTGTGTAATTAAGGGGCGCTGCCTCCAGCCCTCCACCACATCTCTAATGCCCCTTTAACCTTTGGATGGGATCTGTAATATTTTTATTGTTTTTGTTGTCAGTAATGTTTGGCCAAAAACACCCACCCAAATCCCCTCTCCCCCACCTGGCCCGATTTTCAACTTGATGTTTTCTAATTTACATGGAAAGTAATCCTTAAAATTGTCACATTCCAAAGTATGAGTTGCATAACTCCAATGGTTCTTATTTTAGAAGCACAGGGTCACAACAAATCTGGCCATTGAGTAGTACACAAACTAGTCTGCTGCGTTAGAGTTAGACCCTTTAATGTACCGATTAGAGAGATCACTGACTGTGACTGCTCCCCATCAGACTGCTCCCCATCCTCATGATCTTTCCTACTTACTTTGGATTTGACCTTTGGACCTCCGTATACTGTTAAACTGCGCTAAATGCAAAAACGGGGATGAGTGGGTAATGAGCAAATTGTTTTTGTGGGGTTTTGCAGGGATCAAAATTGACCAGTGGCAGACACAATAAATACAAAGTATGAATATTTATATACCGTCTTCGTCGAATTTTGAGACAAATTCAAAATGGCTATTTTCTAGCACTGGATCAGTCTAAAGTTGCAGCTTTAGGAGTATAAATAAAGCCTTGACATTGGACCTCACCCAAAATATTTTCAGTTGGCAAATTCAATATTAGCGTGTTATGACGGGGGTGTGATACTATCGTGACGTGAATTATGCATCAAAAGCATCGTCCCTAGTGTGCTTAAAGCGCAGTTCTTTGGTAGATCCAATGTCAGTAGACCGTGTATATGGGGCGGTACTCGGATGGGAGCGGTTTTTGGCATGGCGAGGTATCAGATGGTATCAGTTGTTCGATTGTGTGACAGTGAAAAATACACACGATCATACAAAGTCGACTATACATATAAACTGGCTGGTGATTAACCACCTTTGGCAGTAATTCACCACATTTTAGCCTATAATTTCTAAATAGGTCATTTCTGGCCCCTAAGATTTTACAGACATAATGAGAAAAATATGGGGATTCTTCTGATATCAAATATCTTGATGTGAAAAAAAAATCATAGCCCCAAAAAGTGATCGGAACATACACCTTTAACTATTATCCCCACATAAATAAAAAAATGCCATTTTCGGATTCCTTTTAAAATTCAAAATAAACTTTACCTATGTAATATACTAACATGGTTTACTGATATAATAATAGTTAAACCCGAAAATGGTGCATTTTTCTATCCATTTGTGTCATGACAGTTCAAATTGCCTTCTCCATAAGCCGGATAAGTAAAATTAATTAAAACAATTTTAATGACTTCCTGTACTCCTTGAGTCTGGACAAACTGGCGTGAATTAAGTAGAC
The DNA here is from genome assembly GCA_035610835.1 of Ophiura sarsii. Taxonomy (NCBI): domain Eukaryota; kingdom Metazoa; phylum Echinodermata; class Ophiuroidea; order Amphilepidida; family Ophiuridae; genus Ophiura; species Ophiura sarsii. The sequence goes on from CM069457.1 coordinate 29,264,761, forward strand.
AAAGACTATAGATAGGCTTAAAAATCACACAGTTACATAACTGACCATTGTAATTATGGTCAGTGACGTAACAGTGATCAAACAGTAAGCCACTAATTACTTCAAAATCATGGTTTAAAGAGTGAAAATAAACTGTCAGGTCTGCACGACAACTTATTTTCCACACTAAATTCACTCTAAAACCATGATTTTAAAGTAATTAGGAATAGTATCACTCAAACTCGGAATATATTTTAATATTTATGATTTATGATCAGAAATGCAAATCGGCAAGAAAATTTACTTTCTAAAAAAATCATGAATAGAGGGCGCTCCCTGGAAAAGATCACATAATATGCCTTTAACACCAATAAACACAATGAACTTAATGAAGCTAGCTAATATTAATTTTTAATATTAAAATTGTAAATAAATGGTTATTACAATGATCACTGACTATTTCCATTTTTTCCCCACAGATTTCACCTAATTAAATGCCATCCTCTAAACGCACAGAAACATTAAGGTATTGTGTGTGATACCTAGCAGATCAACATGACAGCTGTAGCAGGTAAGTTTCCAGTAAAAAAAAACCACATACACCCCTATAATATGTGACCGATCATCAGAGAGCAAGACTTCCGGAAAGATCCGGATCTTTGGCCATACCAAAAAATCTGAATTTTTGGAAGGACAACAAAAATATGTTGTCTTTTTTTGCATTTCCGGAATCTGATGATGATTTTTCAGCATCAAAAGAGTCAGACATGGTGTTGTGTTTTTTGGGTGATACCCTGTAGCCTATTCTCCAGACAAGCCCTGATTAAAGTTTGATGTCGCTCGCAAATGCACTTGCATCCCTGCATCATGAGTTAGGCATAATGCGGCAGTAGTTAATTTGATTTAAGAGCAAAACTGTGGGACAATGTCATACTAAGATAAATTCATTACAAGTCTTATTTGTGGTATTTTATACATCTGTTATCCTTGAAGATCTAAACTACAATTTAAGGTGTTTAACTTTCATTTACTCTTTTGATTTGTTAATAAAACTTTAAACAATCAATAAAGTCCAATTGTGTGTGGAGTTATGCAAACAAACGAGATCTGGATTTAGGGGGGGGGGGGCTTACATTTTTTGAACCCTTTATGATCAAATCCATATCAGGACTTACCAAATTTGACTTACATGTTGGAGTTATTAAACCAATGTTGGTACCACACAACTGGTGGCCTCTACTGGAGGGTAGTAATTTACTCTGAGTGACAATTACTGCCATCTGTGATGAACCTGTGAAAGGTTGACCCTGGTGCTTGTTGTGGTTCCGAACACAGGCATACATTTGATGCAAATTCGAGAATCCATTGTCACAGAGATTCTCGCTAGTGTATTGCCAGAATGCAAGTTGATTCTCAAGTATGAATGCAAGATGAACATTTTAATACCATTCAAAAGAGTAAAATCCATAGATTCTTGCCAAATCCTTTGCAAAAAGAGCTTTTATCCCATTTAATTAGCTTACATGACCACAAACCACAAGGGAAAGTAAACGTCATACACTGTAATGCCCGTCTTAATTAGGAATGACCCATAAGGCCAACCTTAACGTACGGTAAACAAAAAGTATAGCCCTAATACACTAGCTCTTAAATTTTGAGATTATTACTTTGAATCGATATTTGTTATCCATTTTCACAGACACCAAACATGCGGTGCAAGTATTGTACAACCTCCAGGCCCAGGCTGCTCAGATCGGCGATGAAGACCTGGAGGGGCAGATGTCAGCAATCATCACTATGCTGGATAGTCCCGTCTTTCAGCAGCTCCTAAAACTTCAAGTATCCATACGACAACTCAAAGAACACATAGAGAGTGTTCCTCCAGGGAAACCTATTGATGACTATGACTTCTCACCCGAAGGGGAACTGGTTTTCTTTGACCCGGAAATTCCGGAAGAGCCTGCTGGGGAGCCGTCGCCGGCACCCAGTCCTACTCGACATCCCTATGCCTTCGAGAATAAAATGTTCACCGGGGATGAAGGCGCCTTGGGACGCTTGGAACCGGAGATATCCGCTAAAGCGGTGGAAGTTGAGAGGTCAGCGCCACCGCCTTCTTCACCCCACGCAGCACAAGATGATGTAGAGGGTAGGGATAGCTTCAAACAGGCACTCCAGGAGTTGTCTTTGGGTCGTGAGATTCATTCCATTATATTGATGAAGCCAGAGGGTGGTGGACTAGGATTCAGCGTGGTCGGGTTGAAGAGTGAAAATCACGGTGAACTGGGTATATTCGTGCAGCAGATTCAACCCGGAGGAACAGCAGACAGGTAAATATTGTCCTGACCCTTCAGCATGTATAAAGTAAAACTGCCCAACGGTTATGCATACTAGTGTTGCTTTATACATGTTCAGGGGCAAGAGCACTAACAACGTTTTGCTATGTGTTATGGCCCTTGGAATATGTTTACAGCAGACTGCCCAAAGGTTATCCATAGCAGTGGCGTAGCCAGGGGGAAGGGCAATGGCTCCCCCTAAAATTACCCTGTCGGTACAAAACGCATGCCGTCGGTACATTCGTGATTTTGACCATACAATTTTGAAGACAACTACATCATACCCCCCTCCCCCACTTATCAAAATTTCGAGCTGACTGAAAAAAGGCAACTTTTTACTCTTTTTTTACATCATGCATTTCGTCGGTACAACTATGTCTTGCCACCCCCCCCCCCCCCCCCCCCCCCTGTTGCAAAAAGCTGGCTATGCCCTTTATACATGTTAAAGGGCCAAATGGAGAACCTGGAGGATTATACAACATTGTCCTAGTCGTGTAGATTTATCATTTTCACAATGGAAACATATTAATTTGCAAACATGTTAATGCTTCAAAAACATATTCTTTCTTAATTTGTAAAATGTTGATGCTGCAAAAGTATTCTGCATATGTGAGGAAGAAATAGGTGGGAGTAAAATATCTTTTGGCTGATAGGAGAGAGGTGTTTTTCCGATGCAATGACTGAGGGTTACCATTCAGTTTCCTACTTTCCTGTTGATGTGTCATTGGGAGAGAGGTGTGTGTCAACCCTACAAGAGGGGGGTGATCTAAAATTTATAACATTGGATCGAGGCATTCTATGTAATTATAGTCAGCGTCATAATGCTACAGACAAAATTCCACCAATATATCTTGTCTTTCATATTCTATCCTCTAACAGGGATGGACGTCTTCAAGAATCTGATCAGATCTTGGCCATTGACAGAGGTCTCCTAAGCACCAGCATATCACACCAGCAAGCTATCGGGATGCTACAGAAAGTAAGCGGAGAAGTAGAGATTATGGTTGCTAGGGGAGGCTTCAGTGTGCCCAACAGCCCGCTGAATTCCCCCACTTCACCCGCACCACCACATCCACAGGTAACATATTTGAACTGTTAACCATTAGGCCAAGGGCCCTTGCCTTTTTACAAATAGAGGAAAGAGCGGGGAAAGAGCGCTCCTTTTTAATCCAAGCTTTCCTTAGTCATAAAATGTCAAAATCAATATAGGTAAACATTCAAGTTGAAGTACACATTATATCCTTCTATAAAAGTGTCAAACCCAGCCAAGTTTCAAGTGGCTATACTTCTACGTTACAATTAGGCACTAACAATACAGATAACTAATTTGCATCACTGCGCATCTCATAAAACCTGGCTCTTATCAGCGGGGGTGTTAATCACCGACCCCTTTTCACTACTTTTAACAATCGAAAAAAACAGCAAGCTTTCCCCATGCTTTCCTCCAGCTTTCCTTTATTTGTAAAAAGGCAAGGCCCCCTCATCAGTGATACAAAACACTACGCTTTTACTAGGTGCTGGTAGCGTGCGCTTCCCCAGTCTTGTGGCGCGTTCAGACTATCATATGTAGGAAAATCTTAAGATTTTTCAAGCTAACTCTGTGGCTCATAGGGGATGAACTGCCACATGCAGGTGACATGGGTTTCGATTCCTGGCACAGAAACGTCCGGACTTTACACCCAAATTGAATCAGTTTTTCTCCCCTGGTAGTTTTATTCCCCAAAATATGCCATGTTCAGTTTATTAATAGAGCTTTCAATGGGACACAGTAGCATAGATACATACATACAAGATTTTATAAAGTGCTATTTCATTTAGATCACAGTGCTGGCAGCAACAACAAACAAAAAAAGTGCAATCAACAAAAAATGTACAAATAAAAACTAGTACTACCGAATACCCGAAATGTAAAAAAAAAAATTTAAAAAAATAGTACAAATTTGTCCCCTAAATGACCTACCTCTATTGACCCCATTATTTGTCATTTGAGGGACAAATTTGTACTTTAAAAAAAAAAAAAAATTTTATTTTTTTAAGTGTATATTTTCTGGTACCCGCCCGAAAAACGGGTCAGGTACCCGCGTACGAAACTACCTGTGCATTCACAGCTTTATTGTTAACAACATTTTTGTATTTTGTTTACATTACATTGTAGGACTTTGAGCCAGAAGAGGACGAGATGTATGTGGAGACCATAGAGCTTTTTAACGACGGATCAGGATTAGGATTTGGAATTGTTGGCGTCAAAGATATAGGAATTGTTGTCAAGACTATTCTAGAAGGTGGCACGGCAGATAGGGTAATAGTTAGTTATTGAAATTTTATATAAAGTGTTTGACTGGTATAATGCAAAATTCTCGGTCAGGAGAGCGACCACCGCAATAACGACACATCAGCGAAACCATTTTGGCACCATGAATAGAAAGAAACAAGCCTCCAAATATGCGGGCACCCAGAAGTTTCTTTACCCAATGGTTGCCAAGTTTTGGCAAATTTTACACAGTAAAGTATAGGACCAGGAGATATTTTTGTCAAAAAAGGTAAAAAGTATCTCCTGATCCATGCACATCGGAATTGGAGACTTGATTAGAAACAAGGGGGCTCATTTTCTTAGTCATGGACCACACACTAACCAAACAATAAGAAATAACAAAATGATATCCAGCTAGGCAAATGTTTTATCCATAGACCATTTCAAAGTGAGATTGGACATTTTGGGGAAAAACAGTCATGGACTAGGTGCGTAGTGCGTTCTTCTCAATAGTTGATCGCATTCATAGCTACTAGTGGGTTACTATGTTTACATGCAAGCGTACACTCATGAGAAGTAAAACTATTAGCGAGACTAAACTATTAGCGAGACGTTTTTGTTTTTATCAACAATGGCGTCGACTCCGGCAACTTCAACATTTATGGAGCAGAAGGTAAAATGTGAAGATATTTCCCGAATCTCTTTCATCTCACCGTTTTTGTTACTGAAACACCACAACATACAACTTTGTGAGGGAGACAATCTCTCACCAACACCAGCGCAATCCACCACACGGGCTGACGGGTAAAAAAACATTTGTTATTCTCCGGGGGTTTTCATGCCTCGCGAGTCATGGAACTGGGTGTCAAAACAATCGGAAACATACGGAACCGATCATATATTTTCAGATTTGAAATGGTCTATAGGGCTTGCCCTAGCAAATACTCATGCAAAGTAGAATTCTTATTCATTTTTTTGCACTCATTCTAATATTTTCTCAGGATGGACGACTACAAAGCGGTGACCGTATCCTCAAGATAGGCGACACAAGCCTTGAAGGCATGACCAGTGATCAGGTCGCCGTTGTACTACGTCAATCTGGCAATAGGGTCAGGCTTACCATCGCCAGAGGGGAATTAGCGTTTGCCCCCGCTGCAGCTACCAGGACTCCGATACCAGAACCTAGCATGAGGCCGGACTCGTCGCAAGAACTTCATTCTGTTCCAACTCCAACAGGCTTAAAGGACATAGATTTGGTAAGATTATGGCAACACTGCGAGGAAATTAATCACTTTTTGTCGGATCATATTAAATTATGAATGTGATTACCCTATTAGGCAAAAAACAAATAAAACCATGTTGTACGGGCAACGGACCTCGCAGGTCGGGTCGGTCAGCCTTTTTTTCTTTTTTTTTCTTATTTGCCAACAAATCTTCAAAAATGTAAACAAATCTGTTTTGCCATTTTTTGACAAGCAAAACAAATATTTTTTTACCGATATCTAAAAAATCCTGGTTTTGATTTTTTGTGTTTAACAACATTATTTGCATTTGAGATCTGCTAATTTGAGATTTGCTAATTGGATTAAAAAGATTAGTCTATCAATTTAATACCCATTAGAGCATAGATAATTCTTGCAATTGTAACATACAGCACACATCACTTTGCCAATCTATTCAAATAATGTCTGGTCAACCTCTTTGTTAGTACCAATGAAATCAGGGCCATGTATCCTGAAACACCTGATTAATTAACACTTTCCATGTGGCAGGCTTCTGCAGACGACATTCCAAAATTTCACAAAATGTTTAAAAAATGACATATTGTATTGAAATTCCATACCCTATTTGGAATCACCATCAGAAATGTATTGAAAGAAGTACACACATGCCTAGTCTTGGTTCAGTTATCCTTGAGGTATACTTTGAAAATTGGGAAAGGTTTCTGAAAAATCTGTTTTGTATATGGTGAAACTATTAGCCGTGAGGAATGTGTTAAGTTACCCAAAGGCATACATAATGTTAAAGGTAGATGACCCGATCACATTTTCGTAACACAGAATTATTTCAAACATACGGAGTTTTTCATATCATATGAAAGCTCGTATTTTTCTCATCATCATACTGAAATTTGACGGCCTAAATCGGTATAATTACGGAGAAATCGATGAAATAACGTCGAATTACCGCGAATGGTGGTAACCACCGATATAGTTTGTGTACTACTCAATGGGTACAGTTCACAGCATCTTGTGCGTCTAAAATAAGAACCATTAGAGCTATGCAACTCAAACTTTGGAACACGACTTTTTTAAGGATGACCTTTCATGTAGAATAGTAAACTTCAAGTTTTAAATCGGAACATCTACCTTTAAAACCATTTACTTGAACAAATCTTGACGTTTCACAGTAAATGTTCATTTACTTTGTGTAATTGACCCATTAGAACTTGATAAACTTGAAATACATGTATTTGTATTATTTTTCTGTAAGTATGGCTTTTAAATATTAAGGCAAATAAATTTTACTCGTCCGGTTTATTTTTATTGTTTTTATACAGGTATGGGGAGGTGATGAATCAGAAGTATTTGATGTTGAATTAACTAAAGGAAATCATGGAATAGGCATTACAATAGCTGGCTATGTCACGGACCAAGGAGGAGGTATGTATGCAAAGATGCAACAGTAATTAGGCCATACAAATATATCCCGGACATAATTTTATTTTTTTAAATTTATTTTTGCATTTCCAGAATTGATGATATTTCAGCATAAAACAAGAAAAAAACCTAAAGATTAGGGGATGATACCTTGTAGCCTATTCTCCATACAAGCCCCTGTAAATGTTTGATACCGCTTGCAAGCGCTCGGCCGTTCGCATTTGGTTGATTGATTTTCAGGAAATTTTACTTTACCTCTGTTACATCTCTGTGTTATGCTGTGATTGTAAAATATTTGAAAATAAAAAGTACTCAAATTAAGAAATGGAGAGGGCCCTGCAATCAATTTAAGGCACCAACTTTCTCCAAGACATAGGGCATCGAGGCATATAGGTGGGGCATTCAATTCAAAGCTATTGCCTTCGATGCCTTCGATTAATTGAGCCTGAATGTACTGGACCTCTTGAATATATTAATCTTAGATAACATTTCAAATATGGCTGCAATTTTTTGAAATTTAAATATTTCTATTGTAGGTACACACTCTGGGATATTTGTAAAGAGTGTGGCAGAAGGCAGTGCAGCACAGGTTCAGGGTAACATCAAAACGAATGACCAAATCATTGAGGTAAGTCTAAGTTAGAATAGTTTTATTATTATCAGTTTATTGTTATTGCTCTAACATTTGATTGAAAACTCCATTAGATTCCCGCAGCACAGGAAATAAGGAGAGTTGTATAAGCAACATATACACCAAAGGGCAATACATTTAGTAAAGTGCATGAACTTGAAAAAATTGATTAAGTGCATTAATTAGCCTCATTTTTAATGACCTAGAACTATAATTAACAAGCTCCTAAAGTTTCAGTTTTGTAGCATTTAGACTTTTCTTGTAAAAATCAATTAAATATTTGTGCATACATTTTTTATTTTGCTAGGGTCTCAAAAAACAAAAGAAATGAACGCTTAATTTATAACAATAAAATTGTCATATTTATTGAACCGTACCTCTGATCAAGCTCAAATGCTAGATTATTGTGGAGCTCAGCAAGCTCTATTAAAATATCAAAAAATAAATTAACCATAGGAACATCCATTACTTTACATCATTTGATTTGGGCTGTTGAAGGGGAGGGGGGGGGGGGGGGGGTTAACTCTCTGTTATAAAGTAATATAATTACCCTTTTCGACACAATTTGGATGCGGACGCATGCCCATATTATACTGAGTGACGCTCCCTAGCAGTTAATTTTGACCCTTACATGCAAGGTATGTTATGGTAGTGCCTATTCAGCATCGAAGTGTGACATGTAATCAGATTATCACTATGTCAACTGGATCAGACTTTTGAGTACTGAACCCCGATCGAAATGATCGCTACATATAAAGTCTATGGCGTGAACCATCACACCAAAAGGTGCGTGATCCAGTTACCAGGGTGTTATATAATCACTTCGATAGTGAATTAAGACTTGAGAAACAAATTGTAAATCCCATTGTTGCTGTACTCTATTTAGAGATTAATGAGATCAGTTTGTTCTAGTTGATATTATTTGCACTTGCTTGCCTTAGTGATTTTAAGTGGTCTGCCGTTACAAACATTCATTTGACCCTTTATATTCCTATAGGTTGATGGGCAAAGCTTACAAGGTTTCAGTAATGTAGAAGCGGTGGAGGTCCTACGCAAAACACAATCTGTCGTGCGGCTAAAACTGGCTCGGCAAAGAGACGGTGAAGATGCTGACAACATGGACCAAGAGGAGGCAGTGATGGCGGAGGAGCAGATGATGGAGATGGAGGAACCAGATTTGCCTCCGGTTGCACCTCCAGATTATCCGCCTCCAGATGGGATGTTGATGCTGGAAACGACACTAGATGAGACGGAGACGGAGGACAACACATATGGTAAGAAAAATAGACATTGTTTGCTTGTTCTCAGACTACGCGCTATAGTTTGATCAGCTCCAAATTGGTGAAGCCTCCTTACAGCAGCGAATGAATACAGAAGGACAAGGGCGCGCATGAAGGCAACACGCGCACTGTGTACCATATGTGTGACGTGTGTGGGGACAAACACTGTGTGCGTGTGACCATAATCTCACGCATATGCTTGGATCTCTTTTGTGTGAGAAGAGATAAAAAACTGAATATTACTCACCAATTTGGAACTGATTAAACTATAACTGTTCGAAACTGTCTGATTGAGGTGGGGTGTTTTTTTTTGGGGGGGGGTTATAATTCCATTATATATTCAGCGGCTACTTTGCGCACAACCCTAGCAGGGTATTAGAGGCTGTATCTTGCTAGACATCCCGTACGGAATAAACCATGTACTACTACAACACATTTTAATTGCTATGTGTACATCAGTTACGTGACGTCTAGCAAGACATGCTGTGTTATAGGGCGTCAGATGATGCGAAGTACAGTCCAACCTGTTATATTTGACCCTGTTTTATCCGGATGACTTTGTTATCTGGCTGAATGATCCTAAAAGATTTTTTTTTTTACAGTCTAATCACTTTATTTTCATACTCTGAAGCATTTGAAGTCCATCTTTTGATGTTGGTAGTACTGTTTAGTGCTTAAATAATACATTTGTCACTGTTATAACCCCTCATTCAGTACTCTTCTATTGTCCCAATGTGAGCACTTCAGACAGTCAGTGCAAAATTACATATAATTTGCTTATCCTGATTTTTCACTTATCAGGCCATTGCTTGGTCTCATCATTTCCAGTTTATGTGCACTAAAATACACCATATAAAAAGCCCATGTGATGTAATTAATAACAATGATGTAAGCATTGGCTTCTCATGTGTAATTGTATTTCCATCTGTTTGTCAGGCACCATGTGGTCCAGTGGAAAGAGCATCTCACTCGGAAGGTTGTGAGTTCCGGGTCCCACTACGGACAACGTGTTGTGTCCGTGTTGTGTCTGTGCCTCTCTCTACCCAGGTGTAAAAATGGGTACCATATTATCCCTATTAAGCGCTCATGCCGTTATAAGCGCCCACCCTCTTTTTCCAATGACTACCAAAAAGTAGCAACTAATAAGCGCCCATCTTTTAAGCCACTGCAGCTCAAAATAAAGCATGAAAGTAGCATCTGAAAGTATGGCATCAACAACATGTTGGCGATCAATTTATCAGCTGGCTGTGCATATTTTCAACCAAAAATGTGCATCAAAATTCGGAAACAATTTGACAGTTTCTATGATAAACAACTTTAAAAAAACTAACTTAATAAGCGCCCACCCAAAATGACTTTGCTAAGAGCCCTGGGTGCTTAATAGGGATAATACGGTAGTTGTTTGGGGATTATCACAATTTAAGTGTCTGATAGGGATACACACAACTATCTGTACATTTGTAGGATATGCAGCAGAATCTAAGTGAAGCGAACTGATTCTGCTGTATCATAACGAGACAGCGGATTAAATAGCATAACTGAAAAAATATTTATTGTTTTACGTCTACAGATGGTGAGATGACACAGGATGAGGAACAGGTTATAACATCTGCCTGGCAAAGCATCATGGGATATGATGTAGAAATTGTGGTAAGTGTATATATAGTTTGATCAGTTTAAAATAGGCGAAGCCTCATAACAGCAGCGAAGGAATACAGAAGGGCACAGCACTGAAGACAACAAGCGTATTATGCATCATATGTGTGACACATGCGTACAGCAACAAATGTGTGTATGTGACCATAATCGAGCATGTGTGCTTGGATTATAATTGTGCACAGAGAGATAAAAGCTGAATACTTCTCGCCAATTTTGAACTGATTAAACTATAGATGCAAGCTAAATAGTTTTGAGATGCCATTTTGTTTTTCATGCATGGGGACAAGTTTGAGGTGTTCTGTGTGATTGGACAATGAACTACTGTAAAACAAGTTAATTTCGCGGCAACTTTTTTCGCGAATTGCTAATCATCACTAGTTTCGCAGTAACTTAATTTCGCGAACGTAACATTTCTACCACTACTGTCATCTTCACACACATCAATTCGCGGCAATATAATTTTGCGAATTTGAGCTTCTCGCGAAATTAACTTGTTTTACAGTATCAACAAATTGTCCATTTGTCTGTGTACTCCTCACATTCAATGGCCTTTTCTTCCAATTCTCTTTCCGGCTGCTGAATGTTTCAGATTTGAGGCGGGGGAGAGGGGAACCCCCCACATGTCGAGGGTTTAGTGCAACAAAGGGCTATCTGCATTTTTGGCCAAAGTCAGATTTTGGTATTAAAATGATCCGCACAAGATCAGGAACCTAATTTTCCTAATGATTTATAATGCACAACGTTCTATTGTAACAATTATAATCTTTTAACTTGTCAAAACCAGAAGGTGACAATGATGGGTTGGTTGGTTTGGTCTTGTCATGACTGACAGCTCGTGACCTTACAGATACTACGCCACAAATAACGAATTTTCAGCAAAGGAGTAACAATCATGGAGAGGGTGTCCAGTAATAAATTTTATTTGGTCAATCCACCGGGAACGAGGTCTGTACAAATCTTTAATGCACTTTTTCTCAGAATAGCCGAAATGCAAATAGCCCTTTGTTTGACTATTAACCCTTGATGTTCATTAAAGGAGGTGTCCAGCAAGCACAACATTGCCCGTTATAATGTTAGAAAAGTAATTATCAAGCCTAAATCACATATAATGAAACAAATTGTGTCCGAAATCAGGTCACCTCCTTTAATATATGTATTGACCATATTAACCTTTATATCATCTACACAGGTGGCTCAGCTTGCCAAGTTCCGTGAAGGAGGCGGCCTGGGGATAAGTCTAGAAGGCACCGTGGACATTGATGAAAACGGTCAAGAAGTGCGCCCCCATCACTACATTCGATCCATTTTACCCGACGGTCCGGTTGGACAGAATGACAAACTACATAGTGGGGATGAGTTATTAGAGGTACATGTCCATGTTTGATAAATTTGGTATCATTAGGCTAAATTAAAAAAATCATTTGTCTCAAAGCTCCCACGCGCGTTAGTTTATTGATTAATTAATTAATCTTAAATTTTTTTATTTTTTTAATTTTTTAATTTTGTCAACAACAAAAAAAAATCCCAAAATTTCACATATTTTCAGATATTCATTGATCACATCATTTTAAATACAAAAAGGTCACTTTTACAAGGATTTCAATATTCTATATTTAAAAAAAAGAAGAAAACCCCCCCCTAAAAAAACCCCGCATTCCGCATTAGGTTGAAGAGCTTTGAGGCAAAAGATTTGTTTAATATAGCCGTATCAAATATTTTTGAAATGTGAGAATCAGTGGACCTTTGCAAAAAAACATTGTGTAAGAGTCCCAACCAAAGAGTACTAAACTCTAAAAGTTGCGCCAGATTGAAAATACTAAGCAACGCAACAAATATGCACCATTAAAAAGGAATGCATCGGGCGTCCGTTTATGCATTCAAACAACGTCTCATGAAAATGTTAAACGGGGACGCTGTACACCTTGACAACGAAATCGAACAATAAAATGCCAAATACCCCCAGATCGCACAGTGACCACGGAATGGCTGGTTGAAAAATGGCTGATAGTAACCCTGGTCAAAACCCTCATAGAGCTTCCAATGCATGTACGCATAACATGTGCATGGCACCCGCATCCGGTGTTTCCAGAACAAGTTGAAGCAGCAATCAATTCACTAAGGCCAAACAGGCTGTGCGATTTTTTTTTCTTTCTATTTTTTTTTTTAGAAAATAGGCTATGAGGTTTGCGATTTTTCCATTTTTTTCCCCATTTTTTTCCCCCATTTTTTGTTAACACTATTTTTTTTTAAATCAAAAAAAAGAAGGAAAAAAAAGTTTTTTAGTCCCCAGCGCATAGGCCTACGCGCCGTAGCTCATTTCACATACCAATGCGGGCGGGCTTCTGAGACAGACCTTCTTCTTTGTTTGGCCTAACTTGTTCTCAAAGGTTCACCCTTATATATTTACAAATTATATATTATCTCAGGTCAATGGTAATCGTCTTCTTGGTCTGAACCATGTTGAAGTAGTGAAGACGCTCAAGGAGCTTCCCATGCATGTACGTCTGGTGTGCGCAAGGCATCCACATCCAGTGTTTCCAGAACAGGTGGAAGAGGAGGCGAGAGAGGAGGGCCAAGAGTCATACCTTGAGGGACCCCAGGATCAGACGGTGGAAGAGGGCGCTGTAACGGCTAGTAAGGAAGGACAGCTCCAAAGTGCAGCTCCACAGGTATTTTATTGATCTTTGTATTGTAATAAAATTGTAAAAAAGGAGTCACTTTTGCCGCGTAACCCTACGCCATGAGCCCAATTTTGATGGGTTCGAAAGAGAAAAAAGTGGGTCAAAACACAATTATCATTTTTTAAATCCGTATTTAACATAACTGTTTTTTCTACAACAAAAAAATGCATAGCTATTTTCCCAAATGTATGTGAGACAAACCTTCTTTTTTTGTTACCTATAATATCATTGTCATTATTTCTTCCCAACATAGACGCCACAACCCGATACCGCTCCGCAGAATTTATCAATAACAAAAGAGTCACTAGCAGGTCTAGCAATGTGGAGTGATCAGCCTATGGTGATCAAGCTTATGAAGGGTGATCGTGGATTAGGATTCAGTATATTAGATTATCAGGTAAGTGTAGGTCTCTGGTTCAAATATTGTAGACTGAGTCTATACTCCCTCTATAGGGGATCAAGCTTTATGAAGGGTGATCGTGGATTAGGATTCAGTATATAAGATTATCAGGTAAGTGTAGGTCTCTGGTTCAAATATTGTAGACTGAGTCTATACTCCCTCTATAGGGGGATCAAGCTTATGAAGGGTGATCGTGGATTAGGATTCAGTATATTAGATTATCAGGTAAGTGTAGGTTTTTTGTTCAAGTCTTGTAGACTGAGTCTATAATCCCTCTATAGGGGGATCAAGCTTATGAAGGGTGATCGTGGATTAGGATTCGGTATATTAGATTATTGTTTAAATCATGTAGACTGAGGAGTCTAAACTCCCTCTATAGGGGGATCAAGCTTATGAAGGGTGATCGTGGATTAGGATTCAGTATATTAGATTAGCAGGTAAGTGTAGGTCACTGGTTCAAATATTGTAGACTGAGTGTATACTCCCTCTATTGGGGGATCAAGCTTATGAAGGGTGAGCATGGATTAGGATTCAGTATATTAGATTCTCAGGTAAGTGTAGGTCTCAGATACAAATCTTGTAGACTCAAATAAGCTTGAATGATATAACTTGTTTGCTATAATGCAGATCAACCTATATCACAACCTCAATTTGTCATCTTCTAAAATAACCACAAGTTAAACCAGGATTTTAAAATAAGAGCACAGCATGGGCAATATAGTCATGACTCTGAGCTGTGAAGAATGAAAGTCTTTGCTATTTTTACACACACACCAACAGTGCGTAATCACACACAAATCAAAGATTTCCTATACCTAGTGCAACTTTGCTGTTGCTATGCGCGGTCATTGAAACCGCCATAACTTAAAAAGTATCCATTCGATTTTGTTGAATGAGGTATCAAACTGCGGAGAAGAAATTTGCTCATTTACTGTATATCTCAAATTTTTGGTACCGATTATCTGTTTTGAATTAGCCAACCTCAAAGCACCTGGTCAGGGACTTTTGTTGCCCAGGTGTATATGCAGAGGGGTATGATGGGAGAAGGATTTTTAAAGAGGGTCGTATACTTTTAACCCAAATTGCTAATTTCACCATTTCAATCAACTCAGAGCGGTAATTACGTCTGCTCAGTGTCTGGTGGCAAAGACAGTCCACCAAAATGTTGTTGCATCATAGATCTTCAATAGAGGGGATGATATCTCTATTGAAATGTTGTGTAGAGCTGATACTGTGTCTGTTTCACCCACACCTGTTTGAAAAGCCCGGTAAACAGAATGGGTATTGGTAGTTTATTGCGGTAACTACATTATGGCTAACAGGATACATAAAATTAGTTTGATTAAAATAGCAATGGTGAAAGTTAAAACACTTCTAATATTTGGAACATATTAATTTAATACACACATTCACCGATAGATGTAATGCTATTTGTAAAGTTTACAGACACTTATTTGACCCAGTTTTTTATTACACCTAAACTCAAACCCATGAGCGCGATGGACAATAGCACATCTTTTGAAATCAATTCCTACCGATTTAATGGGTTTGGGAACGAGAGTGACGTTTTATTTATGGATGTTGAGAAGTTATTTCATGACTGGGCGAAAGGCTACATCGGCTTTTTGTGTTGAGTGACCTTGGTCCGATGCACACATAGCTTCAAAAGAAAATACCCACTTCGCCACCCCTGTCTTGATTATCTGTGGTTGCATCTATGTGACACATTGACCCTAACATCTGTATGGCAGATGAGTTCAGATTTTTTCTGCTTACACCTGAATAATAATACTCTTTAAAGAAGCAAGAATTTTTTTTGTTATCCTCTTTTTTTAATCATATCCTAATGCTTCTCCCCATACAGGACCCCCTGAGTCCATTACAGACCGTCATCGTCATACGTAGCTTAGTACCCGGTGGTGTAGCAGAACAAGACACACGCCTCATACCGGGCGACAGACTGGTGTCGGTTAACGATATCAACCTTGAGGACTGCACTCTCGATATGGCTGTCGGAGCTCTGAAGGGAGCTGCTCCGGGAATCGTCAGGATAGGCGTGGCTAAACCGCTGCCATCGCCAAGTGATGAGGTATGGTATAGTTCAGTTCCAAATTGCTGAGAAATATTCTGTGCGCAAAACTAATCCAAGCTTATAAGCGCGATTTTTGACATACGCAAGCGTCACGCATTCAATGACACTACAACATTACGCACCGTATTGTGCCATGCAAGCGTTTTGCACGACGCTCATCTGAAATCATTCGCTGCTTTAAAAATGTTTCGCCAATTTGGAACTGACTAAACTATACAATGTGCTACAATCCGAGAATAAAGTGTTGTATGTACCAAAAAACGCATATTATTTGAGTCATGTGGAAATAGACACTTGTTTATGGTCGCCTGATGAATCCTCCACTGATCATGTGCTGATTATGGACAAATTGTAGGAATCAACTTATTGATCGGTGGGATAAGGAGTAAGATTTCACAGAAGACCTACAGAGTGGTCGAACAATATTTTTTAACATTGTAAGCGTATCAGATTTTTTATATTGGACAATGCATACACAAGTAGTTTCAAGCATTGAATAGGATAGAAATTGAAATAAATAAGAATGGTAAAACAAAGTAAAGACTCGTGCAGAGCTAAGCTCGTGAGCTGAGTGCCTATCTTTCTTTCCTTCGCTTTTGGGCTTGACTCCTCCATAATTTTGGCTATAGGGGGTTCGCCACTCCTCCCCCACAGCGAGTCTGTTTTACTTCCCAACATGAATTAATGCCACTACTCCTTTACACCTGCGTGAAGAGAGGCAAGCGCGGTAAAGTGCCTTTCCCTAAAGACACAAGACGCTGGGCTCGACGGGACTCAAACCCACAACCATTTTATTGTGGAGCGAGAACTTATCCGCTAATTATTATTATTCCATAATAATAGTAAAAAATCTAAAATAAGAAACTGAGAGAAAATATAGTTGTCTCGTCTATACCTATTAATAGTTTGATCAGTTCCGAATTGGCGAGAAATATGCGGTTTTTATCACTTCGCACGCAAAATTAATTCAAGCTTATGCTCATGATTTCGGCCACCCGCACATGGTTTTTACTGCACGCACATATTACGCATATGATATACAGTGCACTTGTTGTCTTCACACAGAGCCTGTGTCGTTCTGTATCCATTCGCTGCTGTAAGCCAGCTTTGCCAATTTAGAACTGATCAAACTATAGGATAATTTGTAATCCTTATTTTCCTACTTTGGTTTATTGTAGCAGCTGGAGAGTACAGACGACAGTATAGATGTCCCTCATGTGGAAACGGAAGACAGACCAAGATCGCCACCTAAACTAGTAGAAGGTAGGTCCAGATGGGAGCTTTTTATCTTTGTATGTCACTTCTGTTGCTATTTCTCTAACATTTCTCCCATTTGTGTGTCTTGTAAACATGTACTGTAAAATTGGAATTTTTTACGCGCTGCAATTATTTTTGTGCTTTTCACGCTAAAATCAGCAAGCGCAAAAATAAAAACAATGTAAGCAAGCTCAATATCGCAAAATAAAAACAAGCAAAATTGTTCAAAATGTGCAAAGTGCGAAAAGTTACATGCCCAAAATGTTCTACTTTTACAGTATTCTATTTTACTTGAAAGACTTCCTGTGTCTTGTAAACATGTACTGTAAAAGTGGAAATTTGTTTGCGCTACAGCTATTTTCACTCTTCTGCACTAAAATCAGCAAGTGCAAAAATAAAAACGCGCAAATATATTCATTTTGCATGTAGGTCTATGTTAGGAAGCTCAAAATCGCAAAATAAAAATAAGCAAAATTGTTCAATGTGTAAAGCGCGAAAAATTACACACGCAAAAATTTCCACTTACAGTATTCTATTTTATTTGGAAGACTTCTGATATTTGATAGTTGCTCTTGACATACTGATTTTTTTTTGAGTTAGGCTAACATATTCTTCCTTTGCCGCTTCTTTACACAGAGAACATTGGAGCAGCAATTAGTTTTATGGCTGTGTTGGAGTCTGCTCCCATGGCTGAGTCTTCACCAGAGGTTAGTCCCCCCGACGTTGTGACATCAGCATCCAGGACTGTAGAACCTACTGCATCAGAATTAGTAAGTTATAATTGTAGTTTGATCAGTTTCAAATTGGCAAGAAATATTAGTTTTTTTATCTCTCCGACCGCAAAAAGTATTCCAAGAGTATGCGCGCAATTTTGGCCACACACACAGGGTTTTGGCCACACACACAGGGTTTTGGCCACACACACAGGGTTTTGGCCACACACACAGGGTTTTGGCCACACACACAGGGTTTTGGCCACACACACAGGGTTTTGGCCACACACACAGGGTTTTGGCCACACACACAGGGTTTTGGACTCATGCACGCTTCACGCATATGATGCACAGTGCGCTTCGCCAATTTGGAACTTTTAAAACTATAGGCTGCAAATGGATTTGCACAGTGCATCGTAGCACACCACTTTCTCAAGGTGCAGTTATTCCACCACCTCAATACAAAATGCCCGTCTGATACCTCCCATGAACCAGACATCAATCATGTATATTTCATAGTGAATAGTAAATTACTTAGTAGCCCCTCACCTACGTTGATATCAAATAAAACCTTATATAGGTGACCCAGAGATCCTTCTTTGCCATTGACAACAAAGCAAAACGTTTTAACAAATCAGTTGTACGCTCTACTCAATCATCAATCATACCCAAGATCGTTCCAATAGTTAATCAGTTCCAAATTGGCGAGAAATATATGGTTTTATTTCTCTGCACACAAAAGTAATCCAAGTGAACGGGCATGAATTTGGCCATACACACGTTATTTTGGACACACGCATGCATCACACCTTCGGTTCACAGTGCGCCTGTTGTGTTCATGTCCGCTTACAACCCGCTGTATTCATCCGCTGCTGTAAGGCTAAATGTTAAAAAAATGGCTCAAAGCTCCCGCGGGCGTTAGTTTATCGATGCGCATTAGAAAAACAGAAATCTTAATTTTTTTGGGTTTTTTTCCACAAAAAAAAAAAATCCCAAAATTTCACAGATTTTTCAGATTTTCATTGATCACATAATTTTAAATACAAAAGGTCACTTAAACAAGGATTTCAATATTTTATATTTAAAAAAAAACTCATTCCGCATTGGGTTTTGAAAAACTGAAGAGCTTTGAGACAAAAGATTTTTTTAATATAGCCTAAGCAGGCTTCACAAATTTGGAACTGAACTGTTGTTTACATTAGCAGAATTTCCCAAATTCGCAAAATGTTTCACACGATTTTAGGACTTTCAACTGTAAAAAACATTTGATAACTTGTATTGTGTGTAAATATGATAACATGAGTATGCAGAGGAATCCCTTGGGTAAATATTCTGTTCAATGATACCACATCAAGGAGGTACAAAAAAGGACATTATTTTGGTTGTTGATAGTGCAATCTGAAATTTGTGGACTTGATGTTTGGACATGATGTTTGTTGTCAACGGCATGTGACGTCATTCCGGGGTCACCTATAACGGAATTCTAGACTTATCATGAAAGATTTATGTCTGGATCTTTGTATTTCTGATAAAACTATTCAGAAATTCAGAAATCCCCAGTGGGGCGATTCCACGGTAACACGCGTTACATTTTAGGGCGCCATTCTTTATTCTCCCCTCTATAACTGTAAAAGTAGTCTGAATGAAGTTTACATCTTTTGTATTGTAATACCCAAGACTTAAGGCTAAATCCTCATGCTAACACCAATATGAAATATCAGCTCATGTTAATGTAAGACCGCTCTGAATATCAGTAACACGCGTTACGAAAGAAGACGCACTAAAAAAAATCCCAACTTTGTTTTGCTTGTGTATTTAAACTAACCTACCTGCAATCAATTGGTCACTACTGTGAGCAAGTACCTACCCAAGGTTTATAATACTAGAATAATAACAAGAATTTAAGTTCTCACTTTTTTGTAAATTGCAAAATAGTCGGTAACACGCGTTACATTTTGTCCATCCATAATTTACTAGCTTTATATTATTTATTTAATTTCTAAATTAAAATTAAGTTTGACTTTGACAATGGAACTAACATATAAACCATAAATAGTGATAACTAACTCTAAAAAAATTAAGGTTTTAGCACGTTTTACTGAATATGAGTTCTGTAACACGCGTTACGACATTTTGATGGCTTATAGTGGAGTAGTGGTTATGAATTTATCAAATTGTTTACTATTTTTAAATAGGGCCTAACTAGTAGGATTAAAATTATAAGTGGCATCAATTAAAATCAAATCAATTAGGAAATATTTTCAAAAAAGTGTTGCTTCGGTAACACGTGTTACCGTTTTGGAAGTAAGAAAAGTTTAAAAAAATCATAGTTAACAACGGTCAATGGTTACAATATTTTTTTCCTTTTTGCTCCGTCACATTTTCATGGAATCGCCCAGTGTTAGATTGTGACACTTTATATTGCATATTCCTGTAGGTATCAGCAAGTGCCACACCACCACAACCCAGAAGGAAACCACCCACACCTCCGCCTAAACCCACACCTCCGCCTAAACCAGTTCTGACCCCTACGAGTTCAGACGACACGTCCAGCAGCATTGGTTCACCCGAGCGGTTCTCAAGGTCAAGTATGGGTCGAAGGTCGTCAGTTATGCTACCAGAGAATTTGGAAAGGACAATTGTTTTGAAAAAGAATAATGCTGGTTTGGGTGAGTGTATTTTCACTATTATTAAAGTTTACTGATATAATCAAGGTAGCAAGGGTTGCAGCACGCATGGCCTGAAAAAATGTTTTTTTCCCGGCAAGCGATTCCAAATTTCCCTCCAAAATGGAATGCATTTCTTAATGAAAGAGTAACATTTCCCTCCAAATGCCAAAATTTCCCTCCAAATGCTCAAATTTCCCTGCAAGGAGCTTTTCGTATTGCCTATTTTTTCAGCCTGTGGCAGCACGACTCGTTATCGTAAAATATCATCTTTTGTCTGGAAGCATGTGTTTTATAATCAAAACAAATAATTGTCAACCCGAGAGCTGGCGTTCATCCAAATGTTGAACGCGATCTTGCATTCCAAATTAACAGCGCACGACGCTGTACATGTACATTTTGAAGTCGCTTAGTATGTGAGGGAATGGTTTCAAATGATAGACAATTATTGGTTTTGATTTATACATTAGTGTTTAAAAGCAGTTTTATTTCTTCGTCATTGGTGTTGCCATCACCATTATTTGTTCATGGGCTGCAAGTTTTTACCTAAAGTAGATTGATAAATATTGGCTGATCAGTTCCCAATTTGGACCTATTTGAGTCAAATCTGAGTTATTTGTATGACTTGCAAGAGCACATTTTAAGCTTTGATATGATACCATGTTGAAGCTTATCGGACTTTGTAATCACAAGATATTTTTTGAAGAAACTTATTTTTTTGTTTGACAATTTTTTGCACAAATTGTCAAAATATTACTATTGTCTGCTTGAAATGAGTAACTTTGCTTGAATAAATTGTTTTTGGAAATGATATTGTCTTGGCATGAACCATGGTCCGTCAGTAATATTTTTCAGCATTTTTTAAAAAAAATGGTACTGCAGCATAAGTTTATGAATCAACTATAGTTCAAATCCCATGCCCTTGCAATGCTCTTGTATTTTATCTGCTCTAGTTTACCAGCCCTTTTATGGCAAAAGAATGTATCTTATATGTAGTTTTCTAACAGTATACTTCCTTTTAACATGATCAAAGTTAGCTTTTTTCTCCATAAAACATGTAGTGGTAAAAGGCAGTATATTACTTTTATTATCTTTACAAGTTGCAACCTTTTCCTAAGTGAGGATTATTGAATCAAGTTAACACAATCCATGTTAAAAGGAAGTATATCATTAGGAAAGTACATATAGGATATCCTTTTGCCATAAAAGGGCTGAGATGGCCATGAACATAAAGCAGAGAAAAGGCTATTCTATAGTAGTATGTAATCAGCGAACTGCAAGCTGGAGCCATTTCTGTCTAAGAATGACTGATAGAGAAAGAGTAAACAGTTAACAAACAACTTTTTCCTTTTATCCTACAGGACTAACGGTGCATGCCGAGAAAGGTAACGGTGTTGTCGTGAAAAGCATCATCAGGGGCGGAGTGGTTCAACAAGATGGCCGCCTCGCCGTGGGGGACTACATCACAGCAGTAAACAACTCATCTATTCGTGACCATAGTAACCAGGATGCTAGGTCACTCATCAGGAGGTGCTCACTTGACAGAGCAGATAAAATTAGGTAACTATTTTGAGGTTGGGTTATGTATGTATACAGGGTGAGTAAACAAAATCTGTACTCAACTTCAGGATTTTATTTCAAAGAATCTGTGCAAAAAATATCTGAGCAAGTTTGATTTATCTTATTAATTAACTATTGTGTCTCATACATGTATCCAATTTTTTATAAATATCATGCGTCATTGAGTACAATACTCAATATTTTGTTTGGTTTCAAAAATGCAGTTACTTTACCAAAATAATCATAAATGGATAAAGGTACCATGAAATGTTGTGATTATTTTTGCTGATAAAAGTAAATTAATATAGCTATTGATTCAAATATTGGTTGCCTTCACATTCTGGTAAGAAATATTTTAAATATTTATTTTACTCACCCTGTAGATTAGGTGACATATGTATGCTGTGTTTACGAATATCTTCAAAGAACTATATAATTGCCCTATAGATCTTTTTACATCTGCTATAAATGACTTTCCTGCAAAATACCCCTGCATTAATAAAAAAAAATCAAGAAATAAAACAATATCTTGAAATTACTCTTTAGAGTTCTCTGCATTCATTCTGAAATACTGTAAAACCACTTTATTTCGCGAGGGGTGTGGATTCGCGAATTTAAATACCAGAGACGCTGACAATTTTGCATTGAAAGTAACAGTAACATTTCCAGATTTGCCGAATTAAATGCTCGCTAAAATAGCAGTAATTTTCAATTCTCAAACTAAAGTATCCACAAAATTATAGTGTTTGATTATAGTAGTTGAACATCAAATTTCATGATAAATTTTACAAAATAGGAAGCAGTGACTCACTATTTATTGGATGACTTGTTGACTTTCTTAAGACCTAAATCTCTTCAGCCAGGTATTTGAAATCTGAAGCAGCCCTTCACGTTTGAGGCGTGCGAGTGCACGCCATCGCACGCCTGAAACGGTTTCGAAAAGAGCGATTTATTGCACGCCTAAAAAAAAAAATTAAAAAAAAAAATTAATTTTTTTTTTCTTTCTTTTTCTTAAGTCAAAACTAGGACTTTAGACGACTCGTATTTGACCCTTAATAACCCACATAATACCCCTTGACCCACACCATTAGGGATAATAACTCCTAACCTAAGATCTTATACTAAATTATTCTTATCAAAAGTATGATTTTTTCGACACTGAAAATGAAAGTGTCTAAGGATGTGATTTATACACGGATAACCGTTCACACGACCGCAAGTGGCATATCCGTGTAATAAAACCACTTGACGATTACACGCACATGGTATTTTAAATTAATTTCCAGGAAATAACTGACAGACAAAAGTTCGAAAAACACTTAATTGATGATGATTTAATGGATTTATTCCATGTTTAGTAGTTACTCACTTGAAATTCTTCCCAAATATCGACCATAATATAGTCTGGGAAAATCTTGAAATGTCAAGTTAATCCTTTGAACGATCGATCGTAGTTGAAGTCTTGAAGATGTTAAAAATAGTATAAACATAAATATATTCGTAGTTAGCTTGCAAGGTTGTTTACATCTATCAAAAGTTACAAAAGGTAATCTCGCTACCTGTCCTGTCTACCCATACAACTTCCCTAGCACATGTACAGTACACAGCGGCCCGGCCCGCCCGTACTGTGAATGTACATGCACTACAGCTATAGGAACATGTACAGGGAGTTAAGCTCACCTACGCACGTGGTTGGTTGTGGTTGATGCGTGTCAATACAAGTTTAGGAATTTAGGCCAAATGAAAATAATAGTTTGTTTCCGAGTTCTTTATTTTATTTATTTCAATATCGTTTTGTATCTGTTATTATTGTGGAGGAAAACAAATTATTATCAGCCTACTTGGGGTGTAGTCCAAGGGATAATTATGTAATCGTTTTTGGAAGTTGGATTATCAAAGGTGGGGGTCATGTGTGTATTTAAAAAAGCAAATTTTAGATTTCCCATATGTCCAGCAATATTGTTTAAGAAGAAGTGTCAATTTAGTTTTTAAAAAATACAACCCCTTCACTTTTCGAAGGCCAGTGCTACGAAAACTATAACACACATAGGCCTAGTTTATTTTGAAGTGGTGTAAATATTGAGATTTTAAAATAAATATAAACCATAGACCTGCATCATTCATGAATTATGGAAAATGATAGGCCTACATAAGCCCTACAATATTATTTGTCCTTAATATTATTTTTATCTATCCATCTCATATGTTATTCCCACGGTCTTGATAATATCTGCAGTTAATTTATACAATGCTTGCTATGGGGAAACCTCCATAGAAATTCCAAAGTATATAGCTTAGCTATGCTAACTCCGCCCATCACCTACATCTCACTATGCCAGGCATAAATAAGTGACTGTGCTAAACCCCGCCCATAACATACCACTTGTACCCAATCATGTACCAGGCTGTACCAGGTCCCAAACCAAAATGGATTAGTCCAGTCCTGTCCTGTGTATTTGATATCACTAATCATTGGACTCCTCCATTATTTACTTTAGGGGAGTGGTGTGCCATTGAATGATTTACTAAGTAAATCATTCACTATATCTTGACTAGCCAAACAGGGGCAGTGGCGGTGACTCAAAGCACTATGTACATGTTATTGTTACGTGACTTTTATTATTAGTGACTGGTGAGTGACCCATGTGGTAATTATGAGCCTTCTGTATTTTATATACTAGGACACCGAGGGAGGTACTTCGGTCTGTTGTCTGTTCTTTGTTGGTAAAGTTATAACAAGGGCTTGTTTTGTATCCCATGCGTTATCCTATTGACCTTTACTAATGACCACAACTTTAAGTAAACATGACGGTCGTTTACACGGTTGCCCGACCGCAAATTTGGACGGGTAAACGTTCACAAAAGTAATCGTACCTTCACATCCTTAATATACATACATTAACATACAGGCTTTCTTGTCTTAACAGTTCGCCCCAGGAATAGCAAATCTACCTTATTTTGAGTTTGATTAATGTAGATTAATTACCCAGGACTCGCTCCCAACCTTACGCCATGTGCAGTTTGTTTTGATTCCACGATCCCGATTTGGTCATAAAACAGCACACCTCAATGTTTTGAGGAGTGCGATTTAAAGCACACCTTCAATTTTCAAACGTGAAGGTCTGCTGAAGTGCAGTGGATCTGCTTTTTACAATCCCCATATAATGATACTTGGTTGTCTTTTAGTAATTTATGAGTTGGACAAGAGGTTTGTTACCTGATGGAATTGATGAATATTAATATTTACTTTTTACAGCATTTCGTACATCCCAGCATCAACTGCTGTCAGTTACCGTGACAACCCAAGTGCCTTTGCGGATGGGCCTCCACCAGTGCCTACATCACCAGTGCCTATGCTAGATGAAAGGTGGGTTGATATGGTGTTATTGGGGAACATTAGGAGGGTATTGCAGATAAACAAACACTTTCTACACGACTATTAGTTTTACCATATACAACACAGATTTGTCAGAAACCTTTCCCAATTTTCAAAGTCTATCTCAAGGATTACTGAACCAATACGAGGCATGTTTGTACTTATTTCAATGCATTTCTTATAGTGATTCCAAATATGGTAATGACATTCAATAATTTTTACAGTTTTTGAATGTTGTCTGCAGACGCCTGCCGCGTGGAAAGTGTTTTGAACTTTCCGAATTGTTACAGATGATTGAAATTCACTTTGTCTCAAAACATCAGATACAAAATGTCAAGTTATGGGCAATTAAAATTTAAGTTAAGTTAACAAATCAATGGAGTAAATGAAAATTAAATACCTCAAAATGTAGTTTACAAAAAAGAAATGCAACTTTTTATGAATTTGACATATTCTGACCTCATCCCACATGTGTGCTTTTAAATCAAATTAGTTTGTGCCACATTGTGCCTCATTTACTCATCATGTTGGGTCACATATAGAAAATATATATAATCAACATAACATCTACTTTTGTTGTACAGGCGGTCAGACAGCCCTGATGGCCATCATTATGTCACAGTACATCCGTATCAAGCAGACACAGTGAATTCTGCTCCTCCTCCTGAGACCTCTGAACAGGAGCCTGCCACCGATGCCCCATTAGATGACATCCGTACAGTGAGATTACTAAAGGAACCTGGCCGTAGTCTTGGTATAAGTATTGTTGGTGGTAAGTGTATAGGGTTAGCCTAAGTAGTGGCGTAAATTTGTTGTTGGCATTTGGGGGATGATTGGCCAGTGGCCCCCCTCCCCCCCACCGGATTTACACCTATGACAGACCTGCCAACTAGTACGATTTTGCCATATTTATTACGGGAATTTGGAGGAAATACGACCATATGATTGCTTCCCACCAAATTATGATTTTCCCTTTCTAAGATCCCATTAAAAAAAAACATTATCAAAAATCGAAAACGAGACTATTGAAAAAACACCTCAAAAACAGCTGCAAATGAGGCTATAGGCCAGCAGTAGAACATATCCCTATCTCAAACGATATAGGGTACGTGATTGGTTTGTGACTTGTTAACAAAAGCATTTACAATCAATCAGCACATTGTATACAAAACTGCTTGGCAAGCAGAGTTTTGGCCGCTGGAGTTTCAAACAATCTCATCAAGTCATCGCGAAGAGGAGAAAATTACGCAAGATGTGTAATAATATATAGTTCGGATTTTAGCATCGGCCGTGTGTCATATGGTATTTCAAATCACATTCGGACAAGCAATCACCAAGCATAGTTATGCACAAGCGCAAATCTTGATAAATATTACACAATTTCTTTCGTCAGTTTCGTTAGTTTTGCTTAGGTGTTATTATGACAAAATACGGTTTTGTATGGTAAAATACAAAATTTAAAATACAGTTTTGTGAATTTAGAAGTTGGCAGGTCTACTATAGGCCTAAATGTTTACTGATTTATCATGAGCCGTGGGGTGGTAAAATTTACTGCTGTAAGCATGCGTGATGAAAAATTTTGCAGACACGTCCTAGACATATACTTCTCTTGAAGCCTAAATACACCTTGAAATGAGTTGGACCTATTGAACCAAAAAGTGTACACAAAATAAGTTATATCACATATTGTCCAAGTTTTAAAACGTGTGAAGTATGATAACGATAGGATTTTAAAAGGTGAAGATGCAGACAAACTGGCATGAGTTGATTAAAGGTAACTATATCGGCTACGGCGTCATGCTCAGATTCGCTTCAAAATGATACAGGATGTGTAGATTGACAAGAAAAACTCACATGCCAATTATGATTTTTTTCTCCATCCAGCCATTTTCGAACGGCGTAATTTTTTGTCTTCCAAAAACCGCCCATAGACTTAGGTTTTGTATTTTACCATTCCAAAAACCGCCCTTAGACTTAGGTTTTTGGCACGTTGCCAAATTCCCCAAAATTGCTTCTTTTCTCGAAACACACTCTATTTATAAATGATTTTTTTAACTCTTTATATCCTTGAGATGAACTTGTGTTTATATTATGTTTTTGCCAAGATACCAATGCATAATATTTATTGGAATTATTTCCACATTTGAAATCAAAATATGGATTGAATGGAGTGGGAATGTTAGTACTTAACCAAAAAAATGCATTTTATCTAGAAACACTAAATAGTCAAACTTGTATGAATATATTTAAAGAGAAGTATAGCTCCTATTTCAACAAACAAGGTGACATATGAGAGGTAATTCAATTTAGAAGATTCTCTCACCAGCTTTTTACAGTTAAGTGTTTCTAGTCTTTTTTGTGACAATTTGAACTTTTCTCTACAAAAAATCCCTAAAAAAAAAAATTAAAAAAATTCTCAACAAGTAAACACTTAATTTACAAAAACTGGAGAGAGAATTTAGGTAATATGTTTATTAACTATTCCCCAAAGTGACAGACCCATAGCAGTTTCCTACTTGGCTGAAAATATTCATATGTCCAAAAATATAGGGAATTTTCAAAAAATAAAGAAAAAAATTAGAAATATCCAAATTAATCCGAAAGTTCTCAAATAGGTAGGTAGAGTAAAGACTTGTCTTTAATGTGGTCTCAAAATAAAAAAGTATAGATATATTTCATTTAACCCTTTGAACCCGGAGTTATTATAAGGGTTCAGTACACTCACCCTGACTTCTCCGGGGGTAAAATGCTAAATATAGTACACCTATATCATCGGTAATATATGGTACCGATGATAGAGGGCAGTATGCCATTGTACTACACGTATAACGTAACCTATTTATAACATAAAAACGTCCGTTTTTATCGCCAAAATTGCCAATCATGACCGTAAAACAATGCATCCCTGTCTACCTGAGAATCATCTGCGCCATTTTGGGTTGCATATTCATCCAATTTCGCGCTATTTTTGACTGTTTTCTTCAGCTAAATTACATCAAAACACAAAGAAAACCTTGCGAGACAATGTATTTCACATCGGGTGAACAACACATGACTTTCAAGTCATATGATCAATGTGTTACCTGGTCGCTCAGGTCGATTTTTCGACCTATCGGGTTATACGACGTTCTCCGATAGGTCGATTTATCGGGTTCAAAGGGTTAAAACAATAGTTGTTTTTCTGCAGTGGTAAAATAGCCAAAAATAGCTACCTTTACAAAAACAGTAGAAATACACGGTCCGAGTACCATACCTGGTGAAAACTCACTGGACCACATAGGCTGTGTTTATGTAGGCCCCAGGATTATGAGCGCTAATGTATTCAAATTATTGTAATGTAAACAGATTGTTTGATAGTGACTATTGATTGTATACCTTGTGTACAGGTCGTAATCATGATGGTGAGACTATGCGAGGAATCTTTATTAAGCATGTATTACCTGATAGTCCTGCAGGCAGAAGTGATGCCCTCAAGACAGGTGACCAGATACTGGAGGTAAGAGTAATTGTATATACCTTGTGTACAGGTCGTAATCATGATGGTGAGACTATGCGAGGAATCTTTATCAAGCATGTATTACCTGATAGTCCTGCAGGCAGAAGTGATGCCCTCAAGACAGGTGACCAGATTCTGGAGGTAAGAATAATTGTATATACCTTGTGTACAGGTCGTAATCATGATGGTGAGACTATGCGAGGAATCTTTATCAAGCATGTATTACCTGATAGTCCTGCAGGTAGAAGTGATGCCCTCAAGACAGGTGACCAGATACTGGAGGTAAGATTAATTGTATATACCTTGTGTACAGGTCGTAATCATGATGGTGAGACTATGCAAGGAATCTTTATCAAGCATGTATTACCCGATAGTCCTGCAGGCAGAAGTGATGCCCTCAAGACAGGTGACCAGATACTGGAGGTAAGATTAATTGTATATACCTTGTGTACAGGTCGTAATCATGATGGTGAGACTATGCGAGGTATCTTTAACAAGCATGTATTACCTGATAGTCCTGCAGGCAGAAGTGATGCCCTCAAGACAGGTGACCAGATACTGGAGGTAAGAATAATTGTATATACCTTGTGTACAGGTCGTAATCATGATGGTGAGACTATGCGAGGAATCTTTATCAAGCATGTATTACCTGATAGTCCTGCAGGCAGAAGTGATGCCCTCAAGACAGGTGACCAGATACTGGAGGTAAGAGTAATTGTATATACCTTGTGTACAGGTCGTAATCATGATGGTGAGACTATGCGAGGTATCTTTAACAAGCATGTATTACCTGATAGTCCTGCAGGCAGAAGTGATGCCCTCAAGACAGGTGACCAGATACTGGAGGTAAGAATAATTGTATATACCTTGTGTACAGGTCGTAATCATGATGGTGAGACTATGCGAGGAATCTTTATCAAGCATGTATTACCTGATAGTCCTGCAGGCAGAAGTGATGCCCTCAAGACAGGTGACCAGATACTGGAGGTAAGAGTAATTGTATATACCTTGTGTACAGGTCGTAATCATGATGGTGAGACTATGCGAGGTATCTTTAACAAGCATGTATTACCTGATAGTCCTGCAGGCAGAAGTGATGCCCTCAAGACAGGTGACCAGATACTGGAGGTAAGAATAATTGTATATACCTTGTGTACAGGTCGTAATCATGATGGTGAGACTATGCGAGGTATCTTTAACAAGCATGTATTACCTGATAGTCCTGCAGGCAGAAGTGATGCCCTCAAGACAGGTGACCAGATACTGGAGGTAAGAATAATTGTATATACCTTGTGTACAGGTCGTAATCATGATGGTGAGACTATGCGAGGAATCTTTATCAAGCATGTATTACCTGATAGTCCTGCAGGTAGAAGTGATGCCCTCAAGACAGGTGACCAGATACTGGAGGTAAGAATAATTGTATATACCTTGTGTACAGGTCGTAATCATGATGGTGAGACTATGAGAGGAATCTTTATCAAGCATGTATTACCCGATAGTCCTGCAGGCAGAAGTGATGCCCTCAAGACAGGTGACCAGATACTGGAGGTAAGAATAATTGTATATACCTTGTGTACAGGTCGTAATCATGATGGTGAGACTATGCGAGGAATCTTTATCAAGCATGTATTACCTGATAGTCCTGCAGGTAGAAGTGATGCCCTCAAGACAGGTGACCAGATACTGGAGGTAAGAATAATTGTATATACCTTGTGTACAGGTCGTAATCATGATGGTGAGACTATGCGAGGAATCTTTATTAAGCATGTATTACCCGATAGTCCTGCAGGTAGAAGTGATGCCCTCAAGACAGGTGACCAGATACTAGAGGTAAGAGTAATTGTATATACCTTGTGTACAGGACGTAATCATGATGGTGAGACTATGCGAGGAATCTTTATTAAGCATGTATTACCCGATAGTCCTGCAGGCAGAAGTGATGCCCTCAAGACAGGTGACCAGATACTGGAGGTAAGAGTAATTGTATATACCTTGTGTACAGGTCGTAATCATGATGGTGAGACTATGCGTGGAATCTTTATCAAGCATGTATTACCTGATAGTCCTGCAGGCAGAAGTGATGCCCTCAAGACAGGTGACCAGATACTGGAGGTAAGAGTAATTGTATATACCTTGTGTACAGGTCGTAATCATGATGGTGAGACTATGCGTGGAATCTTTATCAAGCATGTATTACCCGATAGTCCTGCAGGCAGAAGTGATGCCCTCAAGACAGGTGACCAGATACTGGAGGTAAGAGTAATTGTAAACCTAAAGAGATCGAACCCACGGAAAATAATTCTTAGTGCAATCAGTCTGAATATATCAAAGGGTTTAGTCCACTGCACCATAAAGACAGAAATTAATATCAGGGGCGACAACAAAATTATATGTTCGGTTCAAGTGAGCAGTGTTGCTATAAATGGTGAGCCAAAAGGCGCCCACTAAACTTTATGATTGACATGATCCACCCGTCTCGCATCACGCAAAATGACGCCCAGTCATACTACGCCTGTGGCATAAGCTTGGGAACATCGTAAACCTTGGTTAGGGGACTACTTCCGGTCTAAAATACAAATTCACATTTCGTAAAAACTATAAAACTAAGCAAAAACTAAAAGGATTTTGTCGGCCATGAGGGATTTAGTAAATAATGGTTAATGAACAAACTTTTAAATATTTATACCGACTTTAAATCCGTTCAGGGGGGATGCAGGGGATGATTTTGGTTTGGCCGAGGGTGAGCGCAAGCGATTATGGGAGGTGTGATTTAGGCCATCGGGTGCTCTTTACGTGATTTTGTAATATAGATATTTTATGGCATGAACATTTTGCAAATTGTCAACACTGGCCATATATATTAGGCCTAAAACAAAAAGGTTGGATTGCCCTTTCCCAACCGACCGTAAAAATCGAAAAAAACTTGGTCACTTTTTTTTACAAATTTCAAATTCATCACCTAAATGACCTCAATTGATCCCTACATGAACCCTCATGTGACCCCATACCATGTCCATATATAACCTCCAACTTGGTGTCCGAAATTAACCCAGAAAGTTTCATTTTTTCTGAACAACAGATACATACATTTTTGAATGATTTAACATATGAAAAATACCTAAATTCAGTAAATTATCAGTTTTTACATTTTTGGAGTACACATTTATCACCCAAAAAAACTTTGAAAAAGGTGCCTCTGGGGTCTGGGTTAACCTATAAATCACATTTCCGACCAGTAGAGGTCCATGATTCATATTTTTTTCACTTATAACACAATTCCACAATTCCGCATGCAATAGTCCTGTACATTTTACAACTTCAATACTGACTCCATTGTTTCCTTGCTTTTATTAAACCCTTTCTGTATTTTCACTCAGGTGAATGGTTGCGACCTACGAGAAGCCACCCACGACCAAGCCGTTGCCATCATCAGAAACTCGACCAATCCCGTCCTTTTCAAAGTACACACTATCTCGCCTGGATCACGCGTAAGTGAACAAACTCTCGTATCTACCTCCAATCACACCCGATATAACAGTCGTGTGCGCCAAATGAGAGGGCGCTTTCAGTCACCGTAACATGCGCTGCTTTCACCGCCGATTCTATTTCATCACTTGCACAAACTACTCATGACTATCACATACATTGGCTTTTTATTTGTATCTCTTGGGATAGCCATGGGTATCACATGTGCTACTTATGGTATCACATGGGTATCAATCACATGGGTTTACTCATGGAAGCCCATGTCCACTCTCAGCTACTCATTTGTAACATATGGGCTACTCATTTGTATCACATGGGTTACTCATGGTTATCACATGGATTACTCATGGGTATCACATGGGTTACTCATGGGTGTCACATGGATTACTCATGGGTATCACATGGGCTACTCATGGGTATCACATGGATTACGCATGGGTATCACATGGGCTACCCTTTGGGATAATGTTGGCTACTCATGTATGTAACATGCCATTTTTCATCACTTATTAACCCTTTGAGATCTATAAGAACTTATGGGTTCCCAACAATTTAGTAGAATGCTAGTTTTGCTATAAAGACTCTGTGAAACCCATTCAATTTCTTTCTTGTCACATAGTTCGATATCAGTTTTTAATTACAAAAATATTACATATTACAGAAGTAAGTGTTTGAAATGGGAATTTAGTACCACCCGACTACTTCCCAAAACAGTATCCAGTCCTCAAAAAGTTAAACACCAGAGATTTGACTACTGGCTACTGATAATTTTCACTGATTTTTCCTTCACACAATTTCACATATTGTCCTCAATTTCACACACCCTGTACCCTGCATATCATAAATGTTCCAGTATTTGGGGGGGGGGGGGGGGGAGATGGGCAAATTAACAAATTCCTGAATGTCACCACCTCCCCCCCCCCTCCCCCAGCTCCTGTTGAAAAAAAGGCAGAAATATGAAATTCCAAATGGCTCGAACTATTATAGTATTGTGTGTGATAGAAAACAGAGACTAGAAGACAGAATCCTAAATCATCTAATAATTGTTATTATCAAAGAAATGTAAAATGGTGCCTGTCTACAAATTTATGATGATATTATAAGATCAAATACTACTATGAAACAGTTACTTGTGTTTTCAAGGGACCAATTTTGACTGAAATGTATTGTAAAAAAAGCTTGCATGCAATTCATTTTTAAATGTATCACAATAATAGTAAGCTTTATTCATTTCAAATATTATAGACATTTACCCTTTTTTTTCAAATTAATATTTTATTATTGCATGCCAACTATAATCAAGAAATAATTATTATGTTAGGCGATGTCTGGCAATTCATCTACCATGATCTAACATATAGTTCAATCAGTTCTAAATTGGCGAGTAATATTAATTTATATGTCCCTATGTGCAAAAGTAATCCAAGCGTACGCGCACAATTTTGGCCACATGCACACAGTTTTGGCGGCATGCACGCGTCACGCATATGATGCAAAGTGCGCTTTCTGTCAGCTCGCCCAGGTCCTTCTGTATTAATTCGCTGCTGTAAGAAAGGCTTCATCAATTTGGAACTGATCAAACTATAGCAATGGTATTTACAGTGCAATATTTTGACTTATTAACTAATAAGTAGCCCAAGTCAATGGCAAAAATATTTATTTCTCAGTCAGGAAGTGACAGAAAGAATCCAAATATACAAAGCGAATAACATTTTAGGGGCTCAAAAGTTGCACATTAAAGCTACTTAATCATGGTGCTAGAAAAATGTTGTAACATCTTCCTAGGTAATGGGATGCAGCGATGGGCTAATCTTTTTAGCTAGTATAAGGGGTGCAGTATATCGAATCCATTCTGCTATAGGGTGGTAGGTTTAAAATCCTTAACACTATATGCATGATGTACAAATGCGGTAATTGTCTCATGGTAAAACAGGTCTATTTCCCATCGTCCGTAGCTCCTTTATCCACTTTTGAGATTCCCCATAGCGACTTCCACCACTAGGTTGTTTTACTTTTGTTGCCTTAATATAGCACATTTCCCATATCTTCTGGCAAGAAACCTAAATTACTATATAAGATAGAACTCTGTGAAAAAAAACCAAGCCAACAATACTTGTTGTAATATTTTTACGAAAGATCATCTGTGATTATTTGCCTAAGATTCATCAAAAAAAGTGCAATAATATTGTTAGAATTATTGAAATATTAAGTGTTCTGTGAATAAGCGTGTTATAATTTTAGATACTAGATTCATGTTTGTGATTATGAGTAAAGACCATTTTGAATCCAATTTTCAATAACAGTAATACCTTGTTAAGTACATGTCCCACCGATCATAAACAATGTGTATATTTTGCTTAGGATATGCTGGACATATTAATAATTGCATGCTTGATGGTAGAGAATAAGTGCTTCTTTCCTGTTAGATGAATACCTTTTTTACACAGAAATGCCACTCATTTCAGGGATGCAAGACTTCCGGAAATTTCTGGAATTCCGGAAATGAGGCCGTAACAAAAAATCCGTAAATGAAGAAGAAGACAAAAAATAGTCTTTTTTTTTCATTTGTCATTAAATTTATTTTTTGGAATCGGATGATGATATTTCAGCATAAAAAGAGGCAAACTTTTGTCTTCTTTTTTTACAAGTTTATTCCTTTGAAATAACCCACCAAAATGTGCCAATTTACGTACAGTGATATGGATAGATTTAAACCCAATTTGAGTACACATAGAATATATGGTGCTAATACTGGTGATTAATAGGCTGCATAATAGAAAGTGTTCCTTGTGTTATTTCAATTTGTGAGTATGTATATAAATCATGAAACATTTTGTAATTGATAATCCACAAAATTGTACAAATTATTGCCTGTCTGTGTACTAACACAATGGTGCTATTGAATATGTGGAATGCGCATGCTGAAATTAATTGTGTTTTGGTACTATACCTAACTGATTTGGCTTTTAGTTTTTGTTTGATTTTGCATTTCGATTTAGTCTTCAATTTGTTAGTCTTATTAACAAACTAAACTAGTGAAATATGCAAACCATTTTAGTTTACTGTAAGTGGTTATTTTCGTGTACTGATATTTTTTAGATTTTATAGTTTTTGGAAAATGTGCAAGACTTACATTTTGCGGTATGTACATTAATTATGATGCAACACGATTCCAAAAAGTAATTTTCGCGTGATATCATTTTTGAGTTTGCATGTTCTTTGCCAAAAATGACCATGTATGCAGTACATTACTACGGACACTAATTACTCACACTGACCAAGATTAAGATTTGAACCCATTGTTAGTGCATATGTTTTGTCATTCATAGTTGTACCTAGAAGTAAGATTGCCTGGTAGAAAAAAATTGAAAAATATAGGTTCTCCTTCTCATTTATTGGTTATGGTGCCAAAATGCTGTATCTTAAACTTAAAGCTAGGGATGTTTCTAGGTTAGACAAATGTTGGGGAGGGGACTATTAATTCAATCCTGATTTTAAAGCGCTGGTGGACTCGTTTTCTATTGGTGAATAGCATAATTATTTTATCTTTGCGTTTGTTTATTTTTTTTAAATATATATACACTTAACACTTTCCACACACCTATTAGTTTTACCATTTCAAATACTTTTAGAAACCTCTCCCAATTTTTGAAGCCTATCTCAAGAATTATTGAACTGGAATGTTTATTAAATACTTAATGTAATGCACTTCTTACAGTGATTCCAATGGTAATGAAATTTAATTATTTCGACATTTTTGAAACATTTTGTGAAATTTTGGAATGTCACGTGGAAAGTGTTATGGACCAATATGTTATAGTTAATATGTGCAGTAGATTTTTTTAGCAACTGAGACAGCTGATTTTATAAATAGCGTGTAGATCTTTTTTATTAGATGGTTGAATAGCAATAGTTTGAAATAAAGAGATATAAAAAAGATGGTGAGAACAAAATAGGAGATGTGTTTAATTAATCTTTCTTTTTTATAAAATATTTTGAAATTAAAATTTGAAAATGGAAAATGATGCATTCAGGCAAATTGGATCTGGTTTTGTCCATGTCGCCTATGCTCCTTTAGTTTCATACACGGATCTGCAAAATCTACCTCGCTCAAGAAGTATTCACAGAGATCAATGTACGTACTTTGATTATTCATGACTGACGCTATAATAATTTGATTAAAAATGAACAGATGCTGAGTATGCAGCATGTGTAGCCCACAGGGGATTATGCCTGACAATTGTCACCATATTACGCCATATCTTGTGTGGGCTTCACACGGTATGCTGTTCCACAATATCCATATAGAAATTTTGGTAATTTGTTTGGTATAGTTCATGTATTTAATATTTTTTCCAACACAAACTTGTGTTCAGTTTTACAAACCAAAAAGACACTGAATAATTATGGCACCAATTAATGGTCCTGATATAGTGTCATTTTTGCTCAAAAATAATTGATCACTGATCAATCAATTGCTCTATAAATTGATTCAAATCAACAATGAACATTCACTATTAATAGGCCTGTTATAGTTACTTGAATAAATTAGTGACACTTTGAGATGTTGGACACTTCACATTGCTTAAATTGTACACCTGTCTTTTTTAGCTTCAATGAAGGTGCTTTTGTATGGTAGGCATTTGCATGTACCATATTTTTCCTAATAAGCGCATATGCCCTAATAAGCGCCCAACCCTAAATTTGTATTTGACCTTAAAAGTTGAAAAGTTACGTTTATACATGTATGTATGAAAAATAGACCACTAATTGTAGATCTGAATCATAGCTCTCTGTATGTTACATAATTGTAACAAAAATAACCATCCCCTGAATTTCCGGGAGACAATTCACATATCGCACAATTTAAAACGTTTAAAACACTTAATCTTTGTTTTTCCTGTATAAACATGCCACTAAAGATTGTTGAATTCTGCAATTGAAGCGAAATTAGTGGCAGGAATTGTATTACAATAACCGCCCATCTAAAATGACTTTGCTAAACCGCCCTGGGCGCTTATTAGGGATAATTTGGTACATAAAAATTGTCCAAATGTCCAGGCCAGTCCAATATTATGAGATTAGGCAACTCATACACACTCTGAAATTTAGGACTCTAGCAATAAAGCTTTAATTGAGTAGGCCTATATTTGATGTTATTTAACTTATAAATGTTTATTGTTTCTTAATTTTATTAATTATATTAATAGTAAAACATTTAGGGAGGATGTAATAGAGTTTGCTTACCAGGCTAAACATTGGGAAGCCCTTTCCTAGTTTAACTCAGCTTAACCCCCTGGGGTCTACCTGTCTATCTTACAGTGGTTCTGATTGGTTTATTACAAGATGTACTCATATGAATAGCCAATTCAAATGCAGCTTATAAAATGTTTCACTCCAATCTTTATCAGGGATACAATTATTCTAACAATGTCTCTCATTGGTGCAATAAATGATGTATCCATCTTTTTAACCAATCGGCCGGTAGTTCTCAGGGGGTTGACCTAAAAAGCCTACTAATGCACAGCACTAGCCAATTAACTACATTTTTCTTTACTAACACGCTACTAAAACATGGCCCTGCCTTGCATGATAAAAACCCCATCCCCAACTTTTTCTTTAGTTGGCCTCTGATTCTTCCTTTGCATGTTGTCTTGTTTTTGAAGGAGTGAGAGGTCGTGAACTTGGATGTGACCTACAAACCTGTGACCCTGTGGTTGATCTTTGGCATGCTGTGTAAAACTCTACTGATCTTTGAACTATATAGCTTGAACTTTAACACTGTCGCTGGGAGTTTGTGAAATTGCATGGATGTGAACTATGGACATTTATTTCATGATCTACATTGTAACATTAGACTAAAACAAATATTATCACAGTGTTTTTGACTGCCGTATGTGTAACCAACTGGAGTCCTGTCATGGTTGACAATATATGGTTCACGTGTGATCAATATGTGGTTCACATCATGTGATCAATATGTGGTTCACATCATGTGATCAATATGTGGTTCACGTGTGATCAATATGTGGTTCACGTGTATTCAATATGTGGTTCATATGTGTGATCAATATGTGGTTCATGTGTGATCAATATGTGTTTCAAATGTGATCAATGTGGTTCACGTGGGATCAATATGTGGTTCACACATGATCAATATGTGGTTCACACATGATCAATATGTGGTTCACACATGATCAATATGTGGTTAACATGTGATCAATATATGGTTCATGTGATGTGGTTCACATGTGATCTGCATGTGATCAAGATGCAGGCAACCATTTTTATCAATCTGCATTGTTACATAATGCCAGAACACACATTGATGTTGTACTTACCTACCCGTCGCTTTTCAAGCTCAGCTTATCTCAAATTCGTTACATTTTCTAAAATATGTGTAAAATTAGAGAGAGCTCTCAAGACCAAACAAGCAAAGGGTTGTTTCGACAGAGACATTTTGTAGTCACCATGGTAACAGAAGTTGTCTAGCAAGTCCTATTTTCAGAAATAAACATTTGTCAACATTGACTTTTTTACTTTGATGTCTCTCAGGTGGAAAAAAGCCAATATTTGGTACGAAAGAGCCCATATTTATGTAATTGTTGCCTACTTAATTGTCTCTTGTTTTTCAAAGCCATTGTACATTGCAAGAGAATGTTGTCACCAATCACCACACAGTGCACTATCCAATATGTGATTAGCATATGCCTGACATGCACTCCATGCTAATCAGCATTCACATTTTCATGACGATGACAAGTCCCAGTGATGTCTTTCTTATTTCATTGTCATTCATATCATTTGGAAACCATACATTGTTCAATAACACTTTGGCTCCACCATTTGTTCCAAATGATAAGGCTTATTTTTGTATTTGTATTCATAAGGACTGTTACCATGGTGACTGCAATTTTTGCAAAATGTGTCTGTCATAAACCTACTTAGCTTAGGGACGCACCATTAGATTTTCAGGGGGTAGGAAGTTTGGTTCGGGGGGGATTTTTTTTTTTTTGCCGCCGTAATGGGGGATATTTGTTTTTTGGGCCGCCGAATGCGGCAATTTCTTTTTTAATGTGTTCATACATATTGAGTTGGGTGGGGGAAGAGATTTTTAATTTTTTCCAAAAACTTCCTACCCCCTCCCCCCTAATTATATAATGGTGCGTCCCTTAGTCTGTAGTAATGATGTACCAGACAATACATTGGTGGATAACCCTGAACAAGCAGTGTATTCAAAAGTGTAAAACATTGTGTCAAATTTCAACAAATTCTGTCATATGTTATTGACCATGTATCCAATTACATACCTGTAAATTAAGAGTAGATATGCTGCATGCTTATATTTCTTTCCAAAATCATTGTGATGAGTTAAAAGCAAGGAATGTAGGCAATGGGGAAAAAGTGTACTTAAGGTCCCAGATTCTAGACCCTACTAGTATTAGTATGGTTAGATACTGGAACACCCAGTATCGTTCGATACTTGTACAAAGTCAGTGTTCCAGTATTGGCCGATACTGGTAAATATAAAATGTTCCAGTAGGGGGCGATACTTGAACATAAAAACATTCAATACTAGGACAAATCCTACTTGTATCACATGTACCAGTATCACCCGTACTGGAACATAAAAACCGTTCTAGTATCGCTCGATACTGGATCACAATTTGGTGTTTGCAGTATCGACCGATACTGGAACAGTAAAATCGTACCAGTATAGAGCCATACTGGCAACATTTATGTTCCAGTATTGAACAATATTGGTAAACCAGTATCTGGGACCTTAAGTACATTTTTTCTGGCAAAAATTGTTCACTTTCTTTCATTATGGTCAAATAGACAGGGTGACATCATCCGCAAGCAAGTTTTCGATTTGTAATGTCAACCTATGTTTTTTCTGTAATTATATTTCTTCATTTGCCCTTTCTTTTATTATTTATTCTGCATATATTATTTTCTAAAGGCACTATTATACATAATATTGTTATATTTGGATTTATAGTTTTATATTTTTATCTGCTTTGATATGGGGTTCTTTATTTCATTTTATTTAGGCCAACAAAAAAAAGTTTGTCTCAAATGACCTGCGCGCATTCCGGAAACCGCCCGCGTTAGCTTTTTTTTTAGTGGTTTTTTTTTTTTTTTTTTTTTTTCATTTCTTTTTTCTTTTCTTTTTTCATTTTTTTTCTTCAATTTTTCATTTTTCTCAAAAAAATCTTACAAAATCCAACTTTTTGACCGAACAGATGACGATCAGGTCTAAATTGAAAAAATAAATAAAATATCCGCAGACCGCATTAGATTTTCAGTCCCTCATGTCATTTGAGACAAACTTTTTTTCTTTTGGCCTTAATTGTTTCCAATAGCAAAATTATGAATCAGCTTTTTACTATAGTTTGATCAGTTCCAAATTGGCGAAGCTACCATACAGCAGCGATTGAATACAGAAGGCAACTAGCGCTCTGTGCATCTTATGCGTGATGCTTACGTGCGACCAACACCGTGTGCGCGTGGCCATAATAGCGGTTGAGGCTTGGATTACTTTTGCGCGTGGAGACATTAAAAACAAATGTTTCTCGCCAATTTGGAACTGATTAAACTAATTGTTGACAATTTAGCTAAAACATTGAATAGTTGGCAATTAATTATGCAAATGTGGTGTTTTATCTACAAACAAGTTTGGCGCTTTGCATGGGAACACCTGTTAAAAATCTCTAGATGTTTATTGGTTTAAAATAGAAGAGATCATTGCTTTCCCAATATATTAACGGTATTTTATGCGATCTTTTCCAGGATACACCCTTAATCCTCAGATTTACATTTCTGATCATAAATCGTAAATACGTTACAGGGCGATACGATTCCTAATTACTTCAAAATCATAGTTTTAGAGTGAAAATAAATGTTCACTCTAAATTCACTCTAAAACCAGGATTTTGAGGTTTTTTAGGAATCGTATCGCTCTGTAACTCGGAATATATTTACGATTTATGATCAGAAATATAAATCTCCAAGAAAATCTGCTTTAAAAAAAATTAAGACGATTGAAGACGTCTCCTGGAAAAGATCACATAATATACCTTTAATAGTTTGGACCACCATCATTGTTAAATTGTTTTATCCCAAAACATGCTGCGATAAAGTACAAACTTTTTGATATCTGTAAATATGTAGTGTTTTACAGACTTACGGTATTGATTATTATCCCTTTTCTACTGCGACACTTTCAAATCACGCACAGCATAAGAGGGTTCATTGCAAAATGCAGTAAAACACTAATTA
This sequence comes from Ophiura sarsii, assembly GCA_035610835.1. NCBI lineage: Eukaryota > Metazoa > Echinodermata > Ophiuroidea > Amphilepidida > Ophiuridae > Ophiura > Ophiura sarsii. Next base: position 29,306,566 of record CM069457.1, read on the forward strand.
AAAATAAAATTAAGAGAATTTACCTGATATTGTTAACTTTAATCAAACTCTTTTAAATTTTCAAATATCAAGGATTTTTTTATTTATGTTCAATATGTGTGTATTATTTTTCGTTTTCTCTTTGCTGCATTTGGAATGAAATTCTTCTTATTGTTATATAGAGCCTGAAAAATAGGTATTCTAGCCGTTATTTTTTGAAAAATCTTTCACACACTACCATGCAATATTATTTATAGCACTAAGCACAATAAACCTGTTTACACCAAACCGATGATCTATCTTTTGACAATCGATGTGGAGTCCAGTTCAGCCACTTTCGACACACACACAAATTTGATTGACAATCGGTCATTGAATTCACGCAATAGATGTAGTCACTTTTAGCGATCAATTGCCATTGCGACTGTCATGAAAAAGTGTCATAGTTAATAATATTTAAAAGTAAGACAATAAATGGCTAAACAGACTCCACAACGATCAAACTCTTATAATTGATACAAAACGTACAGCATTTTGAGGTATTTTTCATGGTTTTCTTGGTATGGTCATCTGCTCGCCTAGCGTGAGAGCATTTGGCCAAGCGTTGATGAACGCTTAGCAGTGTCGAACCAATCAGAAAGCAAGAAACTAAAATATGCGGAGTGCATTGAAAGTGTCTAATGCACTCTGCGTGTGCGCCGTTAGCAAACTTGTTAACATGTTTTTATTCGTTTTTACATAGATCACAATTATGCTTAAGTTGTGAATTTTGATTTGTATAGTGTCTTGTATGAATTAGGTCAATACATGCGTATGTTTTGTTTCTCGAAAAATAAGACAAATCAATGCACTTGCGCAAATGTTGATATGCTCACAATAGCACTCCCCCTGCGGGTTTGTGCCATTATTCACACATCAACATCAGCGCGCGTGCATTGATTTGTCTAATTTCTTTCGAAACAACACAAACACATTTATTGACCTAAACTGCTCACAAAAAGTATCGAAACACTTAGAAATGATCCGATATATAACGGCTCGAAAGGATATGCATTAATCGAAGCAAATATTTAAGTGCATAATTTTGTTCTGCATATTTTGACACCTCGATCGTTGAGATACGATGTTGCGGAGCGGAGTTATTGTCATTTAAATGATTGTGGGTCCAGTTTCAAAAGTGACACTCATCCCTATTGAAAATCACGAATCTGATCATTCTAAACAGTAATGCAAACCTTTTTCTATAGGATGATTGTCACTTTTGAAACTGGACCCACGACCATTGAAATGACAATAACTCCGCTCCGCAACATCGTATCTCATCGACCGAGGTGTCAAAATATACGCAGAACAAAATTATGCACTTAGATATTTGCTTCGATTAATGCATACCCTTTCGAGCCGTTATATATCGGATCATTTCTAAGTGTTTCGATACTTTTTGTGAGCAGTTTATAATTAATCACCACTGAGCTTTGGAGAGTTGGTATAGCGGTGTCAAACAGTACCACTCAACAGACAAGCTTTGTGGAGTATGTCAAGGAGAGTAAAAGGAAGATATTATTACTACTGTAAAACACTATAATTTTGCATACATATTTTAAATTACTGCAATTTTAGCGTGTTATTTAATTTCACGAAACTGGACATTTCACATCATTCACTTTCAATGCAAAATTGGCAGTTTCGCGAGTATTTAATTTCGAGAAATTAAATCCCTCGCAAAATGAATTGGTTTTACAGACTATTTTACTATTATTATTATATATTTATATGGATATTGGTTTGGAAGTATCGTCTGGGAGAGAGGATTTTATTCTGAAATAAATTCTATATTGTAAACTTATAAGAAGCAATGTTTTGAAATACATTTATTATATGCCAAGTATTTGTAGTATAAAGTTCCTCTTTTCTGATCAAACAGTTTCATTAGCTTTTTAGTGGTACAGGGTGTCCCAAAGGTTTTGAAACCTTTTCAAAACTTTATACTCCGGAAAAATAATTTGTAGTATAAAAATAAAAATATATTTGGATAAAGAAGTCTTGCCGAATTATTTTGGTACCAAACTTACAAAAACAGCTATCGGTTTTGCCAAAATACAGACGAAAGTTTCCTGAACTGAAAAAACTTCACTTTCATTTGAAAGCGTAGTAAAATGAACTGAATAAAGTCAAGGATGCGACAAAGGGAAAGAGGTAGGGAAGAGAAAGAAGGTTCCCTACAATGATTCTTTTTAATTTCAGATTGATATAATTCCTATAATGAACATTATTAATGTTGTGCACAACATTTATAAGTGAAAACCTTTATTGACAAAAATACACATGGATAGAATGTGAGGAACACGCTGCATTTTATTACAGTGACTTACACAGTGTGCGTCCAGCAAATTGAACAATTTCATGGTATTGTGAGTTATGTGGCCAAACCTTTTAGCATGTGTTTTATATTGAGGGGCCTCAAAAAGGGTACCAAAATGATTCCACAAGTTTTCTCTTTCCAAATATATTTTCAATTTGGTACAGCAACTTATTATAAGAGAGATACAAATCTTTAACATGGTTTCGAAACATTTAGGACACCCAGTATGACAAACATTGCATGCCAACTGCGCATTCTTTGTGTTCCAACCAAGCCCATGTACACCCTCTCCTGCTTTATTGCCAAATGAAATACTGCCCTCTTTTGTCAGCCATTATTCAAAACAGCTTATGAACTACTGTTGTTATTTACATAAGTCCCTATCATGACCATAAACGCTGGTCCTGTATGCACAGAAATTACTGCATAATAAGAGTTAAGGGGGTGGTTACCCTAATAATATGAAATTTATCAAGCGCGGTAACTTTTGAACCATTAATGTGATGTTTATAAAAGTTTACTTTTTTGGAAATGAAATGAGTCAGAAAATCCAATGCTGGTGCCAAATTTCACTAAAAAATCTGGGTTTTTTTACAAAAATTGACCCCCAAAAAAGCGTAACAAAATCTGTTTTGCATTTAAGACACTTACTTCACTTGGATCGTTTTTTATTTTATTTTGTTATGTTGTCCGAAACATTTTGAGCCAAAAAAAAGTGCTTTTTGGCTCAGAATTGTTAGTGAAATTTTATACCAAAAATGGTTTCTCTGACTCATATGTTTATACGCATCACATTAATAGTTCAAAAGTTACAACGCTTAATAAACTTCATATAAAAAGTCTCATTGAAGTCTAATCCTCAAGGAAGCAATTGGCACATATGGCAATAGGATATAAGAACAAATAGTTGCAGCCGGCAGGTCTTTTTTCTGAAGTAACTATTCAAAATGGCAAAGTATGGGCTAGTCAGTGCCATATTTTTTGTATCACCATGTGCATTTTAATTTACAGTTTCTTAAGATTTTGGGCTATTTGGAGAATACATTATGACAATAGTTTTTTGTTTAAAAAGATGTTTTCTAATTGACAGTGATAGTTCAATGTCCCTTCATTTGTTTTAAACTGATATTTTAAAGTTATGCTCATGGGAAATTAGGGCAAGCTCCACAAATCATATCATACTGTAAAACATAATAATTTCTCGGATACTTTACTTATTTTATGAATTGGAAATTATTGCTATTTTAGCGGGCATTTAATCTCACGAATCTGGAAATGTTACTGTTACTTTCAATGCAAAGTTGTCAGTTTTGCTGGTATTTAATTTTGCGAATCCACATCCCTTGTGAAATTCACTAACATTAAATCCCTCACGAAATTAAGTGGTTTTACAGTAATTCCCCAGAGCCAAATCATCCCCTTATTTGTAATAAGCAAGATTTTTCAGCTCCAGAGGACATCATGATCTCATCTCTAATGCACCACGCCCGATGGACCTCGTCCAGATGCCTTCTATCCAACTGTTGTCTTGTCAACCAAACACCTTTCCATGGGACCTTCCTTGACTCATGACTCTAATAAGTAATAGACAAAGTCTTCTGGTGGACCATCTCCAGATGTCGTCTTTCCATCCACTGAATCATCCACTGATCAACATCTCAACTCAACCTTCTATCTGATGCACATCACACTTACTCATCATGTGATCGGTCATGTGACCTCTGGCTATAATCATGGTAGGATAGTACTTCCTAAAAACCTACTCACACGTAACGGCATGATGGGAAATTGTTTGCTAACAATCAACCAACGCTTGTAACAACTTACTAATTACCTAATTAAGCATGGTGCGGCAAGTCCTGTATGTAGTGCAAATTTATGTTATTTCCTAATATGGATAATTATGGATTGATGCCATTCCGTTATATGGAAACATATTATGTAAATTTATGTTATTTCCTAAAGCGCTCAGCATACTCCACTACACTCAAACTATTTGCGCTCTCACACATGCGTAGTAGCCCTGCCACGACAAAATTACGCAGCCTGATTGAACCAACAAGCTTGCACTCAGCGGTCAAGCGTTGTGGAGTATGCTGAGCGCTTAATATGGAAAATTATGGATTAATGCCATTCTCTTATATGGAAAGATATCAAGTCCTTATATGGACTGAGGTTTTAACTACATAACAAATTAATATTTTTCCTGCTAATAGAATGCGGTAAAATTACCATATTTAACCATATAAGGACTGATTTTGTTCTCTGATATGGGCTAGCTGTGATCATAACCTTACGGAATGGACTAATGTCATACATACCTTATATACCAATTAATGCAAGGATAGCATGTGCAGTCCTATAACTCCTATAACTGTAATTAAAACTGCATGATAAATACTAATTATAATATTAACATTTATATATGCATTTATATAATTGTAACCAAAGCTTGTCTCTATTCATATGTAAATAGTTTGTGAATTCCACAGCTTTTATTTTAAGGGGGTATTAACACTTTTTATATGAAGTTTATCAAGAGCTGTAACTTTTGAACTATACAAGTGATGTATAAAAGTAGACAATTTAGGAAAGGAAATGAGTCGGAGAAACCATTTTTTCGTATCAAATTTCCCTAATTATTCCAGATTTTTTTTAATTTTTAACCAAAAAGTAACTTTTTTGGCTCACAATTTTTAAGACAATGTAACAAAATCAGTTTTTGGTTAAAAAAATTGAAATTTCAACAAAATCATCCTAAGACACAAAATATAGAGACAAAACAAATATTTTTGGTCAAAATTTAAAGAAATCTGCATTTTTAGTGAAATTTGATACCAAAAATAGATTCTCTGACTCATTTCCTTCCCAATGTAACATCACATTACTAGTTCAAAAGTTAGAGTGATTGATAAACTTCAAATAAAAAGGGTTACCACCCCTTAATACAGCCAGGTCTTACCAAAAGTAATGTTGCCAATGCCTAGAGCCATTTTTTTAAAATTGTTGCGAAGAAAACCAGTTTGGTAATTTAAGGTTGGTGTCAACCCTGTGTTTTTTATCTCAAAAATCTCATTTTTGTCACTTTTTGGTCAATATTTTTAAAACAAACAAATTTTAAGCCCCCAAAAAAAATTCGCTCCTAGATAATTGACTTTAGATGATTTTGGTGAAATTTTGGAATTTTTAATCAAAAACTGATATTGTTAGGTTGTCTGAAAATTTTTGATGCCAAAAAGGTGATTTTTGGGCAAAAATGTAAAAAACACTAATTTGAGTAAAATTTGATACCAAAAATGGATTCTCTGACTCATTTCATTACAAAAAATGTATACTTTTATGTACATCACATTTATAATTTAAAAGTTACAGTGCTTGATAATTTGGCGCCAAACAGGGTTGACACCAACCTTAAAACAGATTGCTGACTGACAAGTTGTAGACAATCTTAGATAATTTGCAATTAGCAAGTGGAAAATACTGCATCCATGAATCGAATCAATATGAATATGCATTGAGTGTTTGAATATACAATGCATATGAGAGATTATGTATATATGTGGCGGATTTTCACAGATCGCATCACATATAAGTTGCACAGATATGCACCACTCATAACTGTTGCACTATACTCGCGTTGCATGATGCACTATGTCACATGACAAACCGAGTTGCAGAAAGAGCGCTGACCTGCAGTCAGCCATATTGCATGCAGTTCGCTAGCTATCTAAATGAGGCACAAAATAAAATAATCTGACACAAATTACTATTTTAATTGTAGACTTGAAACTTGTGCATTGCATAATGTATGAATGCCTGTATTTATTTTCTGCTAATTTTCTAAATTTTGTACGGTGGCGGTAATTGTAATATTTGGTGTACATAGCTGGAAGTGCCAACTTCTTCAATTGTAACTTCCCCTGCCCCACCCCCACCACACCCCAACTTCATTGCTGCTTTTATTTACTGTATATACTAATTCTATGAATTTGTGTGTTTCTATTGGTTCAGTATACAAGAACATTTTAAACTAAATATAGAAACGCACCACATTACTCACTGGGAAATGGAGGCCAATTTGTCCGTTGGAGGACTGCAAATTAAAATGTGCTTCCAATGGGTGTGTATGTAATATGTGATGCACCAAAAAACAATCCTGCCACATGCACCACTCCATAAGCCTTTTAGAGGAGAGGGATGGACAACTTAGCACACCCTGCTGGTGCACATTCTTGAAATTTCCCTGGGTTTACCCAAACTGAAGTACGCCCTCTGCTATTGCATATATATACCCATTTCAAATGCTGCCCTCTATCGTGTCATGTACACCATTCTTCAAACAGATTACGGTAATGGCACGTTCATACTCCCGTCGTTGGTACTCCCGTCGTTAATCGGCCGACGTTGGCGGATATTGACGCACGATTTGAAGCAATGTCAACTTTTGTTCATCGACGTTAGCTGATACGCAACGCAACAACGGAAGTATGAACGCGATGAGTTGTCAATTAATACTTCATTGTGTCAATACCTGACCATTACTATATAATCAATATAAACACACTATATATAGAGTGAAAAAAACGCAATCTTGGGTTTTTTTCTTCCCCTATAACATATATATAACATATAGGGGGTGGAAAAAATGCAATCTATTTTTTTCTTCTTCCTACCACTAGCTATATAGTGACTTGCAAGTTTACATAAACTCAAATGTTGTTATCTGACAGAAGAATAAACACTGAGACACAAAACACATAACCACATATTTTGCATTTGCATTTTAATACTTTCCACTCGGCTATTAGTTTCCCATGTACAAAACAGATTTTTCAGAAACCTTTCCTAAATTTTTCAAAGTCTATCATAAGAATAACTAAACCAATCAATAATAGGCAATTTTGTACTTTAATTTAATGCATTTCTCGTTGTGATTACAAATATGGTGATGAAATTCAATAATTTTGACATTTTTGAAACATTTTGTGAAATTTTAGCATGTCGTCTGCAGACGTCTGCCGCGTGGAAAGTGTTAATTTTAATTGAAGGAATGGTAGAGGAAGACATAAACAATGACCTTCTGACTCTATATCTGCCTTTCCATTTATAATGCCTAATACATCGATATTGTATTCATACCAAACACTCAACTTGGGTGCTATATACCTGTGCAAGAGGGAAATGCTGGAGATGATTAACTTAAGGGTTATGCCTTTGATTTAAAATGTGCATAACATGCTTGGTGACTGCAATTGTTGACCTTAAAGAAAAAAACAGGAATGTGTCCTTAGAGAAGTGTCTTTAGATGATTTTTGTGCAAATTTGGCATTTTTTTAACAAAAAATGAATTTATATAATGTATTTACGTTGTTCGAAAAATGATGAGCCAATAATAAAGTGATTTTTTTTAATGAAATTGTTTAAAAAAATCAGCATTCTTAGTTAAATTTGATACCAAAATGGATTCTCTGACTCATTTCCTTTCCAAAAATGTATACTTTTTATATACATCACATTAATAGTTCAAAAGTTACAGTGCTTGATAAATTTCATATTTTTTGGTTTAAGGTGTAAATGTAAACTGCCAAATGCATGTAACCAGGATTTTGTTGCACATTTTTGTTATATGATTTTAGCCTGATATTTGCGAATTTGAATATTAAGTATGCATTGAATTTGATTTGCTGATGCTTGATCTTGTTGTTTAGTGTAAATTTATATTTTTAAAAAGATGTTACCCACCCCCTACCTCCATTAGTCACATGTGCACTGCTAGTCAACTGATGAGGTAGACTAGTCAAGAACTAGATTTGTTACCCATTTTACCCCCGTTATTTTACCCCAGTTAAAAAGTATACTGTAAACGTGGACATTTTCGCGCTACATTAAGTTTTGCGTTTTTCGCGCTCCAAGCAGCTACCATGAAAATAAAAATACACAAACATATTTATTTTGTGTATAAGTCTATGTTATGAACTTTCAAATCGCAATTTTAAAAACAAGCAAAATGGCTGAAAATCGGCAAAGCGCGAAAATTTAATTGCGGAAAAATTACCACTTTTACGGTATAATGTGCCACTCCTTGATTTGAATCCACCACCCCCTGCTGGTAAACCCTTAAGCTTTTATTGCTCTCCTGCTTTTGTTTGCTCTCTTCATTCAGCCTGAGGAGGATACGGATGATGGTGCGGTACTCCAGGCTGTAGCAGTGACTGTTGTAGAAGGGGAATCATCATTTGCAGATGACAAGGGACAGGTATGTATGTGAAAATCGAGGGTTTAGCCCTTACCGCACTGAATCTCACTAAATCTCACTGCCAGAATCTCCGCGCACGTAGTGCTGGCATTGCCTCGATGACGTCACCTACCCCAGGCATATCTCGGCGGGAATTCTTAGCCGGCATATGCGCTGGGAGTTTAGCTCAGTTGGTAGGGGGACAGACTGGGGTGCGGACGGTCCCACGATCGAATCTCGGGGGGTGCTGGGTGATTTTTCGGGTCAAAAAGATAGTACTTTCCTCCCTCCCCCCGATACGCACGAAAAACATAGCTTTACTGGTTAGGGTTAGTGCAACAAAGGGATATCTGCATTTCGGTCATATTGAGAAAAAGTGAATTAAAGATTTGTACCCATCATTGTCACCTATGGGTTTTGACAAGTTAAAAGAAATGCTATTCAAACATTTTTGATTGGGTGAATTCACTATTTTCTCATAATTAGGGTCCTGATCTTGGCCACAAATGCAGATAGCCCTTTGTTGCACTAAACCTTCGAAATGTTGTTTTGGTCTTGTTTGAATAAGTTCGTCAGGATTGGTGGGAAGATGAAATTTGACGAAGTTATCTTGGGAGTATATTTGACCAGTCACATCAAAAGGACATGTTGTCGGCAAACTAAGTTTTGAGATAGAGGCCAATATATTTGGTGAAATATAGAGAAAATAAAAGAAAAAAATAAGCTTCTTCAAATAATATCTTGTGATTGCAAAGTCTGATTAACTTCAACATGGTGTCATTTCAAAGCTTAAAATGTGCTCTTTTAAGTCATAGCAATAACTCAGATTTGACTCGGGCCTCCAACATGTCCATTTTGATGTGACGGGTCACATATGTGACGTGATCAAGCGAAATGAGTCACATGTCGGCAGTTTTGAATTTGATATTTGTCCATCATTTAAATAAAAACAGGTGAAAAATGCTACAATTAATTAATATGTCACTTACCTTTTTGTGCTTACCCTGTACTAGATTATCATAATTTGTGATGCGATCTGTGAAAACCCGCCACATTGTGGGATTTTTCATATTGGAGATATTTATATCATAAGGAAGCTGAAACTGTGCTGATTACGTGACTGTTTAGATCATTTTTCTACAATCACTACAAAAAAAGTTATGAGTGAATAATGATGATTGTGATGTCATATAAAAGCTACAAAGCAAGATATCATGAAACGGGCCAAAAAATATACATAGTTCAATAGAATAACATTATAAAAGTGACTTGAAGTAAGTTTTTGAAGTTAAAATTTCATGAAAGATGATGACACAAAGTATTTGAAATTAATTTTCTATAAAAAAAAGGTTTTTAAAAACCACAACAAAACAAACAAAAACTTTTTTTTAATTTTTACCCATAATCCCTAGTTCATATCTGGTGAAATCCGACGGGTTTTCACAGATCACATCACATTTATATTACTTTTCTTTTCTTTCTTTTCTTTTAAGGAATCATCTCAAGAAGAAGAAGAGCAACTAGAATTGAGTAGCACAGACAGTGAATCTGAGGATGAGTTTGGCTATACATGGAGTAAGTTTAAATGGGACATTATAAACCTTCTTTTTCCTTGGTTTGGATTGAGCAGAGTTGTTTTAGTGTTATTGTGTTGCCAGCTTGAGTTAGCATTTGACTTGACTTGTGACCTCGGTCAACACTACATATTCATTCTGTTATAAGATGTTTGGCCCAAAATTACACATTTTGGTGTGTTTTTTCCCCATCTTCAAGAACTTTCTGTGAACGTTTGGGGCGCTCAGATTATTTTTTGCAATGATTGGCCTTTCAAGGAATAAAGGTTGGACAATGAATATAATGGAATTAAATTTGAACAATTCATACAACAAAGAATGGACTTTCCCCACTTTTTACCGTGCCACCCCATACCCCTCTCCCTCAGATTTTTTTTTAATGTGATAATTAGTCCTAGATCAACAGTTCATTAGGCGGATTGTGGTCCATTCAACAAATATTTGTAATTAAGTATAAATGTTGGTAAAATCTACTTGAAAAATTTGAATACATATACATCTTTGTTGTTTAAATTTCAGAGAAATTAAGCAAGAAATATGAACATTTTGATGGAGAACTGCATCTCATTGAGTTAGTCAAGGAAGGCAAGGGATTGGGGATAAGGTAGGATTGTAAATTGTAATGTGCCAGTGCCATAAGGTCCTATAATAGCTGGCTGATACCATAAATGTTTTTGCCGACTTTACCTCCCATTTGTGGTGGATGGTCACCTTATTAAAGTGTTTTTATTTGATGATATGTTGAATGATGCATTCTAGATCACCATGCTGTTTCGGTTTGGCTTTTGACAGATCCAAATGGAATTCAAGGGCTTTGGCAGCCAGCTGTGTAGGGAGTGTTTTACACACCCAGATTTGTAAATACACAGTTTTTACAAACCCAGTTTTTGTCCACATGGCCTACACTTTGTACACAAATTCTTAAATTTACACACCCAGTTTTTTGAATTTACACACATTTACACCCACCCCTACGTGCAATCGCCTCCAAACGTGGACGTAGTTTAGAACTATCCAACCGAGGACGGTGTGTATCACATTGTAATCGACATAACGAGCCCCGTGCACCTAGTTTGGAACTGTGGACGGGTCCACGGTTAGATGGTTAGAATCTGTTGTGTGTCCACGTTTTTCTCTGTTATAAACGCACACACACCTTCAAATCCTGCCTAAGACCTTGAAATGGATGTGTCACACATTGTATGCATACAGTAAAGGGCAATGCAGTCGATCCCTGTGCTCACAGGAGCGGTGGCGTGCTCATCTCTTTTTCAAAGTGAATGGGCCAGTCTCACAGCTTTTGATAACACTGCTTTGTGGGCCTGCTCGCTACACCTCCTCACACACATATAGGATGATTACAACACAATTAAGGATCAGTGTTCAATTATCTTTTTAGTAAAAAAAAAAAAATGTCTTAAATAAATGTGTTATGTTATGTTTACAGCCTGGCTGATATCAGCGTTCAATTATCTCTTTAGCAAAAATAAATAAATCTTAAATCATATGTCTTAAATAAATGTGTTATGTTTACAGCCTGGCTGGTAACAGAGATCGTTCTAAGATGAGCGTGTTTGTTGTAGGAGTCGACGCTAAAGGAGCAGCCGGGCATGATGGACGTATACAGATAGCTGATGAAATCTTAGAGGTACTGTAAAACACTATCATTTTGCGGAGGATACTTTATTTCAAAAATGTGAAATTATTGCTATTTTGCGGAATCTGGAAAGTTTACTGTTACTTTCAATGCAAATTTGTCAGTTTCGCGGGTATTTAATTTCGTGAATCCACACCCCTCGCAAAATTCATGAAATTAAGTGGTTTAACAGTATTATTGCAGAAATTAATTCAACTAATCAAGTTAAGACCATGCAGGTTATTGACCCTAACTCCCGGGTGTGTTTTTGTGAATTAAACTAGGGGCGAAAAACGGGTCAAATTTGAGTGGAAATCCATCCCAGCATGCACTGGGGATCGAACCCGGGCAGCGTGGGTGCAAGTCTGAGACTTAACGGACTGAGCTAAGTTTTTTCCCAAGTTGTACGCCTGGTGGAGCGTGGTACGAGATTGACTGGGCGATCGCGCGGTACAAGATTGTAGCGCTCAACGTCTGGTTTTGTAGTGTGTAGGAAGGTTAGGGTGCGTCCTCATTTGCAGGTAATTACAGACGCAGGGTTACACAGACCAAAGTTACTGTCAGAATTCTTAACTGGTGGCATACACCTGTATGTATTTCTTTAGGGTGGTATATGTTAATGTAAGGCTATATCAAAAAAATCTTTGTCTCAAAGCTCTTCAGTTTTTCAAAACTTAATGCGGAATGCGGTTTTTGGGTTTTTTTAAATGGTTTTTTTTAAATATAAAATATTGAAATCCTTGTAAAAGTGACCTTTTGTATTTAAAATGATGTGATCAATGAAAATCTGAAAAAAATCGGTGACATTTTGGATTTTTTTTAATTTTAAATAAAAATAAAATAAATTAATTAAAAAAAGAAAGATTTTTTAAGATTTTTTAAGATTTTTGTTTTTCTAATCCGCATCAATAAACTAATGCGCGCGGGAGCTTTGAGACAAACAATTTCTTTAATTTAGCTTAAGTATTCTTGTCCAGTAAACGCCTGTAGACAATCATTGAATAGATGCCCACTCTATGCAACCGATGAGTGAAGTTTGAAGGGGACTTAATAAGGAATTATGATGATTTGAATCAAGTCAGATATATGTTTTCTATACCAGGTGGTTCAAAAAAAAGTTGACCCAAGTTCAAAGTAATTTTTCAACCACATTTAAAGTTTCAGAGAATTTGTGTTAGCATAGTCTTAATCAGCAGTTAGTTTTAAAATTATCCTGAAAAGATGGCACGTTTAGCTTGTTTGGATCTTCAGATATGGTTCATTACAGAAAACATGTACAAAACTGACTTGTCCACGGGAGCGTCATTTAGTTGTTGACTTCAACAAAACATCATGCTCTAGTTTCAGAATTGAAAAGCCCGCCCTGACAAAGTATCCCAATCTCTATGCTTATGTGCCATTCACATTCAACAAAGAAACGTAGGTACGTAAGTAGGTAATGTCAAGCACCAGACAAATGTTTTAGATGTCTCCTTTTTCCTTTTTCTCCATTTTTTTTACAATTTGTGACCAATCGTGTGTAAGTCCACTTTGTGCATTCCATCTCTACTAAAGGACGCTCCCGTGGACAAGGCAGTTTTGTGCATACTTTCTGTAATGAACCATATCTGAAGAACCAACCAAGATAAATGTATTATTTTTTCAGGATAATTTCAAAACTTATACTGCTGATCAAGACATATAAACACATTTTCTCTGACACTTCAAATGTGGTTTAAATAAATCCTTGAACTTGGGTCAACTTTATTTTGAACCACCCGGTATATCATGCGAATAATGATTGTATAAAATTAGTTACTTTCCATTCGTCTATTATATTTCATGTTTACTTTCAGATAAACGGCAACTCAGTGGTGGGTCGATCACACCAGAATGCTTCAGCCATCATCAAGAGCATCTCTGGCAATAATATTGCGCTTGTCATACATCGACATCCCAACAATTTTGAGCATCTTGCAGTTAAACCTATAACACCACCTCCACCAGCCATGCTGGATAAGGAGAAGAGTAACAGTATTGAAGAGATACAGGTATAAAACTTAGGTCTAAAAAAAAAAGTTTGATTGGCCTAACCCGACCGACCCTAAAAACATCGCCGACCCTTTTTTTTCTTTCTTTTTTTGAGGGAGGATTTTTTTTTTTTTTAAATAAATAAATAAATATAAAATATATAAAAATTGAAAATATTAAAGTTTTTGATTGTTTGCTTTCATTTTCAGCTATGTTAAGTCCCCAAAGTGGGTGATTTAAAAAATCAAAAACAAATCCTGACCGGCCTACCCTATTTGTTTTTGTCATGTTAGGGCAGTTAGGGAAATCAAACACTTTTTTTAAGCCTTAGTGAAGGCTTGCTAATTATCTGGGAGGGTGGTTTGATTAGGCCACAAAAAAAAAAGTTTTCAGTAGCAAGTCTGAATTTTGTCATCCATCGACATCCCAATAATGTTGAGCATCTTGCAGTTAAACCTATAACACCTCCTCCACCGGCCATGCTGGATAAGGAGAAGAGTAACAGTATTGAGGAGATACAGGTATAACTTAGGCCTAAAAAAAGAAAGAGTTTGATTGGCCTAACCCGACCGACCCTAAATACATCGCCGACCCTGAATATTTTTTATTATTTTGAGGGAGGAAAAAATAAAAATAAAAATAAAAATTAGAATTAAAATAAATTGCAAAAAAGAAGAAATATATCAAAATTGAACAAAGTATTATAGTTTCTGACTGTTTGCTTTCATTTTCGGCTATTTTAAGTCCCAAAAGCAAGTGATTTAAAAAAAATTAAAAAATTAAAAAATTAAAAATCCCGACCGATCTACCCTATTTGTTTTTGTCATGTTAAGCCAATCAAACCATTTTTTTTAGGCCTTAGTGAAGGCTTGCTAATTATCTGGGAGGGTGGTTTGATTAGGCCACAAAAAAATGTTTGTTTCCAGTAGCAAGCCTGAATTTCAAATTTTTCTGTTTTTTCCTTTTTTATTCTTCTTCTTCAAATCTGTGCATTTTTGTTACTGTTATGCTCGCCAAAATGTGATTTTTCGCAGCAGATTTCACTTCCAGTATGTCGTTTATTTCCATCTTGAAACATGTTGGACACAATTTCAACAAAAGATGGCACCCTAACAATAATTGTCCCTGTTTTTTCTATTAAATAAAAAAATGCGCAAGAATTAAGCGTCTCGATGAAATGCGTGCGCACTACTGGAAACAAACTTGGTTTTTTGTTTGGCATGATAGGTCAATAAATAAATAAATGCGTATGTTTTGTTTCGAGAGAAATTAGACAAATCAATGCATGCATGTTAATGTGTGAATAATGGCACGACCTGCAGGGGGAGTGCTATTGTGAGCATATCAACATTTACGTGAGTGCATTGATTTGTCTTATTTTTCGAGAAACAAAATATATGCATGTATTGACCTAATACATACACGTAACACAATACTATACAAATCAAAATTCACAAGGCCTGAATAATGAATCAAAACAAAGCGTGTGGTGCACACACATGGTTGGGTGGTTAACCACCTTTGGGCAGTAATGTACTGCATTTTGGCCTATAACGTCTAAATGGAATATATCTTGCGCAAACAATTTTACAGAAATAATGAGAACAATATGGGGTTTCTTCTGATATCAAAATATGTTGATGGCAAAAAAAAGCTCAAGTCACTGATTATTTTTCATACTATTTCTCGCCAGGCCCAGGCGCAGGCGATAATTGCTGAGCTGGAGCCTACAGTAGCCTCATCTCCAGAGTCTAATCACACACCCAACCTTGGTGACATAGGACTTGTATTACCTCAGCAGCACTCTACAGATGATTTCTCCAATTACCCGAATGTCAGTACTATAACACTAATGAAGGTAAGGATAGTTTTATTTCTATATTTATTTACTTTGGTTTTTTTTATTTTTCCTTGTGTTATTTTTTATTGTGTTATTAACATGAGTAAATGAGCTACAATGCAGCAGTAGTTGTTGTGTTATTTTTTATTGTGTTATTAACATGAGTAATTATGAGCTACAATGCAGCAGTAGTTGTTGTTTTGAGACAACATGATTATCAATAATCTGTAACTTTAATTAAAGATGTGATAGAACATTGACTTTGGTACCGAAATGTCCCTCAACTTATATATATTATCATGATATAAATAATGATATATTCATATTTCCCTCATTATGTCTCATTTACTCGTATTGGGTCACATATTATTTTGTAGCTACATTTCATCCCACTTGAAGTATGAACATGAGTTCTGGGTATTTCAGTGATAGCGGCATCATTTATGCGTGAATGCCTGAACTTGTCCTTGATTGTGCAAGACGTTAATGCCTTGATAAATGTTGATAAATTTTGAAGCGAAAATGCTCTGAGAGCACACATAATAAACTCAAAATTGACTTCACCTGCAAAGTCCCCGCTTTTGATGTGCTGCATCACAAATGTGCTTCCTTTTTTTACACAGGGTAATCGTGGACTTGGCTTTGCCATCTTAGAAAGCCCAGATATCTTCAACAGAGCAGGCATATTTGTCAAGGACATAACACACGGTGGACCAGCTGATCAGGTGAGAACAGCAAATTGATCAAAAATACTGTAAATCACTTTAAATTCAACGGCATGAATATTTAGCGAATTTGCAAAACGCTACCTTTTAGTGGCATTTATATTCACTTATTTGAATCATCTTGCTGTGTGAACTTATGTATTAAAATCTTAATTGCGCAGCATTTGAATTTAGAGAATAGAGGTCCTAGCAAAATTAGCAATATAAAAATGCTAGCAAATTGTGTTGCTTTTGTAGAATCTGTGTTTGCAAAGATACTGCTAAACAATTGCAATCATATAAATTGATTCAGCAGTTCAAAAATAAAATGAAGAAAAAACACATGCCTAAAATCTGGAATTTATATTTACAACTTGCTGCCATATGACAAAACATCACACTTGAGCAGACAACTGGTCCTTTGATTAAAGTTGGGTTATGCGATGGATAACGCTGTCTTGGAATGTCCAGAAGGGCCCTGTCCCAGGGATATGGTAGATGAAATTATGGTTCACCAGGTTTGTTCAAAAATAGTCGCTTAACCCTCCCACTTGAGTCAAAAATGACTTTGCGTCAAATTCTATGTTATGGTTTGATGGCTTTGAGTTAAGGTCCATTCATACTCACATCGATGAACATCAGCCAACGTCGCTGGATAAAAGTTGGCATTTCTTAAACTCTTTCGTTGATATCAGTCGACGTAGGGCGATGCGCATTGACAGGAGTATGAACAGACCTAAATTGATTCCAAGCCTACTTCATGCAGCTTGTAATTGATGAAATGGAATAATTGATAGGGGATTTTTTACCAAACTTGGATCTATTTTTTGCACACTCAAAGAACTGACTGTGGTTTTTGTAATTACGGGAAGGTGCACTGATCTTGATTTTCATACAATTGATTTATTTGTCTCTTCTGAAGGATGGCCATCTAAGGATAGGTGATCAGATCTTGGCTGTGAACGACCGGTCCCTCGTAGATGTGTCCAAGTCCAATGCTATTCCAGTTCTTAAAGACACTGATGGTGCTGTGAGTCTTACTGTCAGCTCTGATCATCCCAATATCCAGGTAGGTATATAGTGACTGATCTTAAAGGAGTAGTCCGGCAAGCATAAAAGTGTGCATTATATATTAGAAAAATACCTATCGAGCCCAACTTTTGTAATTATATTGAACAAAACACCACACTTATGACAAAAACAAATAAAAAAACAATCTCTCAACATGCACTTTTTCAAATTTGCGGCAAACGAAAGTCCCAGTGTCGATGATGTCATAATTATTCAATGCACATGCGCAAATTTGAGCACCGATACCCATGACGTCATCGACACCGGGTCTTTCGATCTCTGTAAATTTTAAAAATTGCATGTTGAGTGATGGCAGTTTTTATTCATTTTTGTGACTATAGTATGGTGTTTTGTTCTAGATAATTACGTAATTTCAGCTCGATAATTATTTGTCTAACAAATAATGCTCAATGTTGTGCTTGCGGGACCCTTCCTTAAAGTCCAATGCCGTTCCCTTCATGAAAGACACTGATATTCTAGCCTTTTTCACTGGCATTTTTACACCACCTATGGTAACACTGCCATAAAATAGACCAAATCCTGTCTTTGGTAGAAGACTAATTTTGCCAATAAATTAAGAATTTTCAAAACATGAAGTGAAATAAATGTCAGCCTCACTTTGGTGCTTTGTCATCAGGGATGTAAAAATTTGAAAAATGTCCAGAAATGGATGATGATATTTCAGCATAAAATGAGGCAAACAATTTGTTTAGGGGGTGATACCCTGTAGCCTATTCTCTGTACGAGCCCCGATAAATATTAGATGCCGCGCGCAAGCACTCGTGACGTCTAGCCAAGCTCACATATAAAAGTTCACATATAAAGAGGGCGTTATCAGTGGATCGTATACATGACTGAGATGGTAGACCCCCTCGTCTTTGTTCATGACCTCTGTGCCTCGTCTCCTAATCCAGATAGATTCCCGTATCAAACGTGCCTTTCTGTTCTCTTCTCTATACCCAAAATTGAGGTCACTTGACCCGTGTCTTGCACTGACCAACATGATTGGACAATTGGTGTTTGTTTCACATTTGCTCACTACTAAGCGTGTGCAACCTGCTGCCCGTGAAGCAATCCTAAAATTCCCATTAATGCGGCCCGTTTTATCCCTAGGTTACACAAATGGCGGATTGATTTAGTTATGTGCTCCCTATAATTAGTAGGGTGACACGCTGCATTTAGTAAATACAACTCGAGGCGTGATTGCGTGGTAAAATCCATGGTTGAAATGGCGCTTGCAGCAGCAACAGCGAGCAAAAAAGAGGAAATTACAGGAAGAGAACAAAACAGGGCAGAGCGTCTCTATGCTTCAATTGTATGGTGTCTATTTCCTTCTTCAAAGGGTACAATCTCGTTTTTTCTTCCTAGGCTTCCCCTCCCCCTATTACCCCTCCTCTGGACGTGTTTTGGAATGTTTGACAATCACTGCGGCCTGTGAATGGATCTCAAAATCACAATGAACCTCGGTTGGTAGAAAAGATTGCACATGCTTGCTATCATGTATACATGGTAATTTTCATGATGGTTTTATTTTCACAAATTTCGGGAGTGGACATGAAAACACGAAAATAAAAACGTTAACAATATTCTTATGCAATAGAGTTACATTATAATGAATGTAGAAACCGAGAAATTGTCTTGCACATATTCCAAAATCTATTAACCCTAACCCCGGTTTAGGGTTTTTGACCAGGATCACGATTTTCGACGAAAAAACGCCAACTAAATCTCCGGGAACCTGCTGGGATTCGATCCGGGGACCCTCCGTTCTCAAGCCCCATGTCCCACCCACTAAGCCACGGCCCTCAGCTACACATTCGCACAGTATACTGCGCTCACAATATAGGCTTGGTTGACTACGTCATCGAAAACCGACGGCGCATGCGTTTGGAGAGGGACTTAGGATTAGCATTTTTAGCACTCAGGGGGTTTAGGGTTAAATCACAAAAATATCTGTATGCGAATATTACCACTTATACAGTAAACGAAAAAATGCTGTCAATCATCAAATGCCTCCTATTAATTATCAATACCCTTTTCATAGGAACCAGAATCCGAAGAAGAGGACTTACTCGAGGCCGTTGATGCATCAGTGAGTGAGACTAGTCTTATCCGACAATATCAGATGACAGATCTCGATGCGGTATCATCAGATGACGAGGTAGACCAAGCAGGTAGGTAGGCAGGTGGTTTCAAATTGGCAAGCAATATTGGTTTTTTTACCTCTCCATGGCATACACTTGCCCGGGGGGGGGGGGGGGGGGGGGGGGGGGGTTACTTAGATATTTTTTGGTAGGGATGTGCCACCAGCAAAATCAATATTGACCCAAACATTTACCAATTTTTTCGGTGGAATATGGACCCATATATTTACCAGAGATCCATAATTTTCCTAAAGATTTGACAGATTTGTCTAAAATTTCTGTGAAAAACAGCAAATTTAAGGATTTTAGATCCAAACATTTACCAAAAATGGCTATTCATTTACCAAAGGGTGAAAATGGGACCCTATTTAGTGGAACATCCCCATGGTGCACCTGCTGCGTCCTCCATGCATGGCTTGCGCATGGGCCACATGGTGGGTGCACGGTGCGCCTGTTGTGTCCTCCATGCATGCATAGCCATGCTCTTTTGTAGTAATTTGCTTCTTCAAGGAAGGTCGCTAATTTAGAGCTGGTTGAAATATACTCAGCAATTTGGAACTGTTTGAGGTATAGGTGCAGAATTCAATGGGTATTTATTCCAAGGTTAATTTTATGAAGGAATCAATTGGGATATTAACCCTACACTTCTCAAGAGATTCAATATATGATTCATGCTATCACAAATTATATGAATAAACAATGTACATGTATAGACTCTAGTAGACAAACTGGCTTAAATTGAATTACAAGACCTGAAAAATACAGTCTCGAACACAGTCCATCTGGTTCCCATGTAAACACAGTCATTGTGTCCCAGTAGTTAATCTTTTGCCGCAAACCGCGATAGCAATGAGGTACCAGTTTTCAGACTGTATTTTTATGGTTTTTGTTAATTTAATTTACGCCAGTTTGTCCGAGTCAATATATTATTTATTCATTTCACTCACTCGGCTTGTATCCTTTGCTCGATTCTCGTGTGAAATTGAGTTTCGTTTGTCATGAAGGTTCTGCTAGAATCATGCTAATAGGCCATTATATAGTCAATATAATGTTAAATAAATCATTTATTATGTCCAGGATGTTAACTTCCAAGATCCACCTTTCGGGAAAGTTTAGTAACTAAAAATTCACTATGATACCAGCTTATTTTCACTTCACTGTGCAACCCCCCCCCCCCCCCAGAACAGCAAAGCCTGGTAACCAATCAAAGCATACAAAATATGCCCCACCAATGATTGTTTAACTGCATTGGAATCGAACTAAACGTTTGTGAAGTGTGTTCATCATTTCACTTTTTTATTTTTATGATTTATTGTTCAAGTTTGACGGAGCAAAACACTTTGAATTTGTTTTAAAGTAATCTTTTTGTTGTTGCTGATAGCTGACAATTTATTTTGTACTTGAATTAATTTACAGCTAATCAATCTGACGAAGTGCCAGCCGACCCCTTCACATGTCCAATTGTGCCTGGTAGAGAGATTACTATTGTGATAGACAAGGGTAATACAGGGCTAGGGCTAAGCATTGTGGGAGGAACAGACACAGAACTGGTAAGTATATTGTAGATTGCACTGGATTGATATGACACATTGTATGTCTTCCCATGGTGCACTTGGTTAAAGAACACTGGGTAATACAGGGCTAGGGCTAAGCATTGTGGGAGGAACAGACACAGAACTGGTAAGTATATTGTAGATTGCACTGGATTAATGTGACACATTGTACCTCTTCCCATGGTGCACTTGTTAAAGAACACTGGGTAATACAGGGCTAGGGCTAAGCATTGTGGGAAGAACGGACACAGAACTGGTAAGTATATTGTAGATTGCACTGGATTAATGTGACACATTGTACCTCTTCCCATGGTGCACTTGTTAAAGAACACTGGGTACTACTGGACTAGGGCTAAGCATTGTGGGAGGAACAGGCACAACTGGTAAGTCAATGATTATTTGTACCAGGGTTGTCAGTAAGCCAAATTTAGTGCCAGGTAATTTTACTGACGGCAAACGGAGAAAGTGTAGCGAACAAAGTGCAGTGGATCATGGCATGGGATCCAGAGGCCTTCTTAATGTGTTTTTAGGTTTTTGAATGCACTTCGAGGGTTCCTATCACACATTTTTTTAGAGTGCCGGGCGGAGATTGTCATTGTGAAAATCAAGGGGGGGGGGGGGGGGGGGAAATGAAAATTAAATATTGGTAACATTTCATCAACATTATTGTTTACATAATGATATGTCTGATTTCAGACATTTCAGCTCAGAATTGATTGTGCGACAATAATGCTTTTTGTTTGTGCCATAGTAAAACCTCGCTCTATTCAAATCTTTGTATATCCAAATGTTCACATCAGATCAGCCTCACAATTTCACCAATTAAGGTTAAATATATTTACTTTCATATCCCTAAATATAGAGCAGTTATGTTTCCTACTTCTTAAGTTCTAAGTTCTCCAGTCTTTTTGGACCCAGTTTTTTTGAGACATACTGTATATCATGTACTCACCGACATGCACTATTTGTATACTTTTCATTATAGAGTGCCATAGTAGTGCATGAGGTTTATGAGCAAGGAGCAGCATCAAGGGATGACAGGCTTCAACCAGGAGACCAAATATTATCTGTAAGTAATTTGAATTTCAAAATGGGAAATGGGATAACACTCGATTTGAAAGTGTACGTGGCCCGAAATCTGAATCACTCTTTTAGAATTGAAGTACCGGTACGTAGTAGTAGAGGAGGGCAATTAAATGTGTTTGTATCAGTGACTGGTCCCCTATAAGTTTTTGTAAGTCCAATACCATTCCCTTCATGAAAGATATTGCAGTTTTGGCCTTATGCATGTGTCACGCATAATATGCATAGTGCGATTGTTGCCTACGGTGCGCTCGCGTCCTTCTGTATTCATTGCTAAATGTAATGAGGCTTCGCCAATTTGGAACTGATCAAGCTATAATAATCTTATTTTCTAATTCATGACCCCATATAGAATACTGGGTTTTAGTGCAGAGTTTAGTAATACAAATATAGACATTGTTTAATTATTATCATTATTTTGCTCTTTTTCTAACAGGTCAATAATTTTGACTTATCTACCGCCAGTCATGATGAAGCCATAGCTATACTGAGACAAACCCCAACAGAAGTTAGACTAGTGGTGTTCAGAGATATTTATGACATTCACACAGCAGAGCTGACACGTCTTCAAGGCAAAGGACTTGGACTCAGTATAGTAGGGAAAAGGTAGGTTTATTTTGCGTTTAGACCTGTGACAAAACGACATTCCAAAAATTCACAAAATATTTCAAAAATGTCGTTCCCAAGGAATACTGAACCAATATTAGGCATGTTTGTACTTTGCAATGCATTTCTCATGGTGATTCCAAATATGGTAATGCAATCCAATAGTTGTGACATTTTTGAAACATTTTATGCAATTTTGGAATGTCGTCTGCAGAAATTAGACTAGTGTTGTTCAGAGATATTTATGACATTCACACAGCTGAGCTGACACGTGTTCAAGGCAAAGGACTTGGACTCAGTATAGTAGGGAAAAGGTAGGTTTATTTTGCGGTTAGACTTGTGACAAACTTAACGCTTTTCGCTTTCCATGCAGCAGACGACATTCAAAAATGTCACAAAATGTTTCAAAAATGTCTATCTCAAGGATTACTTAACCAAAACTAGGCATGTTTGCACTTATTACAATGCATTTCTCATCGTGAGGGCTTGGACTCAGTATAGTAGGGAAAAGGTAGGTTTATTTTGCGTTTAGACTTGTGACAAAATTGTCCACGTGGCAGACAACATTTCAAAAATTCACAAAATGTTTCAAAAATGTCTACCTCAAGGATTACTGAACCAATACTAGGAAAAGGGTAGGTTTATTTCGCATTTAGACTTGTGACAAAACTTAACGCTTTCCACGCAGCAGGCGTCTGCAAATGACATTCCAAAACTTCACAAAATGTTTCAAAAATGTCTTTCTCAAGGATTACTGATCCAATACTAGGCATGTTTGTACTTATTGCAATGCATTTCTCATGGTGATTCGAAATATGTTAATGCAATCCAATAGTTGTGACATTTTTGAAACATTTTATGCAATTTTGAATGTCGTCTGCAGAAATTAGACTAGTGTGTTGTTCAGAGATATTTATGACATTCACACAGCTGAGCTGACACGTGTTCAAGGCAAAGGACTTGGACTCAGTATAGTAGGGAAAAGGTAGGTTTATTTTGCGTTTAGACTTGTGACAAAACTTTCCACGTGGCAGACGACATTCCAAAAATTCACAAAATGTTTCAAAAATGTCTATCTAAAGGATTACTGAACCAATACTAGGGAAAAGGTAGGTTTATTATGCATTTAGACCAGTGACAAATCTTAACGCTTTCCACCCGGCAGGCGTCTGCAGACGACAATCGAAAACTTCACAAGCTGTTTCAAAAATGTCTATCTCAAGGATTACTAAACAAATACTAGGCATGTTTGTACTTGTTACAATGCATTTCTCATGGTGATTCGAAATATGGTAATGCAATCCAATAGTTGTGACATTTTTGAAACATTTTATGCAATTTTGGAATGTCGTCTGCAGAAATTAGACTAGTGTTGTTCAGAGATATTTATGACATTCACACAGCTGAGCTGACACGTGTTCAAGGCAAAGGACTTGGACTCAGTATAGTAGGGAAAAGGTAGGTTTATTTTGCGGTTAGACTTGTGACAAACTTTCCACGTGGCAGACGACATTCAAAAATGTCACAAAATGTTTCAAAAATGTCTATCTCAAGGATTACTTAACCAAAACTAGGCATGTTTGCACTTATTACAATGCATTTCTCATCGTGATTCCAAATATGGTAATGCAATCCAATAGTTGTGACATTTTTGAAACATTTTATGCAATTTTGAAATGTCGTCTGCAGAAATTAGACTAGTGGTGTTCAGAGATATTTATGACATTCACACAGCAGAGCTGACACGTGTTCAAGGCAAAGGACTTGGACTCAGTATAGTAGGGAAAAGGTAGGTTTATTTTGCGGTTAGACTTGTGACAAAACTTAATGCTTTCCACACGGCAGACGACATTCCAAAAAATCACAAAATGTTTCAAAAATGTCTATCTCAAGTATTACTGAACAAATACTAGGCATGTTTGTACTTATTACAATGCATTTCTCATGGTGATTCGAAATATGGTAATGCAATCCAATAGTTGTGACATTTTTGAAACATTTTATGCAATTTTGGAATGTCGTCTGCAGAAATTAGACTAGTGTTGTTCAGAGATATTTATGACATTCACACAGCAGAGCTGACACGTGTTCAAGGCAAAGGACTTGGACTCAGTATAGTAGGGAAAATGTAGGTTTATTTTGCGTTTAGACTTGTGACAAAACTTAACGCTTTCCAAGCGGCAGGCGTCTGCAAACGACATTCCAAAAATTCACAAAATGTTAAAAAAATGTCAACATTATTGAGTTTTATCGCCATATTTTGGATCATCATAGGAAATGCATTAAGATTAAGTACAAACATGCATAGTATTGGTTCAGTAATCCCTTGGATAGACCTTGAGAGTTGTTTTGTATTTGGTAAAACTAATAGCCGTGTGGAAAGTGTTTAAGATACCTGTGCTATTCTCATGACAGTATTCTCATGACAGTGTTCAAGACTGTCATCCTTTGCCTTGATTAATATACCTGTTGATCATTGTTATGGTTACTAAAAATGTTTGAACAATACAAAAATTAAGTTATATTTATCTCATATACTGTACAAGTTAAAGTTTTGTGATACATTTATTTTCGCGCAAAAATCAGCAAGCGCAAAATAAAAATGAGCGCATGTATACATTTTGTACGTAGTTCTATGTAAGGAAGCTCAAAAATCTCAAAAACAAAAACAAGCTAAATTGTTGAAAATGTGCAACGCGCGACCAATTACATGCGAAAATGTCCACTTTTTACAGTACATATTTCAGCCCTTTTACGGCAAAAGGATGTATCTTATATGTACTTTCCTAATGATATACTTCCTTTTAACATGGATTATGTTAAATTGGTTCAATAGCCTCACTTAGGAAAAGGTTGCAACTTGTAAAGACAATAAAAGTAATATACTGCCTTTTACCACTACATGTTTTATGGAGAAAAAAGCTAACTTTGATCATGTTAAAAGGAAGTATACTGTTAGAAAACTACATATAAGATACATTCTTTTGCCATAAACATAACATAATTGTCTGTTATTTATCTGTACAGGAATGATGTTGGAGTGTTCATATCAGACATTGTGACAGGAGGCATAGCAGAAGCTGATGGTAGACTAGCTAGAGGCGATCAAATCTTATCGGTCAGTGGTGAAGATGTCAGAGATGCCAGACAAGACAGAGTAGCTGCTATACTTAAGGTATAATCAGGGATTCGATTGATTTTGTGATAGGAAAGTCCTATACTGCGCATACGTAAATAACAGGTGGCATTTTCATAATTACATAAATTAGGGTAATGAGCTCAGCCTGGTTAAGTATCGTCATTTGACGTGTTTGATTTCATAACAACAGCGCCTCTTTATTTATGCTCACACAAAAAATAAGGTCACATCAACGAAAATATGCAAGGAATTTATGTATAGACTTGCACCAAGTCCGTCAGACACAAACAATGACGGTACAGTGTAAAGTGAGAAAATGAGTTCATATCTATAAAACAAAAACAAACAATGAAACGTTTCAGGCTTTCAGGCTTGTAAAAACCGTCCAGCATGTAAGTTTTATCATAACTTTCAAAACTGCGCAATTTGTTGGGAATTTTTTCCAACAAGTCTGTGTAAACGTCAATTAGCTTCTGATCGGCAAGTTAAGTCACACACCACTGGTACAATATCCCCATGTCAGACTTGACCCTCAATGTATTTATATGTGATACAGCACATCACAAGGGGATTTTGCGGCTGTGTGTTTTTCAAGATATAGATGAAATCAGGCCATAAATATACTCTTAACTCCAAAACTATAGCTCCTACATAAAAATATTAAGTGATACAGCTGTAAAGAAAATTTCTCCTCTTTAATGATACATTATTCATTAAGATCAGTTAATAATTAAGAACGCGACATTGAAAAGGATAGAACAAAGTGCAGTTTACATTTTAACACTTGGGTTTTGAACATGTGTGACAGGTATGTGTATGGGTTGCATTGATTGAAGCATTCCCAATCCCTGTCTTACTATCAACCCGTGAGTTATCGCTACCAGTTATTCAAAACCTGCATGTTGCTAGTCCGAGGCTGTGTGTAAAATGAAAAACTGATTTTGGTTTAGGGCACAGAACTGAGTTAATATTCATTCAATCATTACATGTAATATCTCAAATTAAAGATAAGAAATGTCCTTACAACTTTATAATCTAATATTTTTGCGTAGGAGTTATAGTTTTGGAGTTGAGAGCATATTTATTACCTGGTCAGTTACTTTTTTTTGAGGACTGTAAACCAATTGTATTGATCAATAGCGGATTTTAGGGAATCTAGGTAAGATAGGATTGCTACTAGGTACACAAGATATTATGTCCAAAACCTCCTCACACCCTTTTTTCTCTTGCCATACTTGGAATGTTTGTGGGGGTTATTTGCAGCCTGTGGTCAAAGTTGGCAAATGTGGATGATAAAAGGAACTGAAAAGTGTAATTGTTTGCGTGTGTAATTTTTTGCGCTATGCATATATTGAATTTTGTTACTTATGTTTATTTTCACAATTTTGAGGTTCCTTATACATAGACCTACATACAAAATAAATATATTCGAGCGTGAAAAT
This sequence comes from Ophiura sarsii, assembly GCA_035610835.1. Taxonomy (NCBI): domain Eukaryota; kingdom Metazoa; phylum Echinodermata; class Ophiuroidea; order Amphilepidida; family Ophiuridae; genus Ophiura; species Ophiura sarsii. The sequence continues at coordinate 29,333,944 of CM069457.1, forward strand.
AAATGTAGCGCAAATATTTCCAATTTTACATCACCAATATGATCAGCTGAATATCTATTAACTATGGATACTGCCTTATCTGTTTAAGAATGAGAATAAAGGTATTGTTTAGCAGTTATGTTAGATGATATTTCACAGGTACAATCTAAAAACAATTTATTCTCTAATTCTTAAACAAAATGTTCTCATTGAAAACATGCGGTGGAAGTTATACAATACCTACTCCCTTTCTTAATTTCTATTTCCACCATCACATTTTTGCAGGCTTCACATGGCACCATCAAATTGACAGTAGGAAGATTAAAACCAGATCTTATGGTGTCAGCAGATGTGAATGAATCCGACATTGAACATCATGCCACTCCAGCTAAGGCCACGTCACCCAATCCTATGATGCGTCAATTACAAGAGGATCCTATGTTAGCTCATGTAATGCAGGACCAAACTCCAGGTAAGACGATCAAATGTTTTAGTAGAAAATTGTGGTATAGAAGGAGCTAACAAGAACAGAGTTTATGAGTTCCCAGCTTAGGTTTTATCACTTAATCCAATGATGCGTCAATTGCAAGAGGATCCTATGTTAGCTCATGTTATGCAGGACCCAACTCCAGGTAAGGTGACCAAATGTTTAGTAGAAAATTGTGGTATAGAGGGAGCTAACAAGAACAGAGGTTATGAGTTCCCAGCTTAAGTTTCATGACTCGGTCCAATGATGCGTCAATTACAAGAGGATCTAATGTTAGCTCATGTTATGCAGGACCAAACTCCAGGTAAGGCGATCAAATGTTTTTACTAGAAAATTGTGCTATAGGTCGACCCGGTCATCCAGTTTACTGTTTGCCGTTGATAACAAACCAGATGTTTTAACTACCTATCAGTTTTACGCTCTACTCGACAATACCAAAGGGATGGCATCACGCTGTGTACTCTGTGTAAGAGGCCTTTATTTACATCTTTGGTTTGTTGTCAACGGCATGTGACGTCACTCAGGGCCGACCTATAGAAGATGCTAACAAAAAGAGAGGTTATTAGTTCACAGCTTAGGTTTCATGACCCAATCTCATGATGCGTTAATTACAAGAGAATCCTATGTTAGCCCATGTAATGCAGGACCAAACTCCCAAACTACTCGCAATTTACTTGAAACATACAATGTGACGTGATCAAGCGAAATGAGTCACATGTCACATACCTATAACTCAAAATCATATTCCCGACATCCGACTCATTCCGTGTGATGGCGTCACAAATGTGATGGCTCTTTCAAATCAACTACCCCTGAACATTGTACATCACTGATCATAATTTATTCATTAATCTTAAGCAAAGCTAATGCAGTTTGCATTGCAAACAATGTATTACATTTTTTCAAGTTTTTTTCAATATTTCAATATTTTCCCACTTTACACAGAATCCAGTGATAACGAACCAAAATTACTGGACGGCATTCGCATCGTGAACCTTCATCGATCACCAGGCGAGTCATTAGGCTTCAGCATAGCCGGTGGACGCGGCAGCAAAATAGGCGATGCCCCCATCTGCGTCGCCTCCATCAGCCCTGGCGGTATGGCCGACAAGAGCAGACAGCTACAAAAAGGCGACTGTATCCTGACAATAAACGGGCAAAGCGTAGAGGGCGCTACGCACACCACAGCAGCCGAGATGCTCAAACAGAGTCAGGGGAACATCGTTCTAGAGGTGTATCGGGAGGAGGCAATGGATCAGCTGATGAGAGGGCAAGAGGTCGGAGTTGGAGGGATGGTAACTACTGCGGCGACTACGGCGGCTAACCCACAGGATGACTCACCTGATTCAGATGAGCCACCAGTTTCACCGTAAGTACTTTTTACCAATCAGGCCTCAAATATATAATGTAAAACACTTTAATTTTGCGGATACTTTAATTCGGGAATTGAAAATTATTACTATTTTAGCTGGAATTTAATTTCACAAATCTGGAAATTTTACTGTTACTTTCAATACATACATCCCTTGCGAAATTAAATCCCTTGCAAATTTAAGGGGCTTTACAGTATATATTTTGGCCGAGTGACTATACTGATCCTAGATAAAAACTTTGTTTTGACCAATAGTTTTTTGTTCAATTCTGTCATGAAAGAATTAAAAGGTTCCAGATTGAGCGCAATTTTCAGTCCTTCACATTGTTTGCATGTTGGATAATTCACTACTTTGTCACTTGTAGTATCCAAGTGAAAACTTCTCTCAGGTCTAAAATTGTACAGGGGTAATGAGACAAATATCGAATTTCTTCTGCTACAAATGTCTATAGTTAGATGGGTGAAAGTGAACCTGTTACACCAAATATTATTTTAATTTAAGTTTACGTAGCAATAGAGAAAGAAAGTCAACGTAATTGTTCACTTTTAAATCATATTCTTTTGTTAACACTTTCCACACGGGTATTATGTTACCATATACAAAACAGATTTTTTTTTTCAGAAACCTTTCTCAACTTTCAAAGTCTATCTCAAGATTTACTGAACCAATTTGTACTTATTTCAATGCATTTCACATGGTGATTCCAAATATAGTAATGCAATTCAACAATTTTGACATTTTTGAAACGTTTTGTGACATTTTGGAATGTCGTCTGCAGATGTAATGGAATGTAGTGTTAATGGACTTCTTTTTAAATCATTGATACAAACCGTAAAATAAACAACCAGACAATATTGATGATTTTTGTAATAATAATACCGTCCATTCAACAACGTCCAATCAACAATTGTTTATTATTGTATCCACTTTTATTCTCTATTATACAGGTCGGGCAAACTGAAAGAAGTCGAATTAGACAGAGGTCCGGACGGGCTTGGCTTCAGTATCGTAGGCGGCTACGGCAGCCCGCACGGAGACCTACCCATCTATATCAAGACAGTTTTCAACAGAGGTGCCGCTGCAGAAAATGGCCAGCTGAAACGAGGCGATCAGATCGTAGCAGTGAACGGTGAGCAGTTAGAGAGCGTTACGCACGAGGAAGCGGTGAATATCCTGAAGCGTGCCAGAGGCAAAGTCATACTCTCGGTTGTTGTGTAGGGCTGTCTATGCAGCCCTTTTACGGCAAAAGGATGTATTTATAATACTTTCCTAATGAAATACTTCCTTTTAACATGGATTGTGTTAACTTGGTTCAATAATCCTCACTTAGGAAAAGGTTGCAACTTGTAAAGACAATAAAAGTAATATACTGCCTTTTACCACTACATGATTTATGGAGAAAAAAGCTAACTTTGATCATGTTAAATGGAAGTATACTGTTAGGAAACTACATATAAGATACATTCTTTTGCCATAAAAGGGCTGCGTCGTCAGCCTTGACTGCAAAAGCAGATAATTGTGTAGCGAAAGAACCCGACTATTGGACGCAATTACTTTGTTTTAAAAAAGTTACATGTTTGTTAACAAATTATCAACTTGAAAATGTCTAAATAAAATGTAAGGGCAGGTCTGTAAATCAACTCATCATTTCACACTTATCTTATGTTTAGTATCAAATACAGGTAAGCCTTTATAACACTTTCCATGTGGCTATTAGTTTTACCAGTTCAAAGCAGATTTTTCAGAAACCTTTCCCAACTTTCAAAAGTCTATCTCAAGAATTACTTAACCAATACTAGGAATGTTTGTACTTATTTTTACATGTTTTTACACATTTCTCATGGTGATTCCAAATATGGTAATGAATTTGAATTATTTTGACATTTTTGAAACATTTTGTGAAATATTGGCATGTCATCTGTGCCTGCCGCGTGGAAAGTGTTAAGAGCTCTGGATACCCTTGTTTTAGTTGGTACAGGGTGACCCAGAAAATGTTGAACCCAAAAATCACAAACTTTAAAACAATAATTAAAAATGAAAATAAATAAATATGGCATTCTGTTTTCAACATTTATGTAAACAATTTATTCAGCTTTCTAGAGAACTTTAGTTCATGTAAATTGGCCTTACCAAACTAAAGATACACTTGATTGTGTGACAGGGGGTGTTTTTGCCCTTTTGTAAACTTTTCTTTGATCTGTATTTATCAAATTAACATTTTCAAATGAAGTCAAGGGGACTTCAGTTTTTGTTTTCAAAGTCTCTTATATAATAATAATATTGATTTACATAACAAATGAATATTGATGAGATACTGTGCAGAAATGGTTTCAAACAGGCACTTGTTCTGCTCAAGTAGCATGAAACCATTTTTTTGCACTTCACTTACACTACAAAACAACACTTCTTACAAAATTACATGTATTTTAAGTTTCGTGTGGCCTATTTTTATGATCTAAAATGTTTCTGAAAGTTAAATGTATGGTGCACATAGCTGGTGAACGAGTTATGCAATATGTTGTTATTTTAATGGTAAAACAAATATTGAATTTTGTGATTTATGGGTTCAACATTTTCTGGGTCACCCTGTATTTCTTACAATTTGAAATACCTTTGATCCCTATCAAGTGTAAAGAAAGTGTGCAGCCTCTGATCAAATAAATAATTGTAACAATTTCAATTTTCATAGGCACTGTACATGGCATAATCTACACCTTGACTTTTAAAAGCCCTTGATACTCAGAAAATGTCTATATATAAGGAAATGTGCTGTCCTTTTAAAGAATTATCGTCATAACTGCATAGCGACCAAGACTTCAATGTAATGTGCCTTGTATGACATACTGTAAACCTTGATGTGTGAAAAGCCTTTGATAACATGGAATGCACAGTCTCTGTATCAACTTGTATTCATCACTGTCATATCCAATTAATTATTATGTTTTAATTGTGTTAAAGGTATATGTTCCGATCATTTTTGGGGGCTATGATTTTTTTTCACATCAAGATATTTTGATATCAGAAGAATCCCCATATTTTTCTCATTATGTCTGTAGAATCTTAGGGGCCAGAAATGTTTCATTTGGAAATTATAGGCTTAAATGTGGTGAATTACTGTCAAAGGTGGTTAACCACCAACCAGTTAGTGTACTACTCAATGTGCAAAAGTCTTTTGACCTTGTGCTTCTAAAAATAGAACCATTGGCGTTATGCAACTCAAACTTTGGAATGCGACAATTTTAAGGATGACCTTTCATGTAAAATTGAAAACATCAAGTTCAAAATTGGGCAAGCAATCGGAACATCTCCCTTTAAACCCATTGATCATTGGACCGTGTATTAGAAAGTACTACAGTCTCTATCAAACTTAATTCATCACTATTAAATGAAAAAAGTGCTCAATACAGTCTCTGATTCGACTTGTATTCATCATAATTATTCATATATTCTGTATTCAGTACTTCATCAAATATCAAGCTTATAAATCAAAGATATCTATTTTCAAGAGTGTTTATTTAGCCAAAAGCAGAACACTATAATAATTTGATTAATCATACTATTTCTGGTGGGATTGTAATTATAAATAATGTAATAAACACAACTAATTTAATCAAGTAACTATGTATTTGACGTCCCATCGCCTCTGGTTTGACTTTTCCCCCATGTGTGCCCAGTGTATATATCACATTGTCTAAGTCAGCATTACATTTATATTACCAAAAAATAAAACCAATTAAAAAATAAATTATTTTCATTGTTAAGTTAAAATTGTATAATTTTATTGTACCGATTGATAAATTCATAACTTGTTTAATGAATAACTTTCCAAATATGGTGTAGAATTTGTAATTTTATTCTCAATAAATTGTTTACCTTGCAGGGCATTTTTCATTATTGATAAATTCATTCCATTATAATAATCTTATTATTATTTTCATTCCATCCTAATATGTGAACATCTGCCATGAATGGGCTGTGAAGTGTAGGGTTTTACTTATTATGTAATGATATGTAATATGCCTGATTTCAGCCATATATTGCATGTCTTTTGTTTATGCAATAAACAACTATATCACTCACAGTCCAATTTGGATTGTTTAAATTACAATTTTTACATGATCAGTTTTGTGTTGTTGTACAGTTTTAATAAATGACTAAAAAGCAAATACATGTAGCTCTGGTTGCGGTTGTTGACGAAGAAGGTATCAAATATATCATGGATTCAGCTAGCCTAAATGCAAAGTGTCCAGTGAAATTCGCTGTTAGAATATACCTCAGCCTCTAGCAGCAGTTTAGCGGAAAGAATATACAGTGACAAACGTCCGATTTCGGAAATCGATATTTTTGTCCGATTCTACTTTTTATGAAGGTTTCATTGGTTGGCCTCAGGTGAATAAGTCTATATGAAATGTTCTTTTAACCAAACAAATGACAACAATCTATATATTTGGTATATAAATCAAATATTGACTGCTTTCATTCTGGTCATGTTCAAATTATAGGCCCTCGGTGATCTCAAAACCAGACTATGCATAGTCTGGTATTGAGATCACTTTGGGCCTATAATTTGACCTTGCCCCTCATAGCAGTCAATATTTGTATACTATCACACTCACAAAAGCATGCAATATTTAAATCATATTGCTCAAAATTAAATGACGTGGGATATCATTGTATAAAACAAATATTGCATACCTTTTGTGTGCAATAATAAAAATTATTATTTATATCAGGCTTTTAACGGTACAATAAAACTGTGTATTCAATATTGTTTATCGAAAGTACCCGATGCATCCAATATTCTAAAAATATTGCCGTCCAATATTTTTTAGTCTCATACCCATTATTTGTTCATTACGAATATTCGTCTATACCCATTGTATACAAAGAAGCTCACGCAACTTTAGCGTTTATTAAGCATGCAGTCGAGACTTATTTTCGCTGATTGCATGGGTTACGCAAATACATGTTTTCGGTTAAATGAAGCAGACTGACGTGGGGAACCACTACCAAAACAACAAATCAACAAGTTTGCAAAATGTCGGAACCGCAGCAGACTCCCGGGAGATTCGCTTCTCTAAGTGATGATGATTTTAACGAACTTTTGCGGAACAAAGATTCTGCAAATACAATTAAATCAACACGCAATGCAGATATGGGTAAAAGTCTGATATAAATAATAATAATAATATTGGATGTCTTATTTTCGGGTGATACAAGAAAATATTGCACTCGCTATAAAAAATATTGCACTCGTCTCCGACTCGTGCAATATTTTCTTGTATCACCCTCAAAGCCATCCAATATTATATAACTATATCACTCGGTCCAATTTGGAATGTTCCATTACACTTGGCATCACGTCGTGCGATGAAAAATTCCCATTTGATTGTGTGATTTAGTTTTAATTATATACCTCATACATGGATTTGTGTTCACTGATTGGTCAAAACTACATCACATGACACTGAGTAGTTTAATTATCATTGGTACACTTTCATTACCGTGTGAATTGGCCTAAGGTCAAATGATAGTACCCTTTTCCCTGACCTAGGTTACGCCACGGGGTGATAGTAGATCGATACCGTCATGACTAGTCAATGTTTGTTAACTCTCACACTCTCGGGCATGCAATATTTCTATACTGGAAGTAAGCCAAAAAAACGGAACAATAAGCCTTTTTCTTTTTGCCCTCTGTCAAATTTTAAAGCCTTTCCTGTCATCTTTACAGCTTGTTTGTGGCGGAGAATCACATTTTTATAGTAAAGAAAAGGTACATAGCAATTGATGTTTTTTGTTTCGTTTGTTGTTGTATTTTCTCTTCAGCTTGAGTTTTAGTGGTGTCTACTAGTACTATATTAAAGATTTGAATTTGAAATGAATATTGTTCATATCTCTAATCATCATATTTATATTTTATTTGAAGAAAAACATGCTTATGGTATTTGTACAATAATCTAGAATATGGACATATGTTTATTATTGTATACAAATTATTATATTATCAGTAGCCTTAGAACAATAATGCCAACAGTTTTTTGTTGTTTTTTAAACTTCTGCCCAAATATTTAACATACACAGGAAAGAGCATTATCATAAAACTGTATGAATGCCATTTTGAAACTTGGGAAATGCAACCACTTGGAGGTATCCCGGTACTGTAAAAGTGGAATTTTTCCTGCATGTTTTTTTCGCACTTAGCACATTTTGGACAATTATGCTTGTTTTATTTTCTTGATTTTGAGCTTCCTGACATAGACCTACTCACAAAATGAATATATTCGTGCGTTTTATTTTATAAATGTAGCGCAAAAAATAAATGTAGCGTGAACATTTCCACTTAAGAGGTATCTCTCTAAACATAGAGGGTGTACACTTTGCTTAGGTTTCATAACAAGTGGCGATTGTGTTCAATATCAAAATGGTTTTTTTAGGAAATAACCATAAAAACACCACCTGTTCTACACGGCAAACGGTCCTCTCAGGTAGGGTTGTTTCCAAAAGAACAGGTTTTTTCTTGTTCATCGCCTTACAGCAATTTGCGATGATGGGGTTTTTTCAATTATTATTAAATGGGTTTTATTAGTGTAATTCTTTACTAGAATCAATGTAAATTACTGAAATATAATGATGATTAATTCTTTACTTTGTTATAACAAACAGAATTGTTTTGGGGTTTTTTGGCCTTGGAAGATGTTGGAAAGAACATTTTTGCTAATGTGCGCAAGTGGTATAAAATTGCTAAAAAAGGATGAACACAAATACCTTCAATTTTGTTTGCCTAGATCTGTGCAAATAGTATATAATTGTATACTTGAGATGGAAGTTTGGAAAGGTTTCTGAAAATCTGTTTTATATACATGGTAAAACCAATAGCCGTGTCGAAAGTGTTAATGCATGATGCACGCAACGCCAAAATTGTGCGTGTATGCATGCATTCCTTTTGCGTTCAGAGAGGTATAAACTGCAAATTTCTAACAATTTGAAACTGACTGAACCATAGTTGTATGTTAAATTTGTTGCATTGTGGGAATGAATTTGAGATGCTGACACTTTGAAACCACATATTGGCAGTTAGGCAGGGATACTATTCATTTTGAGATAGGAAACTCTTATACGGTGCATGAGTAAATAACAGGTCATATTTGGAAGGAGAAATTATGATAATGAGCTCGGTTGGCTGGAGCTAAGAATCAAATCGCCGTTACATAGCGCCATCAACAGTGTTGTTCCCCAAAGAGTTACGGTTACGTCATGTTCAAGTGAACGGTGATTCGTCAAAAGCCTTCCGAAAATATGCGAGGAATTTATGTAGACTTGCATGCACCCCGTCAGACACAAACACTGTCGGTATTGTGTATATTTAATGTGAAGTGACAAAATGAATTCAAAAGGTATCAAACAAACAATGAAACATGAATTATTCATATTTCAGGCTTGTAAAAAGATCCACACATTCTTTTTCTGGAACTTGTCCAACAATTCTGTGAACACTTCAATTAAGTCTATACCTGCGGACGACAAAAGTTACCAACATTCCAACTTCAGCCCCATCAACTGTGTGCTCCCCAGAAAGTTAAATGTAGCAGAGTTTAAGCCCCCTGGTTAATAATGTTTGAATGCTATATTAAAACTTTCCACGCGGCAGGCATCTGCAGACGACATTCCAAAATTTCACGAAATGATTCAAAAATGTCAAAATTATTAAATTTCATTAGCATATTTGGAAATTAGCATGATAAATGTATTGAAATAAGTACAAACATACCTAGTATTGGTTCAGTAATACTTAAGATAAACTTTGAAAATTGGGAATGGTTTCGGATTTTTTTGTTGTTGTATAATATGGTAAAATTAATAGCCGCGTGGAAAGTGTTCATTTAAATGGTATATTAGTAACATGATTGTTAATCACATTATTGATATGTTTAAGGCCTTCCTGCTTTCCTAATTTGTCATTTTTATATCTTAATCAAGTCACAACTGTCCTACACAATGTTATCGAAGCACAATTTTTGTAAGTGTCCAATTTCTATTTTTGTGTAATTGTTTTTGTATTTTATTGGTGAACAGTTTACTGATGTTTTTTCAACTTCTTTGGCCAAAGTTATTTACAGTATTGATTTCATTACCGACGATAGCTTTAATAATTATAGTAATCTTTATGAAATTGGATGATGTCTGTGAGCTGATGTATTTGTATTCATGAATTAACATGTAATTGTGATAAATTATTCCGTATTGAACAATGTAGGTCAAGCGTGTGCAACCTTTTCTACCACCCGGGCCTCATTGTGATTTTGAGATCCATTCAAGGGCCACAGTGATGTCAAACATTCCAAAACACGTCCGGAGGAGGGGTAATAGGGAGGAGGGATTTTTAGGAATCGTAATGCCGCATCAGATTGTACTCTTTGAAGCAGGAAATAGACACCATACAAATGAGGCATAGACACGCGCTGTTTTGTTCAATGAAGAAATAATCCTCAGCCAATTGCTCATTGAATACCCGCTTCTCTCCGTGTAATTTCCTCTTTTTACTCGCTGTTGCAGCAGCAAGCACCATTTTAGCCAGGGATTTTAACACCTCGAGTTATATTTACTAAATGCAGCGCGTCACCCTACTAATTATAAGGGAGCACACCACTAAATGAATCCGCCATTTGTGTAACCTAGGGAGTTCCGGTTAAAACAGGCATCAATGGGAATTTTGGGATTACTTCGCAGGCCGCAGATAGAGACCGGCGGGCCGCAGGTTGCACATGCTTGATGTAGGTGATTAAGTCGATCAAAAAACTCAATGTTGTACGAGCCCGACAGCCCCAAGTGTCAATTGAAATCTTATTGGTTTTTACTTTTGTTGGTTTATATTGTTGTAATTTTTAATGAAAATGTTGTAAAAGTTTAGATTCAAACAGAATGTATGCAGCTAAACAAGTACTGTTAATCATGAAATATTTGTGTGTATTAAGATTTTTTGTGACCAGCAAAAATAAAAGACTTTATGCTGGCAAATGTAAGTTGGTGAGTTAGTTGGTTAGAGACCTATTAACGCTTTCCACTCTGCTATTGGTTTTACTATTTACAAAACAGATTTTGCAGAAACATTACCCAATATTCAAATTCTATCTCAAGGATAACTGAATCCAATACTAGGCATGTTTGTACTTATTCCAATGCATTTCTCATAGTGATTCTAATTATGATAATGCAATCCAATAATTTTGAAAATTTTGAAACATTTTATGCTATTTTGGAATGTCGTCTGCAGACGCCTGCCACATGGAATGTGTTAATTTGTAAACAGATGTGGGCCAGGTTATGCCCAATCAGATCAAAATTGATAGAATGAGATACTGTAGCAGTGGGCATTTTCGCGCTACATTTATTTTAGCACTGTTTGTGCTCTAACCGGTTACAGCAAAAATAATAATGTGTGAATATATTTCTTTTGTGTATAGATCTGTGTGATAAAGCAAGATAAAACAAATCATGGATTTAATGACGCACAAAACAATTGAAAATCTGTAAGTGCAAAAATTAGTTGCACGAAAATTACCACTTTTACAGTAAAGGATTTGTAGGGTGATACGGTGGAACGTTATTGACACTTTCCACGCGGCAGGCGTCGTCTGCAAACAACCTTCCAAAATTTCACAAAATGTTTCAAAAATGTCAAAATTGTTCAATTTCATTACCATATTTAGAATCACCATGTGAAATGCATTGAAATAAGTACAAACATGCCTAGTATTGATTCAGTAATCGTTTGGATAAAACCAATAGTAGCTGTGTGGAAAGTATTAACACAATATTGACATAGAGTTTTGCATTTATGAGATTACATAAAATAATGCCTTGAAAGTATAAAGTGCCTTGTTGTGACGAGTGGTTCGGCTACTTGAATAAAATGTGTTGGTTTGCATTTTTAAATCATTACTCTATATGTATATGTGATGCGATCAAGCGGAATGAGTCGGATGTCGGGAATATTGAATTTGTGTTATAGGTAAAAAGAAGTAACAAATTCTTATGTTTTACTTTGTTTTCTCAGTTGGTAAATTGTTTGTAACTTAAAAACCTAGAAGTTCAATTCTAGTGGGGTTTGGACCATACTGTAGCATTTTTCATCTGCTTTTAAATGATGGACAAATATCAAAATTGAAAACTGCCGACATGTGACTCATTTCGCTTGATCACGTCACATATGTTATCTGTTTTGTTATGAGGGCGGATCAGTAAGTTCTGTCACCAAAGGCTGCCCCACAAACATACACAAGACAATACGGTCTTTATTGTATTATGAGTATGACATCCTTTACGCCACATTCTCAGCTCCCTGTTACGTCAATTTAGTGAGGATATACATGTATAGCTAGTATAGAATTTGCCAAGCCCATTTCTGCAGCTACTTAATATCTACCTGTTAAATGGAGCCTACAAAGACGGCATGGAATTATGCTGAATCACAACAAAAGTCCTCACAAAGCTCGCCTCACCCAGACTTACCTTGATGAAAATGGTATCCATACTTGGCTCCCTGCGACTTCTGGCTCTTTCCCACAAACAAATCAAAGATTGCTGAGAGGCCTTTTTGAAGGATCCAAGACATAGCCAAAGCTGTACATTCAGAGATGAGGCAATCTCTACTTTGGAGTACCGCCAATGCTTTGAGAAGTGGAGGATGAGGATGCAATGGTATATTATTATAGGTGTCAAGGGAATGTGACTATAGTTTGTGAAATTGTATGGCCATCTTCAGAAACATGGGCAAAGTGACAAAACTTGTTGATCCGCCCTCGTTACTATATGGTATTATTCCATTTGTATGAGCAATTTTAAGATTCGCATTTGAAATCTCTCGCGACGTGATCCAACCTTTTTTGTCAAATGTGGCCATAGAAGTATAATTGTTATAGGGTTAAGTCGCCAGTTTTCGGTCTGCGCCTATTTTTCGGTCACTTTTGCCAAAATTGTGTAATTGTATCGGTCGTCGCCATTTTAGCCATTAGTTCATTACGACGAGGTCATTTTCATTACACAATTTGGGCGAAGTGACCGAAAATAGGCGCTGATCGACAACTGGCGACTTTGCCCTACCCTGTTTATATTTTGTAAATAATTAATTTTCTATATTAAAAATTGAATGACTGAACAAACTATATTTCCATTAATGTATTGTATGTATTTTGTGTATTCAGCAAACAAATAAAATCAGCATATTTATTGAATGACTCATTGTTTTTGTGGATTTTATTTTGGTTTGAAGTATTTACCACTGGATGTCCCAGCCTCTATCTACTATCTGATATAGCACCGCCAGAGGTCAAGGGCGTATCCAGGAGTGTTTTAATGGAGGGACCAATTTGGGGTTCAGGGGGGGGGGGGGGGGTTACCCCCTCGAAAAGTCATTGATTTTGACCCACTTTCACAGCTCTGGTCAAATCTTTTTTCTCTTCCTTTTCTTTCCTTCAGAATATTATTGCTAATTGTGTTTGCTGGAATAAGGTAGGTATGTTCTTAATGTTTATGAACGAAACGGGCACTATTTGCTCTTTCTTAGAGTATTATATATTAACGAATCCCAGGGGGGAGGATTACTCAGATATTTTGTTGGTAGGGATGTGCCGCCATCAAAATGAAAATTGACACAAAAATTTACCAATTTTTGGCGGAAAATGGACCCATATATTTACCAGAGACCCATATTTGTCCTACATACAGGCTGTCCCATAATGATTAGTAGGCCTACCCATCGATGCCCAAAGTTCAATAATTTTTGTCATCATCAAAATCGATGGGATTAGGTCCGTTGTTTTTACATCATATTTGTCATACTGTATTATTTTATTAGAATTTTAGATCATGAATATCGGATTTATCAAACTCAAGATACACTCCATTATGTAAAACATGGTGATTTCACCTGTTTGACAAAGTGCTAAAAAAATGTGCGTGCTATTACAGCTTGTTTGAAAGAAACTTGTGTATTCTCATAACCTCTTGACTACTCATTAATCTTGTGTGTCTTTCTGTTGTAACTGTTATTAAATATGGGTGTTCAAATCATTAATAATTCTTTTCCTAAATTTAATTTAACGGGCAAAAGAAGTTTGTCACACTTGAGTGACCCCATGCATTTTTTTATTTGACAAGTGTTTAGGGACTTCTAAATGACTAGTGGGTATTTGGTGAATCACCAGTGGCTTAGATTTCATTTTCACATTGGAGAATGGATTTCGTGAGGTTAAACACTACAGGCACTATATAATTTTAGCATGTTTGTAGGAAATTGCACCCCAATATGAAAAAGAAGTCTAAGCCACTGCTAATTACCCATGATCACGTCTTTACCTGTCTAAATGCAGGGCCGTAAGACACTTTTTTCAAAGGGGGGGGGGGGCGTTTAAAAAAAAAAATCACCTGAAGATTTTTGGGAGTCAAATATGCGCGCGTTGCGCGTGAAAATTTACGAATTTGCACCTATTTTTTGCACGATCGAGGTACATTTTGGCTCTAAACAAGCTTGTAGCAAAGAATATTGCATTTTGGGAAGACAATTTTTTCATCTGTACAAATTTTCCGGGGAAGATTTTCAAAGGGGGGGGGGGGCGATCGCCACCATCGCCCCCCCCCCCCCCCCCCCCCCTTCTTACGGGCCTGAAATGTCCCTCAAGTTTAGCCTCAAAACTAGCTCAATTATAGAAACAGAGCTTGGGGTCGCTCATGCGTGACGATCCATTTTTACTCTTCAAATTGAATCAAAATGAAGAAGTATTAATGGTTTGAACAACAATATGATACAACAGCAGTTTAAACTAGAAAGGAACCACAGATATTAGCAGACAAGAGATTGAGAGAATGTTAGTTTCTTTCAAACAAGCTGTTTAAAAACACATTTTTTTGCACTTTGCAAAATCACTATGTCTTACACAATGGAGTGTAACTTCATTAAAATAAGTCCGATATTCATGATCTAAAATTCTAATAAAAGGGTACAGTATAGCAAATATGGTAAAAAACAACGGATCTAATCTCATTGATTTTGATGATGAAACAAATTATTGAACTTTGAGCATCGATGGGTACTAATCATTTTGGGACAGCCTGTATTTGACGGATCTTACAAACATTACTGTGAAAAACAGCAAATTTAAGGATTTTAGACCCATACATTTAACTAAAATGGCTATGAAAAAGGGTCATTCGTTTACTAGACTGGTGAAAAGGGGGACCCTATTTGCCAGCACATCCCAGCAACTTCATATTCACTAAGTACCCCCCCCCCCCCCCCCGGAAAAATCATAACCCAAAAGAGAAAGAGATACGCCCCTTCCGGAGATCCGGATGAGAGATGAATTATTCAGCTATGAACCCACAAAGAGTTTCGCTAAAGTCTAGGAAAAGCTTCTCTTAAAGGTAGGTGTTCCGATTTATAGCCCGTTTTTGAACTTGATGTTTTCTATTCTACATGAAGGGTTATCCTTAAAATAGTCATATTCCAAAGTTTGAATTGCATAACTACAATGGTTCTTATTTTATAAGCACAAGGTGACATGATATTGCCCATTAGTACACAAACTGGCCGGGTGGTTAACCATCTTTGACGGTAATTCACTGCATTCTGGCCTATAACGTCTAAATGAAACATATATATCGCTTAAAAGATTTTACAAAAATAATGAGAAAAATATGGGTTTTCTTTTGATATCAAAGTATGTTGATGTGAAAAGGAAATCTAAAGTAATCGGAACATAAACCTTTAACACTTTCAACGCGGCAGGTGTCTGCAGACGACAGTCAAAAATGTCCCAAAATGTTTTACAAATGTCAAAATTATTGAATTCAAATACTATATTTGGAATCACCATGAGAAATGCATTCACATAAGTAATGCATTCACATAAGTACAAACATGCCTAGTATTGGTTCATTAATCCTTGAGATAGACCTTGAAAGTTGGTAAAGGTTTCTGGTAAAGGTAAAATAAAACCATAGCCGCGTGGAAAGTGTTAACCCAAAGTGTAGTATCACTATACCGTATAGTAAAGTATCATAAAATGTACTTTGTTTGTGCTTTAAAGTGTACTTTATGTTTACTTTATCTGTACTTTATTTGTACTTTATTGTCCTTTAAAGTGTACTTTATTTGTGTTTTACTTCTACTTTATTCATACTTTATAGTGTACTTTATTTGTACATTATCTGTACTTTATTTGTACTTTATTTGACTTTAAAGTGTACTTTATTAGTACTTTATTCATGCTTCACTGTGTACTTTATTTGTGCTTTACCTATACTTTATTTATACTTTTTTTGCAATTTATTTGTGCTTTACTTGTACTTTAGTCATGCTTTAAAGTGAACTTTATTTGTACTTTATTTGTACTTTATTTGTGCTTTAGAATTTACTTTTTTTGTACTTTATTTGTGCTTTAAAGTGTACTTCATTTGTGCTTTATGTGTACTTTATTTGTACTTTATTTGTACTGTATCTGTACTTTATTTGTACTTTATTTGTACATTAATTGTACTTTATTTGTGCTTTAGAATGTACTTTTTTGTACTTTATTTGTGCTTTAAAGTATACTTTATTCATGCTTTAAACTTAAAGTATTCCTTATTTGGTATTTTATTTTTGCTTCACTTATACCTTATTCATTCTTAAAAGTGTGCTTTATTTATACTTTATCTGTACTTTATTTGTACTTTATTTGTACTTTATTTGTGCTTTATTTGATTCTATCTTCTTTTTTGTACACGTTTTATGAATATCAAAATTTTAATTTAAAAGAAAACTAAAGCTGCAAATCAAAATCATATATTTTTGAAATTCTTTATTAATCAGATACCGAAAGATTGACAATGGAAAGAAAAAAACATACCTTAACAGGCACGTGTAGCGCGTGAAAATTTTGCTATTTTACAGTTTGCTATGATTGAGGCTTGCCTTCATAAAAGTTTCATAAAGCTTAAGTAAATATTTGAAGTCACAGCACGTAGCGCACAAAATTTGATACTTATTTGTTATGAAGCTAAATGTAATGTTTGAAGGTTCATGCGAGCTTAGCGCACAAAATTGGATACTTTACACTAATTTTCTCATAATTGAGCAACTTTTTTGCTGATAACAAACTTCTAAAAAGAAATGTAAATATTTTGAGGTTCTAAAACATCCACCCACCCTCTCGGCCGAAAAGGACAACAAGAAGTGAAGTCACACAAAGACTGGTCCCAAGTCTTATCGTTTGGGGCATGTGCGCGCAATTTTTTTTGCTAGTCTACATATTTTGCCAATTATTGCTGGTACAAGCTTATAAAACTAAAGTAAATATTTCCAAAATAAAGGGTGGGGCATGGAAACTTACTATGTAACAAAAAAAGAACTCTCTACTATCTACCCTCTACTATCTCTCTTTTCTTTCTTCCTTTGTCTCCTTTTTCTTTCTTTTTCTTCTCCTTTTTTTTTTGGTGCCAGGGACCCGGGGGGCCCTCCTGGCTCTGCCAATGTTAACCCTACAGCCGATGTGGAAAAGCCCTGTTGTGTCAAAAATTGCTCAACCTCAAGTCGTTAAAAAAATGGGATAGTATTATGTATTTTGTCATCATTAAATGCAACTTAAAGGAGAATGCTACGATCAATTAAGCTTTTTTTTCACATCCAAATATTTTTGTGTAGAGAAGCACATGACAAAAAGATTGAATATCACAGTTTTTATCCTCCTGGATAACACAGGAAAACATTACCAATTTTTAAACGAGGGAACTTCCTACACCAAGACAAGAAAAGATGAAGATAATTTTAGAAAATTTTGTGAATTTCTGAGGATTTTAGCTGAAGATAATTAATTTGTCTCCAAATTCAATAACTAAAATGTGTATGTTTGTTGTTATGTAGGTTCCCAATGATGCGACAGAATCTTGCACCAGCCCCATCGACAGAAAAGACTTTTTTGGCCCACAGAAGGACAAAAAAGTGAAAGCGAAAGAAAAGTAAATGTGACCCACATTTTGGAAATTTGTATATAATAATTGAGAGATTTATGAGCAGACAACACTGAAATGAAAAATTTACCACTTTTATTATGTAGAATGCCCCTGACCAGGGGGCATCACATTCAAAATGCCATCAAGGGTTTAGTGCAACAATCTGCAATGGCTGCCATTTGTGAGATTGTGTTTTCATTTAAGGGCATACAGTACAGCTCGAAATAGAATGGACACTGCAATGACACTGACATTGCAATGATATTGCACTGACATTGCAATGACATTGCAATGACACTGCAATGATGCCTTGAGATGTAACCCGATTAGTGCAGTCATTGCAATGTCATTGCACTGACATTGCAATGACATTGCGTTGACATTGCAATGACATTGCAATGAAGTGCGTTGACATTGTCCATTCTATTTCGAGCTGTACTGTATCTTAAAGCACCCTTAGTATTTAACATGTGGCAGCTATTGTAGTAGATTTCACCTTTTCACATAACTGATATGCCAGTGTAAAATGTCCTATTGGCTGCCATTTGTGAGATTGTGTTTTCATTTAAGGGCATATCTTAAAGCACCCTTAGTATTTAACATGTGGCAGCTATTGTAGATATTACCTTTTCATATAACCGATATGCCAGTGGAAAATGTCCTATCTGCAATGGCTGCCATTTGTGAAATTGTGTTTCCATAAGGGCATCTTAAAGCACCCTTAATATAAACTGAGTTGTAGGTGCAAAAATGTCCTATCTGTAGTAGCTGCCCTGTGTTACTTTTAGTCTATCAATGGGTCTGCTATGGTTACCACATTATGATAACATCTGTCAGCTATTGCAGATGGAACCCAGTGGAGGCACCAGCATCAACATTTTAGGGGGGCAAGAAAAATTGGGGGTGGGGGAGGGCAAGCCAAACAATTTGTGGGGGTTTTCAAATCTTTTTTGAAATTTTTGCGACTTGAGGGTGCACACCACTATTACAGTTAACGCCACAGCTTCCGTCGATCGCGATCACGAATGTAGTTCCTAAATAACGAAAAGAATGGTTAATATTGACATAATATGTCATTCAAAATTATTGAATTTGGTCTATATTTGTTCACTGAAGTGTACTTGAGATAATTTGAATGAAAAGAGTATACATCTACTGTTTTATTTGAAAATATTGGCGGACGGATACACATGTCACAACGTGCTACAAGGTGTAATTTCGTGTTAAAAAATACTACTCCGTTTAAAGGGGGAAATATTAAAAAAATTAATCGGTCACCCCATCTGAGTTTTTGACCCAGGTAAGATCTATGTGTGTTAATAAATATTCCAAGATTTCATTAAATGAGTCGCAAGGTAACTCAAGATATTGCCGTTTTCCTGAGGCATCTTTCCCATAGAAACACACGTTAGCGCGTAATAGTGGTATGCACCTTGAGCACAGATGACACATTTATCAATAAAAAAATATCACATACAATGTTAATAAGCTCTCAATGGCCTAAGCGTTTACGTCAATCCGTACCAGTGTATAGCACACCATGCAGACCCAAAAATGTGACCCAAATGTTTGAGATTTTAGGGTCGGTCATTGAGGGTAACACAACAAATTTATTTTGGCCCAAGGATTCAGTCTATAGCTATGTACTCAAAGCTCGAGGCAGTTTCTTTGATAGTCGTTTTCTATCAAATGTGAAGCATGTTATCTGACTGTCGTGGCTAACTGCCGTAAAAGCAGCCCATGGGAACATTTTAAGGTTCTTTGTCTGGTCTTGAGCCACCTTCATCCCTGTGTTATACACACATCCTTTATCGCTCACAAATACGTCATCGTCAATTCTAAACGCACCCACTCTGTTCAGTGGTATATGCTCTTGGGAGATTGAGTAGTCTTCACTAAGAGCAACGGTGAAAATGCCATCGTTGGATTCAACATCGAGTCTGTTGACGAATGAATAGCTTGATGAAGCGTCCCACTGCACTACATGGTATAATATCCGATAACATGAGTCCTTGTAAGTAAAAAGCACAGCAGGTTTAAGAAAAATCCTAGGTAACTCAAGACCTTCCTCTGTTTCGCATAGTGTAATCTGCCATGTATCAGTATCAGGATGATACACCAACAAGTTATACATTAGAGGAGCTTCAGAATACTCCCTTATCCCATAAACTAAGATCTTCCCTCTAAACGCTACTGCCGAAATCTTCCTGTACATCTCGGGTAGTGGTGCCAGTACATGCCATGTTTTATCAGCCAAGCTATAGCGTTCCATGTCGTTCATCACCACACCATTTTTGTCGGATCCCCCGATGGCATATATGTAGCCATTCAGATAGACCATAGGAAAACTGTGTCTAGGTCTAGTCATGGGTGCGAGTTTAGTCCAGAGGTTCTCTTCACTGTGATACTGATAGAAATCTTTCTGACACACAGAAACGAGATGATAAAGATCATCGTGATCGATGTCATTTTCGATATCGGAATCAGATTCGTTGACAAACATATCCGGGTCCAGTTCCTGGTGTTCCACGAGACCTCCTGCACAGTATAATACACCCCTTGCAGTTACCAAGGAACTGTAGGAACCAGCGAAAGGAAGCTGAGCAAATCTTTTTAATTTTTTCCATTGATGGGAGGTTGCGTCATAATACTGGATCCTGCCTGCTGTCAACCCTAACCTGTTTTCTTCAACCAAGCAGGAAATAGGTGCCTGCAAAATAATGTTATTAGAAAAATTGTAAATAAATAGATTCACAAAATAATAATATAACAATATCTCTTGTAAATAGATGCACAAATAATATTAGGAAACTTGTAAATAGACCCATGCATTTCTTGATTGGTATTTATTACGCAAAGATGCATGTTACATTGGGCAATGCATGTAAAGATACGGTGTTACCTATGAGTATAAGCTATAACAAATAAGCCTAGTTGTAAGAGTTCTGACTGAGAAACTTTGTCCCAGATCAAAATAATGAATTGAAAGTAAAAAGGTTTTACATAAAATCTGATGATACTGGGATTCTAACCCATGACCTTTCGGTCACAAGGGAATGTCATAACTGGTGACGAGGTAGCAATTTTAATTCTACAAAAGAGGTAGGGTAGCCCATATAGTCTATGGTATTATGCAATAAATCTATACAATAGAAATATTTGTACTAGACTAATTTGTGATAGCTTACTCATACTTGTAGAAAGAATCAAAGATACAGATTTAGGATTTTTCCCTACTCTTTGTGAATGACCTGTTACCATTATATACAAGTTGGCTCTTCTGATATATAAGATGTGACATCCTAACCTCATTGAGTTAATCATGCCTACAATAATCTGTACTGTCTGAAGGAGGCATGGGGGCTAGGTTTTATTGGAAAATCAGTGACATTGGTTGTGCCAGCCATAAACGCATAGCTGGCTCATTTGCTGTGGCTGGCCCAACACTATGGAATAATACTCCACCCACCTTATAAGATCCAGCAACAGTAACCTTCAAGCATAATCTCAAGACTCATTTGTTTAGTAACTGATTTTTTGTACATGATTTCTCATTCTTTTCATTCACTTTTGTATGATGCCTCGGGGCAACATTGTATTGTTTATATGTTATATTTTTGTTAAAGCAATAATATGTGATCTTTTTCAAATTTTTACACATATTAATTTGTCCCTTTTATCAATGAAGTTTGACTTATCAGGAAAGACTTTAAATTTCCTGGACTATTAAATCTATCTTGACTGTATTTTCTGTGAAAACAACCATCACAGAACTTTACTAACTCATAAAGGAAATCTGATTCCAATTTCGTAACATATTTGCTTTCATTTTCATCATAAAGCATTCTATAGTATTCTGTTCACTTGTGTACAGTTGCGATCGTAGTAGGCAACACTGTAAACGGTGGCAACACGGTGTCAAACCTATTCTATTTACGAACAAAAAGACAGGTAAATGACTTCGAAAATAAATTGTCAGTCTTATTTCAACATATATTCAAACAGTGATTTTCAGGTAATAATTAGGAATCTAACTAACAATATATTTTAGTTTCATGGTTATAAATCAATTTTGACACAAAAATGCATTTCTAGGAAAAAGATCACATACATGTAATTTCCTTTAAGCTCTGTGGTCATTTTTGGAACAGAGCTATATATATGCACTGTTATTATTATTGACATCATTGGATTCAACACTCAGGAAGCTGTTAACCTTCAGGTACGGCCTCCGTAAAACTGTTGTAACTTCTTCATTATTCATTTAATCTATACAAAAGTATACATTTTTTGGCATAAAAGGGTTCAATGAATCCAACCATGATCATAAAATTGACCATTTTGGAGAAAATTATAAAAAACACATTTTTGACCCATTTTAGGTTCTGCAAAAATAACTCAAAATATATTTTGTAACATTTTGCCATACTAGTTTTATTATATTCCTAATACAATTCCCATGGAATCGTTTTTTGGGGGTGTTTTTTAAAAATAAAAAAAAATGTGTGGAATTATAGACCAAAAAGTGCCAAAAATGTGAGGTAAAAATTGTGTCATGCGCGTCATGGAAGTGAAAATTCTTGCGAGCATAATATTAAGAAAATTGCACAGATTTGAACTAAATAAACCCATTCTAAGTAAATCTCTACTATAAATTATATTAAATAAGAGTGATTTAACTGTTGAGGGCTTTTTAGTAAGCTTAATTTTATAATTTTATTTTTGGGATTCAGGAAGGTGATTTTTGTTCCCAGGACTCAAAACTTTAAAACAGGATTGCTCCCACCATTTCTGGTTGTAAACATCTGCGGATGATTTAGTGCCAACAAAGTCATTGACAGGGCTGGAAAAAGAGGGCAAAACGGCAAGCTCCTTGCCGGGAAATGTTGCCATCTCGCGGGAAATCCCCCCTCCCTAAAATATTTTTTTAGAGTAATAGGCATTATACAGCCGATATACCAAATGGCATCAATTGGAATTTAATTTTCCAAAAAGCATAAGCTTTTGAGGGGTGCAGCCCCTTTAGACACCCCTCCACCGCTAAAGCAGCAGGAAATCCGACTTCGTTGAATTTCCCTTGCCAGGAAACTTTGCAATTTTTCCAGCCCTGGTCATTGATCTATTTGATGATTTAAGCTGCAACACACCGTCTACCAATGCTTTGCATTCAGAAATACCCATTACCCCCCACCCATGACTTACAGTAATAGTACTTCTTGTTGTAAACATCTGCGGATGTTCTAGTGCCAACAAAGTCATTGATCTATTTGACGATTTAAGCGCCAACACACTGTCCACCAATGCCTTGCATTCAGGAATACCCATGATCTCTGCATCTATCAACTTGTTAAGACTCTCTGCTGATACCAGTCCAAGATGAACCTTCTGCAGGAGGGCATGTGCGTGCGTAAGTCGGTTTTCCCAGTCATGCTTTAACCAGTTACAAACCATCTCAAGAACCTAGAGATAACAATAAATTGATAAGAAAAACATTGAAATGCATGAATATTGGTCTTGTTGTCAATGAAGTTGACAAACCAAAAAAATGCAGTTGTCATTTGTCCATTACCCTCCCGGGAGGGCAAGTCAGATATAATGTTGTAATCATCACACACAACTTTATTTATTTAAATATTTTCCTGTCGATTACTTTCATTTTTTGGTGAAGATAAACTAGATTAACTACGCGTTATACAAATAACAACAATTGCATGGTTCAATACCCACATCAAGGTCAAATGGCAGTTCCAATTTGTGCACAATTTTTTTTGGATTCACTCTAGATATATTACATGTAGTGAGCGCAGTACATGTATATTACGCGAACGAGTAGCTGAGGGTCATGGATTAGTGGGTGGACCAACGTGGGGAGGGTCTGCGGATCGATTTCCAGTCGGTCCTCGGCAATTTGGTTGGTGGACGTTTTCTCTTCTAAAATTGTGATCCCATTTAAAAACTTGGTTATGGGGTTAAGGTTAACATAAGAGGTGTGAAGTTCACATTTGGGGAAAGACAAGCTACATGTATAGACAAACACAAACCCTCAATGATAGGCATATCAATAAAAGGCACAAATAAAATGGTTTTAACAATATCTGCCCGATGCACTTGTGCATAATTTAATTAATATCCCATGGATGACAAAAACATGGTCAAATCAATGAACATTGTGTTATTGTTAAATATGAGCCAAAGGTGGTTAAACACTGTATAAATTAATACTTCAGATGATTATAATACTTCACATATTAAATTATTGCACAAATAAAATGTTCTGAAGACACTTTGTTTCGTGATAATTGCACTTAAAAGAGTCATTCACATAAAGCGAAATAGTTGCCAAGTTCACAAATTATACGGTCTGAGTTTAGTGTTTCTTCTGCTAAAACAGCCTGCACGTTGCGCATAGAAGTAGTAATCAATTGATGTAACAACCCAGACCAAGAGAATACATATATGATATTATGATGCGATCACGATAATACAAGTTGACCTACATCCCAAACTTCAAGTTGAGTGTTATACCTCTTTTTCTTCAGATACACTAGATTCACGATTCAAGAACTCTTTCAAGAAAACCATACTAGCGCCTTGCAGGAATTCATCCGTTCTCTTCAAATCCTGGACATTGTTTTCAAGGTATTTGTCAGAAGCAGTGGCAAGTTGTTTCATTTCATCGTCACTGTCGCTGTGGTTCCTGGCTAGAATTGATATCTGAAGGGTACAATATTGGTTTAATTTAAATGGTCAAAGTTGTTTGTGATGTATCAATATATTGTATATCTGTCAAAATCTTGTATCCATTCAGCATGTATAAAGTATCGTAATACTTCCTATATAACCAAAACCATATCTGTAACTTGTGCCCCTGAAGCAACACTTCCTACTGTATGTATAATCTTTGGGCAGTTTTACAGCTGCGATATTTCATTTTTTAAATAATGTCAATGTCAACGTGACATTGCTGCGCTACAGTACATTAATTTTTCGCGCTTCAAGCAGTTACCGAGAAAATAAAAATGTGGGAATATAATTATTTTGTGTATAATTAAGTGTGTGTAGTAAACTAAAATTAGGGATTAAAATCCCTAATTAAATTTTTAAAAATCAAGCAATATGGTTGAAACTTTCCACAAAGTGCAACAAAATCGCTACTTTTACAGAAAAATCGCCAATTTTACAGAAAATCACCACTTTAATCGCCCTTTACAGAAAAGCTCTACTTTTAAACAGAAAATCTCCACTTTTAAACTAACCTTAAAGGCATCTGCAACTGACATCTTCTTTGAGAGGACGTTGTCGTAGCTCCCACTAATGAATGTGCAGCATGTTTTGCACACGCTCATAAACTGCATATAACAAGCCATTTCAAGTATATCGTAAGCCGTCTTCGGGTTGATTTTCAGGATCCCTGTGTAGGCAAACTCCAGTAGTATCTCAAAGATTACTGCATCTCCGTCTATATTGATTTCTCGCTGAGAACTTTCTTTGAATCCAGATGTGAACATGGCCAAGTAATAACTGCTGCTAGCAGCGAGAACAGCTCTGTGAGCGTGGAAAGACTGTCCACCGACATTGACGATGACATCGCATAAGTGGTTAGAGTTCCGTAATTCATTCAAGGACTGAGCCAACAGTCCTGGATATTCGTAATTGAAAGTCATTTCTTTCTCAAAAACAAATGATCTGGATGAATACAACTCTTTAGTCACTGTAAATAACACAAACAAGAATAAAAATATTTAAATTTGCTAGTGCTTGGATTTGGGAGTGGTTAAAACACTGAATAGAGAGAGTGGTGATAATTTTGTGACTGGGAACATTAATTTTGAGATATTAACGAACTACAATGTAAAATACTCTCATTCATAATTCATATTAACATTAGGCTTGCTTTTTTACATTTGAATTGCTTCTTGAGGTTTTTTTGTTCGTGAAATTAATATCATATGGAAAATCCGTGATATCTATACTTATCAACTTGCTATACATATGTACAGATACCACCATAAATTATTACCCCTTGACCTCCCTGCCACCCTTTTTATCAATCACTCTGATATCCATAACCACAATACGCGTCATGCCACTGATATTCTCATTGCTCCTACTCATACCCAACTGGCCGAGAATACTTTCAGATCCCAAGGTCCACTTATTTGGAATAACATGAGCAATACTCTCAAAATCTGCAAGTCACTTGCTATTTAAAATTCACCTAAAAAAATACATCCTTCTCCAATATCGCTCTGAAATGTTTAACAACGAGTACGCTTCAATTAAATAATTTATCTAAATATAATGTAAATGTCTGTCTAATGTTTTTGTCCTGCACCCTCATTTTTTGTATGTATTCACACATTCAGTGTATAGCTTATAAGTATAGTAATCTCATTGTATAAACACCCTATACACTGTATCTACGATCCGTATAAATTAATCTGTTACTGTAACCTACATCTTTGTATTACTCCCTTTTATTGATATTATGTATTATACTATTATTTATTCAATTGTAATTATTTTATCATTGGGTGCCATCTTCCTCACGCTCCACATCTCCTGTATATTTGTATTTATAAATAACTGTTAATTGTGTTCAGGTGTGAAGCGTCTGAATACACAACCAACAGCTTATAACATGACTTCTCTGAACCATGGCGCATTCACTGTATAGACCTGCACATTGTACCTGTTTTAATGGAAGTGACTATACAGCGTGAGTCAAAAAACTGCAATAGTGGAAAGAAGCCATCTTGTATTAAAAACTAATTTGAAGTTTGAATTTTCTTAAACATTATGAGAATACCTTATTTGTTACTAAATTTGCGTGAAAAAGTCAATATCATTTCCTGTTTGCCTTTGGTGAATCTTTTTACCGTGCACCCATTTAACATGTTTGTCCATGAGATACCCAAAATATGCATCAGATCGCACATTGTGTCTCTCATTCAAATTTGGAAACTTGGGTACATTTGTGATTGAAATTTGATGCATCCTTTCTTGTTTACATGTGAGTAAACATTATCAATCTACCCTACCCATGCTATGAAATGCTTATAATGTTCTAAATTTTAATAACAAACTGACATTTTCCAAATTTTTGTTGGCGGGATATTCAAATATGAAAATGCAATGTGTGCCATGTGTGACATTCGAAAATTCGAAAATCGAAAATTCGAGGTATGTCAAACCATTGTGTTGAGATCATTCATAAGCTTAATTTTCAAATTATTGCTATTAATTATTAGTGCTAGTAGTGTAGTGGAGTAGACCCAATGGTGGCTATACTATCGTTCATGCTTCACTGTCACTATTCACGCTTCACTATTGTTGCGGGCAGTACACTACAATTTTACGGAAATTGATTACCGGGATGAAAACATGGGAGTCAGAGACGAGTACGACTTGATTTAACTTCTTCAATAAGCAATCTTATTATATTTCTTCACTTACAAATCATTAATGTTCTTACTTATTTGTTGATTAAAAAAGTCTTCTAATTGCTATAATTAGAGATGTAAAATTAACTAAAAACGTTATCGTAACACACACTTCTTTCATGTATGATGTAGGCCGCCATGTTTCCAATCGTCCCATCATGCTTTAGCGACGTAAACAAAACAAACTTGCGTGGGAAATTTAAAACCCTTACAGAATCAAAACACAGATTTGGACATTACAACTATGACTATACTATATGGGAGCACTGTACCAAATCAATGCGCAATTCGTGTAATCCTATAATAGTTCCGGGAAAGCACGAAGACTAGGCTTGTAAATGTGAGATTTTCGGGCAATTTGTTTCTCCGGAGATGGTATGTTTGTATTTAAATGAACGAATGGGACCTACCCGTTGCACCTACAATGATAAAATACGATATTTTTAATTTATCGACCTAAATAGTGCCCAGGGCGTAAGCACCTGCCTAAATGGTAAACAGGCATGTCAGAAAACGTGAAAAAGTGAGGGCGCTATGTGCAGGTCCGTAGCGGAAAATTTAGCTTAATAGCCCCGCATGGAACAAGGCTTAAATTAAAGTTGAGATGTTACTGAAAATGGTCATAGGTGACACTGACAAGTATGTCATAAATGTAACCGGAGGGTAGAAAAGGTGTCTTGAAATATGGCACTTTTACACGTATTTCAATGAGAAAGATATTTGGTGTGGTGCTCCCATATCAAAGATCAAAGATACAAAGTTTGCACTACATCATACATTAGCTACAAAAACAAGCATTGACTTCCTACGTCGTATTTGTTTCAAAGCAAAAAATAAATTTACTGGTAGTTAAATTTAAGTTATCCTTACTTAAAGAACTATACTTACAGATTATTTTTATACCATCGATGTTATTCTACGCTCACGAATTCTGGAGATTTTAGAGGTTTTTTAACGACTAAATGATTACGTTTCTTCAATGCCGTCGAGTTTGCTTGGTCCCTGCATCAATGGGCTCCACACAACTTATCCACAAGGGATTCTGGGTACCGGGAATCAGCCAAAGAAATAGGGGTCAATTCAGGGTCGATTAGACTAACTCTCAGTCGCCCTCCTACGTCGCTATCTTGCAGGCTATATTTGTACGGTAATATTGAAGACTTGGGGATGTAGCCTAGGGTCGATGCGGAGAGTTCATATCAAATAGAGTTCTTCCGTTTGCACAGCGCATTATTCCCTGTCTAGTATTTATGTAAATGAAAACTGCATACCCAGGACCCTAATTGTACATAATTTGTCGTATTGGGTGGTTTTAAATGTAAAATATGTTAGAACATTGTATAGTTTGGTAATAGACCTTTTAAAATTGAGATCAGAAATCTTCGGAAAACAGGTCACGTGCGTTCTTCGGAATCTCACTAAAAGCAGCCTGGTGCCAACAATTTGGAACCAGGCTGTTGTTAACTGTTGATCGCGTTCATAGTATTGGTTGTCCGCCTAGTGAGTTAATATGTTTACACACACGCGTACACCCATGAGGAGTAAAACGTGGAACGAGACTAATTGAAACTATTCGGAACCAATCGTAAACTACAGCGAATTGACTTCCATTTTCTGCTGACGACTTTTCATTTCGCTGTGATTCGGGCCGATTTTATATCATTAATATTTCATTTTGAGTAGCATTTATGGAGCTGAAAATGTATCTAGGATGCAATAACAGTACATAGCACATGTATAACCCAGGTATTAAGGTAAGTGTATTCAAATGTTTTAGAAATAGGCAAACTAGAAACGAAAATCGCCAGCGTACGAACATATGCTTTCATTTCATAGCTCTCATACTGAGTCGTATCACGACGTATGAGAGCTATGAAACAGAGCTAATCATACATGTACGGATTACGGTAACAATTGGGACTGGAGTGGTAAAGCAGTGCTACCAACTATAACTATCTTACTAGTACCAAGAAACTTCAATAGGAAAACGAATAAGTAGCTAAACTATTCTCTACCTGGGGATTAACTTCTTGTCCTCTTTTCATCAGATATTGCAGTGGTGAGACATGAAATAACCAATCCAATCCCGAAATATAAATCGAAGAAATAATAAAAATGTCTTTTATTTTGTACTGTTCAATAAATTGTTAAAGACAGCTCGTAACCCAACACGCCCTCTGTTGTCAATCAATTTTTAAAACCTTTACTGTCATTACCAGACCGAACTGGCTATTCCCAGTACGATACTGCGAATTATTACAGTTTGTCTACTATTCGCAGTACGGTTCATAGCCAATCACAAATCAGTTACCCGGAAAATACCCGGATGTCGTTTGTTCTATCCAGGAAGGTGTTGACAC
Organism: Ophiura sarsii; assembly: GCA_035610835.1. NCBI lineage: Eukaryota > Metazoa > Echinodermata > Ophiuroidea > Amphilepidida > Ophiuridae > Ophiura > Ophiura sarsii. Next base: position 29,363,573 of record CM069457.1, read on the forward strand.
CTCCCTGGTCTATCCCTCAAGCTTTCACTTAGTTATAATTTTAATAATTAGTTATTAAAATTTGCAAATGTACAATGCTTTGGACACTGGCACTTCAGATGAAAGTTTATTTTGACTTTTACTTAAATACTGACTTCTTCTCACCCACTTCCAATTGCATTCGTTAGTGATGGTGACAAGGGACTCGGAGACTTTTACACATATTGACATATTGATGTAATTCCAGAAGTTTGTTTTGCTGCAATTGATTAAAATATTTACTCTATCCAGAATCCGGAACATTTTTGTTTTATATTTCGCACAAGCTTTGACAATCAATTTGTTGTCCATACTTATTTTAGGCCAAAATTAAACTGGTTTGGTTGCCCTCCCTCGCCAACTTTTTGGGAACTGAGTTTACCCCTCTCAACTAACCTAAGACCCTAACTTTTTTAAAGCCAACATCTATTCTAATGACATTTTAAGAGGGGTCTTAGGTTAGTAGTTTAATACCCCCTCTCAACTACTATGAGACCCTAACTCTTTTGGCACCAACAACGATTCTAATGACATTTAAGGGGTCTTGTTAGTAGTTTACCCCCCTCCCTCTCAACCACTAACCTGAGACACTTGTACTCTCATTTGGCACCAAAATCAATTCTAATGACACATTTAAGAGGGGGTCTTGTTAGTAGTTTACCTCCCCCCTCTCAACCAAACCTGAGACACTTATACTCTTTTGGCACCAAAATAAATTCTAATGACATTTAAGAGGGGGTCTTGTAGTAGTTTACCCCCCCCCCCCCCCCCCCATCCCCCTCTCAACTACTAACCTGAGACATTTACTCTTTTGGCACCAAAATCCTAATGACATTTAAAATGGGGTCTTAAATAGTAGTTTACCCCCCTATCAACTAACCTAAGACCTAACTTTTTTGGCGCCAAAATCGATTAGGTTTACCGTTATAGTAGTTTATACCCTCTCTCAACTACTAACCTTTTTGGCACCAACATTGATTTGAATGACATTTGATACCCAAAATAGAGTCTCTGTTCTGACTCATTTCATTAAAAAACACTTTTATGTACACATTTATAGTTTAAAAAGTTACAATGCTTGATAAATTTTGCGCCAAAAAGGATTGACACTTCCCTTAAAAACGTTAAAAAAGTCCTTTTAAACTGTTGTACTGTCGTACTGCGATTAATCTGGCAACCACTTCTTATTCGCAGTATCGTACTGCGAATAAGCTAGCAACCCCTTCTTATCCGCAGTATCGTACTGCGAATAAGCTGGCATCCCCTCTTATCCGCAGTATCGTACTGCGAATAAGTTGGTCAACCCTTCTTATCCGCAGTATCGTACTGCGAATAAGCTGGCAACCCCTTCTTATCCGCAGTATCGTACTGCGAATAGACCCTTCCTTACCAGACTGGTTACGACCCGGTGTTATGGTACCAAAGTCGATTTAAGTTAAAGTCTTATAATTATAAAGTCTATCCATCTGAGACCGATCTTCCAACCACGTGACTCAGTCGTTCCATTGACTGGGAGAGGAGGCTATTTTCTGACAAAAATATCGATGGAATCAGTAGAGTGAAAAACGACCACAATAAAAAATAATTATGTTATCCACCTACTTTTAATATCATCATAACCCAAGTTGTGCCATGAGAGTCAGTTTAATTGACGTTGCAAAGACAGGTAGCTTTCCCTTCCCGATTTCTCCATTTCAAAAAATGCTTTCAATTTGGCAAGCACTGCTGCATCTCATCTTCAATGGTCTTATTTGGTGCCATTTTAAGCTCTATACTACAGGCCTCTATGAACAGGTACATGTAGAGTGGTAGACCCCGATGAAGACAACCTTTCATTTTGTAAGTCAGAAAATAAACTCAAATCCGCAATTTCGCAAGTATTAGTACATGATTGTATTTAGACATTCAGCCTTTTAAATCGATCTAACATGGATCTAACCACTTCAACAGTTTAGTGCTACGCATGAGTGAATGTACCCGGATGAGTTTAGATCTGAGATTCTTAAACAGCTAAGAAAGTTTAAGCAATCTCATTGGTTCTCAGATAAATCGGCGACATTTAGATGAGATAATTGAACACGGGGAGGTTGGGCTTACGTTTTAACTGTGCGTCCGACCTTCGTGGTTTGCTCCATACATCGCACTTCTGCAATGCGTCTTTGGCGCATTTCCTGCGTTTATGCCGGCGCCGCGACGCTGCGCTTACGCATAGTGTACTCATCGCATGGGATTGGATGGAATGTTTGTGGGTTATCCGATCCTAGCAGGCGTTGGTGGTGTCCAAGCCAAGGTGCTGCCCAAGCAAAGGGGCTGGCGGTGCCTAAGCCAAGGTGCTGGTGGTGCCCAAGCCAAGGTGCTGCCCAAGCCAAGGTGCTGGGGGTGCCTAAGCCAAGGTGCTGGTGGTGCCCAAGCCAAGGTGCTGCCCAAGCCAAAGTGCTGGCGGTGCCTAAGCCAAGGTGCTGGTGATGCCCAAGCCAAGGTGCTGGTGGTGCCCAAGCCAAGGTGCTGCCCAAGCCAAGGTGCTGCCCAAGCCAAGGTGCTGCCCAAGCCAAGGTGCTGGCGGTGCCTAAGCCAAGGTGCTGGTGGTGCCCAAGCCAAGGTGCTGGTGCTGCCTAAGCTAAGATGCTGGTGGTGCCCAAGCCAAGGTGCTGCCCAAGCCAAGGTGCTGGTAGTGCCCAAGCCGAGGTGGTGCCTAAGCCAAGGTGCTGGTGGTGCCTAAGCTAAGGTGCTGCCCAAGCCAAGGTGCTGGTGGTGCCCAAGCCAAGATGCTGCCTAAGCTAAGGTGCTGGTGTTGCCCAAGCCAAGGTGCTGGTGTTGCCCAAGCCAAGGTGCTGCCCAAGCCAAGGTGCTGGCGGTGCCTAAGCCAAGGTGCTGGTGGTGCCCAAGCCAAGGTGCTGCCCAAGCCAAGGTGCTGCCCAAGCCAAGGTGCTGGTGGTGCCCAAGCCAAGGTGCTGCCTAAGCCAAGGTGCTGCCCAAGCCAAGGTGCTGCCTAAGCCAAGGTGCTGGTGGTGCCAAGCCAAGGTGCTGGTGGTGCCAAAGCCAAGGTGCTGGTGCTGCCTAAGCTAAGATGCTGGTGGTGCCCAAGCCAAGGTGCTGCCCAAGCCAAGGTGCTGCCTAAGCCAAGGTGCTGGTGGTGCCAAGCCAAGGTGCTGGTGGTGCCCAAGCCAAGATGCTGCCTAAGCTAAGGTGCTGGTGTTGCCCAAGCCAAGGTGCTGGTGTTGCCCAAGCCAAGGTGCTGCCCAAGCCAAGGTGCTGGCGGTGCCTAAGCCAAGGTGCTGGTGGTGCCCAAGCCAAGGTGCTGCCCAAGCCAAGGTGCTGCCCAAGCCAAGGTGCTGGTGGTGCCCAAGCCAAGGTGCTGCCTAAGCCAAGGTGCTGGTGGTGCCCAAGCCAAGGTGCTGCCCAAGCCAAGGTGCTGCCTAAGCCAAGGTGCTGGTGGTGCCAAGCCAAGGTGCTGGTGGTGCCAAAGCCAAGGTGCTGGTGCTGCCTAAGCTAAGATGCTGGTGGTGCCCAAGCCAAGGTGCTGCCCAAGCCAAGGTGCTGCCTAAGCCAAGGTGCTGGTGGTGCCAAGCCAAGGTGCTGGTGGTGCCAAAGCCAAGGTGCTGGTGCTGCCTAAGCTAAGATGCTGGTGGTGCCCAAGCCAAGGTGCTGCCCAAGCCAAGGTGGTGCCCAAGCCAAGGTGCTGGTGGTGCCCAAGCCAAGGTGCTGCCTAAGCCAAGGTGCTGGTGGTGCCCAAGCCAAGGTGCTGCCTAAGCCAAGGTGCTGGTGGTGTCTAAGCCAAGGTGCTGCCCAAGTCCAGGTGCTGGTGGTGCCCAAGCCAAGATGCTGCCTAAGCCAAGGTGCTGATGTTGCCCAAGCCAAGGTGCTGGCGGTGCCTAAGCCAAGGTGCTGCCCAAGCCAAGGTGCTGCCCAAGCCAAGGTGCTGGCGGTGCCCAAGCCAAGGTGCTGGCGGTGCCCAAGCCAAGGTGCTGCCCAAGCCAAGGTGCTGGTGGTGCCTAATCCAAGGTGCTGGTGGTGCCCAAGCCAAGGTGCTGGTGGTGCCCAAGCCAAGGTGCTGCCCAAGCCAATGTGCTGGTGGTGCCTAAGTCAAGGGGTTGGTGGTGCCCAAGTCAAGGTGCTGCCCAAGCCAAGGTGCTGGCGGTGCATAAGCCAAGGTGCTGGTGGTGCCCAAGCCAAGGTGCTGGTGGTGCCCAAGCCAAGGTGCTGCCCAAGCCAAGGTGCTGGCGGTGCTGGCGGTGCCTAGGCCAAGGTGCTGCCCAAGCCAAGGTGCTGGCGGTGCATAAGCCAAGGTGCTGGTGGTGCCAATCCAAGGTGCTGGTGGTGCTCAAGCCAAGGTGATGGTGCTGCCTAAGCAAAGGTGCTGGTGCTGTCCAAGCCAAGGTGCTGCCTAAGCCAAGGTGCTGGTGGTGCCCAAGCCAAGGTGCTGCCTAAGCCAAGGTGCTGGTGGTGCCTAAGCCAAGGTGATGCCCAAGCCAATGTGCTGGTGGTGCCCAAGTCAAGATGCTGCCTAAGCCAAGGTGCTGGTGTTGCCCAAGCCAAGGTGCTGCCCAAGCCAAGGTGCTGGTGGTGCCTAAGCCAAGGTGTTGGTGGTGCACAAGCCAAGGTGGTGCCCAAGCCAAGGTGCTGGCGGTGCATAAGCCAAGGTGCTGGTGGTGCCAAGCCAAGGTGCTGGTGGTGCTCAAGCCAAGGTGATGGTGCTGCCTAAGCAAAGGTGCTGGTGCTGTCCAAGCCAAGGTGCTGCCTAAGCCAAGGTGCTGGTGGTGCCCAAGCCAAGGTGCTGCCTAAGCCAAGGTGCTGGTGGTGCCTAAGCCAAGGTGATGCCCAAGCCAATGTGCTGGTGGTGCCCAAGTCAAGATGCTGCCTAAGCCAAGGTGCTGGTGTTGCCCAAGCCAAGGTGCTGCCCAAGCCAAGGTGCTGGTGGTGCCTAAGCCAAGGTGTTGGTGGTGCCCAAGCCAAGGTGGTGCCCAAGCCAAGGTGCTGGCGGTGCCTAAGCCAAGGTGCTGGTGCTGCCTAAGCCAAGGTGCTGCCCAAGCCAAGGTGCTGGCAGTGCCTAAGCCAAGGTGCTGCCTATAAGCCAAGGTGCTGGTGGTGCCCAAGCTAAGGTGCTGGTGGTGCCCAAGCCAAGGTGCTGGAAGTGGTCATGGTTTTAGGTGTGGAAGTAGTGGTCTACAAGGGAATAGTGACTCTATGGAACCATAGAGGTTCCATGCTTATGGTGTGCTTAATGTAAGTGGTGGTATCATGCTTATGGGGTGCTTATGGTAATGGTGGTGCTACCCAACCCCAATCCCAAGATAGTGATGGTGCCCAAGGTGCTAGTGACGAAACTGATAGCTGTGGAAGAGGTTGTGCTATGGTAGTAAGGGGAAAAGTCGGTTCTGGTGATACCCAGCGTGGTGCTGATGTTAAATTGTTTGATTGATTGATTGATTGTTTGTCGGTCGATTGATTGATTTTGATCGATCGTTCGATCGATTGATTTATGCATTTCAGACTGTACGTACAATGCCTCATTTGCGAGAATAAAGATATCAAGGCAGCCTTTGATGATTATGGAGACATCATTGTCAGGTATGTTCTATATGCAATATAATTTTGAATAGGGTCATGTGTTTTAAGCTCGCCTCCTTTCGCGTTACACACGGATTTTGGCTTTCGCAACATGATTTTAACTTTACACATTTATATTTGCTCGTATACCCCCTGAGGTAGTAAAAGTATACATTTTCTGAAGGGAAATTGCATGAGGAAACCAAATATGCCATTAAAATTATAGTACGACCAAGAACTAAAATGGTGTGATCGGAAATGTTCGGAAAATATCAGAGTTTTTTAATTTTTAATTTGAGATCCATATATTTTTTATACCTACCCCTATCATTATTTTTTTTACATATTTGAATTCCTCATGAAATTACCCATTAGATGATATATATTTGTCAAAGTTACTACGTCGGTATGGTAATTATACCGGCTAGTGAATATCTCCAACTTTTATTTTATATATTTTTAGAATTGTCAGAACTATTGGTTTAAGGATGAACCCTTCCCTGATATAAACTGCATTTCTGAATTCCTCTAGTTACAAGCTTTCCAAAAATGTATACTTTTACTGTCATAGGTTGAAAACTTTTTCTGTTATAGTCATTTTTATAAATCCGGTAAATTGAGGCTGATTGTTCATGTTGACTGTGTAGGGAATAGGAAGAAAGCTGATGATCATTGTCTTATCCATAATTAATTAGTTGTTAATAATAGTTGACAAGTCTGTTGAACCACATACTTAAAGACTACTAAATATCCTTTGAAATGGGACTAAAATTGTGTTTTTAACATTAGGGGATGACTAGTTATTGTAAAAAGAACAAAGCATGGGATTATCCCCATTGAGTTTGTACAGGCGGCACCCCTTCCAGCGGCACCCCTTCCAGCACCACCCCTGGTCCCCAAACATCAAACAACTGTATCTCCCTTTCTATATTAGCTATACCAATGCCATTTGGCAGGCAGATAGCTTGTTATGAGGGCCTTAAAATGATACCAAATTTGTTGAGATAGCTTTTGTGGTTTTAAAAATATTTGAGGAAAATGACAGCATAAAGCTAAAAAATGTAACGGCACCACCCTATTGGGAAGCGAGTTCATAACGCGTGACCATAGAGTTTAGATGAAGATTTAAGGAAAAAGTTGTTGTAAACATCAACATAATTTTTATATCTTTGTATGTCCCTTTTTAAACAGGTGGGTGGGACTGAATTTAAGTACTGGAGAACCTAATCCACTTTGTATACCGTGTGTAAGTTCACTGTCACACAATCGAACAACACGTACCCTCTGATACTTCGCCATGCCAAAAACCGCCCCTTTTCCCGGGGTGAGATCAGAGGATTATAGGAGCCAGACGACGATGGTCAGGCAAATCCTAAAATTTTGAATTCGTATTAGAATAACACGTAATCGCGAATGTTAATCTTTTCATTTTGAAAAAATTCATCACAATTAGAAGAATCTTTTTCCAATCCAAAACCGTTGGAGTTGGTTGGTTGAAGTTGGCTAACCATTTCCATTGTAAATGCTATTTTTTAAATTATTTTCATCTTTAACTGGGCAATGACTGTTAAATGGCGCACTCCCGTTGCCATAATTGGAACGATGATATCGCGTGACCATCGTCGTCTGGGGGAGCAGTCACAGTGAGTGAGCCCTCTATCGGTACACACACCACAGCGCCCATCGCAGACCAGAGAGTGTTGTTGTTCAGAGAGTGACAAGGAAAAGGAAAAGGGTTTAAGCACAGACAATGACCCATAAATATGGGTCATCAAAAAGTGGGTCATTAAAAACTGCCAAAAATCCCCCCAAAACCTAGATCAGGGTGTGTTCAAATGTATACAAAATTGTTGGGTGAGATCAAGTCTGGAAGACTCCAAAATATCAATTACATAAGAATCCGGAAAACATTTCAATTATTTCAGATCCATTTGTACTTTATTTGTGCTTTACTTATACTTTATTCATTTGTAAAGGTGTTCTTTATTAATTTGTACTTTATCTGAACTTTATTTGTACTCTATTATTTGTACTTTATTTGTGCTATAAAGTGTAAATTTGTACTTTATCTGTACTTTATTCGTGCTTGAAAGTGTACTTTATTTTTAAAGACGAAGTATATGTCCTTACAAGAAGCAAGTGCCTGTAATCAACACAAGCGAAGGCATGATTCTTGATAAGGTGGAAGAATTCAATTACCTTGGAGCCTTGATGAATAGTACTGAAGAGGACATCAAAACACGCAAAGCAGCTACATGTAGAGCTTGTGGCAAGCTTTATTAACTTTATTGTTGTGCTTTAAAGTGTACTTTATTTGAACATTATTTGTACTTTATTTGTACTTTATTTGTATTTTATTTAACTTTAAATTGTTGTACTTTATTCATACTACAAAGTGTATTTTATTTATGCTTTATTTGTGCTTTACTTATACTTTATTCTTTCTTTAAAGTATACTTTATTTATACTTTATCTGTACTTTATTTGAATTCAAAGTGTACGTTATTTGTGCTTTAAAGTCTTCGTTATTTGTATTTTATTTGTGCTTTACTTGTACTTTATTCATTCTTTAAAGTGTACTTTATTTGCGCTTTAAAGTGTACTTTATTTGTGTTTGAAAGTGTACTTTATTTGTACTTTATTTTATTATACTTTAAAGTGTACCTTATTTGTGTACTTTATCTATACTTTATTTGTACTTTATTTGTACCATATCTGTACTTTATTTATACTTTATTCGTGCTTTAAAGTGTACTTTATTTATACTTCGACTTTAAAAGAGTACTTTATTTGTGCTTTAAAGTGTACTTTATTATATTGTACTTTATTCATGCCTTAAAATGTACTTTATTTGTACTCTTTTTGTGCTTTATACTTTATTCATTCTTTAAAGTGTACTTTATTTTGTCCCTAATTTTTGCTTTAAAGTGTACTTTATTTGTACTTTATTCATGCTTTAAATTGTACTTTATTTGTATTTTATTTGTATCTTATTTGTGCTTTACTTATACTTTATTCATTCTTTAAAGTGTACTTTATTTGTACTTTATTTGTGCTTCAAATTGTACTTTGTTTACTTTATTTGTACTTTATCTGTACTTTATTTGTACTTAATCTGTACTTTATTTGTATCTTATTTGACTTTAAAGTGTACTTTATTTGTACTTTGTTTTTGCTTTAAAGTGTTCTTTATTTGTAATTTATTTGTTTTTTCTTTGTGCTTTACATATACTTTATTTATTTTATTTGTATCTTATTTGTGCCTTACTTATACTTTATTCATTGTGCTTCAAATTGTACTTTATGTTTACTTTATCTGTACTTTATTTGTACTTTATCTGTACTTTATTTGTATTTTGTTTGACTTTAAAAGTGTACTTTATTTGTACTTTATTTTTGCTTTAAAGTGTACTTTTTGTACTTTATTCATGCTTTAAAGTGTACTTTATTTGTACTTTATTTGTAGTTTATTTGTGCTTTACATATACTTTATTATACTTTATTTATTCTATTTGTATCTTATATTTGCTTTACTTATACTTTATTCATTCTTTAAAGTGTACTTTATTTGTACTTTATTTGTGCTTCAAATTGTACTTTATGTTTACTTTATTTGTACTTTATTTGTACTTTACCTGTACTTTATTTTTATTTTATTTGACTTTAAAATGTACTATATTTATACTTTATTTTTGCTTTTAAAAAGTGTTCTTTTTGTACTTTATTCATGCTTTAAAGTGTACTTTATTTGTATTTTATTTGTGCTTTATATATACCTTATTAATTCTTTAAAGCGTATTTTATTTGTACTCTATTTGTACTTTATCTATCTGTACTTTATTTTTAATTTATTTGACTTTCAAGTGTACTTTATTTGTAATTTGTTTTTGCTTTAAAGTGTACTTTTTGTACTTTATTCATGCTTTAAAGTGTACTTTATTTGTACTTTATATGTGCTTTACATATACTTTATTCATTCTTTAAAGTGTACTTTATTTGTACTTTATCTGTGATTCATTTGTACTTTATATGTACTTGGTTTGACTTTGAAGTGTACTCTATCTGTACTTTATTTGTGCTTCAAAGTGTACTTTATGTTTACTTTATTTGTACTTTATCTGTACTTAATCTGTACTTTATTTGTATTTTATTTGACTTTTAAGTGTACTTTATTTGTGCCTTCAAATGTACTTATTTGTACTTTATTTGTGCTATAAAGTGTTTGAGCTTTATTTATGCTTTAAAGTGTAATCTATGTTTACTTTGTATTTTATTTGTATTTTATTTGTACTTTAATTGTACTTTATTTGTACTTTATTTGTACTTTATCTGTACTTATCTATCTGTACTTTATTTTTAATTTATTTGACTTGCAAGTGTACTTTATTTGTAATTTGTTTTTGCTGTAAAGTGTACTTTTTGTACTTTATTCATGCTTTAAAGTGTACTTTATTTGTACTTTATATGTACTTGGTTTGACTTTGAAGTGTACTCTATCTGTACTTTATTTGTACTTCAAAGTGTACTTTATGTTTACTTTATTTGTACTTTATCTGTACTTAATCTGTACTTTATTTGTACTTTATTCATTCTTTAAAGTGTACTTTGAAGTGTACTCTATCTGTACTTTATTTGTGCTTCAAAGTGTACTTTATGTTTACTTTATTTGTACTTTATCTGTACTTAATCTGTACTTTATTTGTATTTTATTTGACTTTTAAGTTTACTTTATTTGTGCCTTCAAATGTACTTATTTGTACTTTATTTGTGCTATAAAGTGTTTGAGCTTTATTTATGGTTTAAAGTGTAATTTATGTTTACTTTGTATTTTATTTGTACTTTAATTGTACTTTATCTGTACTTAATTTGTACTTTATCTGTACTTTATTTGTGCTTTAAATTGTACTTTATTTATACTTTATTTGTACTTTATTTGTACTTTATCTGTACTTTATTTGTACTTTATTTGTGCTTTATTTGTACTTTATTTGTGCTTTATTTGTACTTTATCTGTACTTTATTTGTACTTTATCTGTACTTTATTTGTACTTTATCTGTACTTTATTTGTGCTTTATCTGTACTTTATTTGTACTTTATCTGTACTTTATTTGTACTTTATTTGTGCTTTATTTGTACTTTATCTGTACTTTATTTGTACTTTTTTTGGTTTTTGACCTAGAAGTGTACTTTTTTGTACTTCAGTGCACTTTATTTGTAATTTATTTGTACTTTATGTGTATTTTATGTGTACTTTATTTGTACTCTGTTTGTACTTGGTTTGACTTTAAAGTGCACCTTATGTGTGCTTTAATCGGTACTTATTTGTGCTTTATTCATGCTTTAAAGTGTACTTTATTCGTACTTTATTTGTGCCCTCAAATGTACTTTATTTGTACTTTTTTTGTACCATGAAGTGTACTTTATTTGTGCTTCAAAGGGTACTTTATGTTACTTTATTTGTACTTTATACTTTATTTGTACTTTATCTGTACTTAATTCGTATTTTATTTGACTTTAAGTGTACTTTATTTGTACTTTATTTGTGCTTTAAACGGTGTTTAATTGTACTTTTTATTCATGCTTGAAACCGTACTTTAATTGTACTTTATTTGTGCTTTGAAATGTACTTTATTTGTACCATGAAATGTACTTTATTTGTACCATGAAATGTACTTTATTTGTGCTTCAAAGGTACTTTATGTTAATTTATTTGTACTCTATACTTTATTTGTACTTTATCTGTACTTAATTTGTATTTTATTTGACTTTAAAGTGTACTCTATTTGCACTTTATTTGTGCTTTAAACGGTGCTTAATTGTACTTTTTATTCATGCTTGAAACCGTACTTTAATTGTACTTTATTTGTGCTTTAAAATGTACTTTATTTGTACTATAAAGTGTACTCCATTTGTACTTTACTTTGTTTTCTTTATCTGTACTTTATCTTTATTTTATTTATATTATAAGCGTACTTTAATTGTACTTTATTTGTACAATTGTACTTTAATTGTACTTTATTTGTACTGTATTGCTATGAAGTGATAGTGTCATGATTCCAGCATTGGCAACTGCAATCCTACCCCACACACCTCCATCGACAATTGACACCAACAGTTTACACCGAATAAAGAGGTGTTTCTGGAATATTATTTAAGTTTAAATTATGTCTTCTGCAATGAAATTTTAACTTAAGTCTAAGTCTAAACCAAGAAAATATGTATATTGTCAAACACAGATTGTATTTCAAATTTCAGCTTATCCATAACTAATTATGCAAATTAGCTCAATAATATGCATAATAAATATCGTCAAGTACAACCCATCACATGCTTCTTACATGGTGATAGTATCAAGTTGGCGTGATGTTAGTTGCAGAAATATAATAATCACTAATAATACTTATGGGCATGTGTGGCGCAGTGGGTAGAGCACTGGATATAAACTACATGTGGGTGAGACCACTTGACTACATGTGTGGGTAGAGCACTGGACTCATAATATAAACTCCATGTGGGTAGAGCACTGGACTCGTGATACAAAGGTTGTGGGTTCGAGTCCCGCTGGGGTCAAAATGTTGTGCTCTTGAGTAAGGCACTTAACCGCAATTACTTCTTCCCTACCCAGGTATATGTAACTAGTACAGTATGATAATACGAAGTCTTGGATATGTTAGAACTGGTATCGGTCACTCACGGCCTTATAACTAGTACTGATTTTGAATGGCGAAGCCGTGAGGACCTAGATAATCCACTGTACGTTTTTATTACTCCTAAGGGAGCCTCCGTGCAAAGACAAAATTGCCAAACGAAGAAATCTAATGATATACATCAGTGGCGTAGCTAGGTTTTTTTTTCAGGTGGGGAAAGATTTCTAAAATGTTCGTAAAAGGTTGCCCCCAAATTTTTCCAAGTCAGTCACCTCGTGAATTTCACGTAAGTGGTGGTGGGGGGTGGGGGGGGGGGGGGGGGGGGGGGGGGGGTGTGAAGTCAAAACATTTCGCACGGTCAAATTTTTTCGCACGGACAGAAAATTTCGCAGTCCAAAAAGCACTGTAGTCAACAAATATTGGCCAATCCTCAGGGTTTTAAGCATTTTTTCCAAAAAATTGTCATTTATTAAAAAACAAGGCGAAAATGGTCATTTTTATATGGTTACCCCACATATAAGCATTATATCCAAAGAGAGGGGCGGGGGCACAACAAAATCTGGGGGGTGGGGGGCAACTTCCCCCCCCCCCCCCCCCCCCCCTGAGCTACGCCACTGATATATATACATATACCCTTCGTATAATAAATTGTAATACTGTTCTGACGTTTATAAATGTAATAAGGTGAAACTTATCCCAACTGAATGTGGGGGATGAAAAAAAGGGGGGGGGGGGGAGAATTGGAGAATAACGACGTTTCGACTGGATATACCAGTATCAAGTTTAGTAGAGAGCAAGACAAAAGTATATGCTATTGAGCAAAATACAAGTCAAGCTTAAAGAAAGTCAGAGTGCACACAGGTTTGTGAAACACACTAGGGCAGTTGTTGTTCCCTTGAGATAGAGAGACATACTGCAAAGAATAAAATAGTGGCAAAAAGTAAGAAGGTGGCCAAGAGGACTACAAATTATGCATGATAAAGAGATAAGTATATGAACTGTAAAGAAAGTTAGCAGGTTATTAAGTAAACCATAAACAGATCAAGTTTGTTGATAAATAGTTTCCTCTTAATTAGAAATTTCTGGTAAATGAATATTCACATTTTAATTATTTCAACACTTCTATAGTAATTAAAATAGTATTACCGCGACTATTTGTGCACAAATTTACCAGCAAGGAACGCCACAAGCTGATAGCACGCGTTTGTCGATCAATCTGTATCGGACATTAAAGGTCCCAGGAAATGCAAATATTATGATTGGTGTGATTTGAGTCAAGTCTACGAGGAGGGATCAGAAAGCATTTAATATTTGTGCTTGTTGATGATGACATCATTTGTGGAACTATTGATAGCTGATAGCTCAGTGAGTACTATGAAAAGAAAATTCCAGGTGACTGGTTTGAATCTATTCATGATACTCACTGATAATCAATATACGACAAATGATGTCATTTGTGGTGTGTTCATTTTTCTGGCCCTGTTTATTGCAATGGAATATGTCCCACAAAGACTTGAAGCAGGATTATCATCCCATTTCCTGGTACCTTTAAGGGCGCGCCGCCCAGACACAACTGCTATAAGTGTAGGTGGTTTACGACGTGCGCGGAATAGTCTACGGTTGGGCCCATGTAAAAATGATCCGGATGGTAAATGGGGACCGCCCGTTCTTTTCTTGGCTAGGTTTATGGATCTCTCAGGTCGCTGCGGGAACGGACGATCCGCGGAGTGTCCAATTGTCATTAACTTCTTTTGAGTCTAAAGCTCTCTTCTGTGTAGAACGGACACGCTCAAAACGTCCAGATTTGCCACGCGGAACCGATTCCTGGGATGGTAATGAAAAAAAGCAATTGTTAGAATTGTTGACAATTTCTGGATGATTATCAAAAAATTTCCAAAGACTTAATTATTCATGAAAAAACAACAACTCACAGCTGGTGCAATTATTCGGTTGCGGAATGTTAATCGTATTTACGAACCCGATACACCCAACTCATCATCCTCTCTGAAGACTCGCCGCTGATGCGTGCCCCTACCCCCAATGAAGTTGCAAATAAATTATATTAACCAAAAGTAGTCGGTTTTTGATGGGGGGGGGGGGGGGGGGGGTGAAAGTGAACCGACAAGGACTTTACCAGAAAGTCAATTTTTAGAATTGCCACCGAGTCAGAAACTTGACAGCGGAGGGGGGCGGGGTGACATTTGTTTCCAAAAACGCGCGAGAAAAACTCGCATTCAATTACAAAATTACCGTCAAGTCTCAACTGGACAGTGCGAAGCACGAAAGACTGTGCCAATCTCAACCGAAAGTGCCAAACCGACACGACTCTAATATTGGGGGAGGGGCGATCACCCCGCCCCGCCTCCCCCTTCCCTCTGGCTACGCCACTGACAGGCCTGTCTCTCATCCACCCCTCCCCTTCCTCCACCCCACCACACCACCTCAATCAAATTGAAGACTCTAGTTATTATGCCATTGTTAAGAAGTCAAAAAGAAATGGTATGGGGATGAGCGGGGGCGAATTTATTAACCATACTCACTCACTGTATAAATGTATTGCTGTACAATGTACATGTGCTATGCACTTTACTCCGTCAGGTATCAAATGTTGTTTACGGTAATAAAGATCGCGAGTGGGGGGGGGGGGGGAGTGGATCAAAGAGAAGGAATGTAAAATGAGCGTCGAGTGAAATGTGAACTTATAATACCCTTTCCTCCGATCCCGATATGGTCCCTACTCTTGTCACATCTTCACTAGCAGGAATAAGTTCAACATCATCTGATGCACGGTGTCGTCGTGACCCTAGTAGTCGTGATGGTGGGAAGTGACAGAATACACAGCCTATAGCAAGCAAGAAGATTTCCAATATAGTACTGAAGATCGCCACCAATCTCGCTATCTCATACCATTGCCATCTAGTGCCTGTGTGGAATACAGGAATGATGTTCAAACAATTTATTTTCACCATGCAGACCAACAACTAACGGGGCATTATACATTATTACCCAATGACTAGATCTATATAGGTATAGATCCTAAGGTTTCACACCACTAAATAACGTCTGGCCCTACCCCCTAAGATAGAGGGCCTTTGAGGCAAAAGTCCAAAACCGGCCCGTTTCTATGCCGAAACGGGAGACCTATTGTAAATTACAGTTTAAAATTAGGGTATTTACTACATGTTATGGCGAAATTAAAGGTAGATGACCCGATCACATTTCCGATTTTCAACTTGAAGTTTTCTATTCTACATGAAAGGTCATCCTATTCTACATGAAAGGTCATCCTTTTTTTTTTCACTCACTGATTGAATAAATTTCGCTTTAAGCATGTTAAAACTTTCCACGCGGCTATTAGTTTACCATACAAAAACAGATTTTCAGAAACCTTTCCCAACTTTCAACGACTATCTCAGGGATTACTGAACAAATACTAGGCATATTTGTACTTATTTCAATGCATTTCACATGATTGTTCCAAATATGGTAATGAAATTCATCAATTTTGACGTTTTTGAAACATTTTGTGAAATTTTCGGGACATTTTGGAATGTCGTCTGCAGACGCCTGGCGCGTATCATGATTTTGATTTTCACTCACTGGTATCGCAGTTTAGTCCTGTCCATCCCATGCCGCATGTGCAGTGGTAGCCTGACGATCTGCCAGTAATATCCAAACACTTGGCGTTATTCTTACATGGATTATTCCGCACAGTACACGGGCTGTCATCTACAGGATGCAACAATGATACTTGTTTGTTAGGTCATGGACACGAAGTCGGACTTATTTATTTTCAGTAATTACAGACTATTTTGTAAACTTGGTAGTTCAAATACGAAAGCATCTAACTGCCAGCGAGAAAATATATATTGACATGTAGACATAATATCGGTATATGGCCTGATGATTTTTCTTACCATGTCGACTTAAAAATCTTATTAACTCGTCATGGTGAGATATACTATCTTACCAGATACCAAGTCGACTTCACAAAAAGTACATTATACATAATCAAAATAAAAGGTTTTCGCCCAAAAATATCTGGTGATAACCGAATAAATCCATATGGTCTTCCGCAGACCTATAATCTTCCGTTATAGGGAGTGCTAGTTTTAAATACCTGCAGGAGCGACTCCATATATTAATATGCAGCAATGGAAATACCCACATGACTTTCCACCCGGGGTAGACATTCCCGGGTTATGGTTAGGGTAAGGGTTAGGTTTAGGGTTAGAAACAGTCCCTGGGTGGACAGTCCCGGGGCTGGACAGTCCCGGGGTTGTTTTAGAATGATCCGTCCTTGTGTTTACCTCCACGACCGCCAACCCCCTGAGTGTTTTAACATATAATTTAGAATGAATATAGTTTCCAAGGTGTTTTTTAAACAGTATTATGCGGTTTATTCCGTGAGGGCGCTATTGTAGTCCACCCAGGTTTGTTCGACTTAGGGTTGATCAACCCCGGGACTGTCTACCCCGGGACTTTCTACCCCGGGTGGAAAGTCATGTGGGTATTTCCGTCGCTGCATATTAATATACACAGATACAAAACACTTTACGAGTGTTTGTGTGGGCTTATATTGCTTAATTTTCATGATTTTTATATTTATATTCTTTATTTAAACATTATCAAATGGAGTCACCCATGTAGGTAACCATATTTAATCAAATTAACACTCCCTGTGTGGAATATTGGGGTCAGTGGAAGACCATATGGATTTATTTTAGCCCATATGGATTTATATCCCGCCAACAAAAAAATTGAATAATTTTATTTTTATTCAAATTTAGAAAATTATAAGCAATTCATAGCATGGGTTATGCAAATTGATTATTTTATCTTTCGTCTAAACAAGAAAGGAAACATTAAATTCCAATGATGGCACAAATTTACTCAATATGCAATATTATCAATGTTTTGGGTGTCTCATGGACAAGCATGTGATAGGGGTGCGTGGGTAAAAGGGTTCACCGAAGGCAAACGGAACATGTGATTGACTTCAATTTTCACATGAAATAAGTAACAAATATGTTATTCTTATAACATTTAAAATATTTAAACATTAACTTGGTTTTGAAAACAAGATGGGTTCTTTCCACTATTGCAGGGTTTTTTTTGACCACCCTGTAGTATGCTTCCGGTGGTACCATGTGTAAGACACACCTGTTTTAAGATGTAATAACCACGTTGCCTCTTACCTTGGTTCACAATATCTCCCGACATATCCTGGCGGACATGCGCAGTGGTATGCCTTATTGCAATTGGTTGGAATACACGTTGCTTTATTTGAACACAGGTTGCCATCACATGGGTCTAGCATCAAATCTGTCGTTTAACTGAAATAAAATGACAAATTTTGATCAAATTGGTAGTAAACAAAGGGGATAATACACAGTGAAAATACCCGCGAAAACAATTTTTAATCTGATATTTACCCTCAATAACCTGGGTAAAATCGCTAGTCATGAGGGTCGCTAGTCATAATGAGTATTATTCATAATCTGCCCTAACCCTAGCCCTAACCATAAACCTAACCCTAACCCTTAGCCTAAACCCTAACTCTAACCCCTAACCCTAACCCTTCCTTATGACTATCGGTTTTTATGACTGGCGGGTAGACCCCTATAACCCGGGTTATGTATGCCTATCTTCCTAACATGTAGGTAGACATTATGTATATCTAGAGCCAAGTCTTGTGTATGATCTCGCAGTCAAATGTCAGCGATGCCAGGAAAATTACTAAATTCTGATGATGCAACTTTAAAATAGAATGCTTACATTAATCTTGAGTGTTTCCACACCATCAACTACATTCCAATTGTCTGCGAGACCCTCGAAACGTTGGGGACCCAAACAAACCAACAAAATAAAGAAAATATGAAACCAACCCCACAAAACAAACACCCCCATCACCCCCCCCCCCCCCCAACAACAAACAAACAAACAACATGCAAATCAAACAAACAAACAAATCAAAAAGACAATATGAAATTTCAACATTTCGTGGACTTTCATTTTAATTATCGGGTTATGCAATAATGCCCTATATTATTTAAAGGATAAAGGATTATTTAAAGGATCAGATGTTTAAAGGTAACTGTGAAGAATCAAAACATTTTCACTTTGGAACAAAGGAATTGCACGAGGGGCGTAGCCCCGTAGGGAAATTCCGAGGTCCCAAAAGTAACATATTTGATTCTTCACAGGTTTACTGACAAAACAACTGATTAAAGTCATTATCTTGATTCAAAACCGTCAATTAAAATTTTCATTTATTACGGACGTTACTTATTTATCTACAAAGTTACACTTTACGGCAATTTAACCATGCTTCACCCATACAAATTGATCAACCCGATCGAAAATCATGCAAGCGAACCCTCATCACACGTCGCGTAACTACTGTGCGTTATGCAAAAATACGCAATGCGTTCGTGGCATTACGCGAATTGTTTTTGTGATCGAACATTATACGCGGGGTTAATAATGTTTCCGCGGAGGTACTTGGTTTTCCGTTAGTGACTGATGCGCTTATTTGTGCGTACCAGTAAAGGACGGCATTTTATCCTACAATCAAGACGATTCTCGTGTTCCTATTGGATAAGCACTGACTAGATATATTCCGTATCCGACCCCCGTATCCCGTATCCGGTCAGTAAGGAACTGCGCATGCGTTAGGGTTGCTACGCCGACGCGACGTGACGATCAACAATATGGCGTTTCTGAAGAACTTGCTCGGGTTTTAGGTGACTACTACATTGGCATTTGTTCTTGTTTTGTTTTAATTTTTAATAGTGGTTTAGTAGGATAAAATCGTTATTAGGTGAGGTTGGGTCGGATACGGATTATATCTAGCCTCGGAGTCTGTATCAGGACTCGGGCTGCGCCCTCGTCCCGATACAGAATCCTCGGCTAGATATAATCCGTATCCGACCCAACCTCACCTAATAACTAATAGTATTGGGTCGCACGTATCGCATATATTCATGAAGATTTGAATATTTTACAATAGCCTATTTGCAAAAAAACAAAACTTACTCGGCGGGCAGACGGTGAACAATGGCGGCGCAGTGCCACATTTACACGGCGTGATGATATCCATCGGTTGATGGTCCGTTGACGAGCAAAACTTCGAGGGTTTCAACATTTCTGAAAAGGAAAAGAAATAATAAATTGTGGGATTTTACGAGATATTGTCCTACATTTTCTAATTCTAGGCCGAATGCTGAGTACTTCAATGCCCAATTAACCACAAATCCGCGCTTTGTTAGTCCTACTGCACTACCTAGCTAATTGTAACAAGGATTTTCAAATACGAAGGCATGGGGTGGGAATTTGTTTGAAAAATCATTGTATCTCTCATTTAGACATGATGGGGCCACGAGGGATGGGGTTCTAAGGGACGCTCCATTTGATATCCAGGGAGGGGGTTGGGATGGAAGTTTTTTTGAAGAAAAAAAACACGTGACCCATTATAATTATATCCAGGGGCCGGGGAAAAACTTGACCCACTGATGAGTAATAAAAAAATCTGCCCCACCCAACTCAAAATAAAGGAAAACATTAAAAATTAAGGGGGGCAAAACAAAAAATGTCGCAAATAAAAAAATTTGCTCGACCCAAACTTCCATGCCCCCCTGGATATCAAATGATGCATCCCTAAGTCAGGGGGTTGCCCTCCCCCTTTCAAGTTGGTTGCGACACTGTCATATATATATATTTATAATCGGTTGAACGATCGATGTGAATTAGAATAGGCCTATATTTGCTTTCTTCGTGTTTCGTAACCATGAATGTTCATGCGAGTCGGTTCGGGGAGTAGGCGATCATTCAGGTCAGTTCGCCCACCAGACTCACATCGCTGTTTAATTTAGCGCATGTTAAATTTTAGTTTACCATTGCTGGTTACCCTTGGGGGAGTTCATATATATGGGCTGGTTAAGTATTTGATATCGGGTTGGCACGAGATAGTTAGCACCTGGGGCCAATTACTATGTTTCTTTTCTCTACATAGATAGAGTTTTGAGTTTTTCGCAGCCGGCTACTATCGCATTGAATTCTTATCTTGTTTTCATATATTTTGTAGGTCTCCCTAGTCCAAGTTAAGTATTTTGTATGTGTGTATCTAGCACGTATATGAAATTGTTTATTTCTGATATGATATTGTTATATTATGTTGATTCACAATTATGATATTTTAACATAATTGTGGTGCCCTTGCATTACGGTGAGGCAATACACTGACAACACGCAATATTGTGTCTTGTGTCATTTATTCATAAGTGTTTTAGGAAGAAGTCATTATATCATCTTTACCTGCATTAACCGTTATACGAACAACATGCAACGTCATAAAATACACTACCGCCAGTCTGTGTAGAATGAAACAAACACATTTATTTGTTTATATGGTCGCATTTGAAAGGATGTTTAAATTATCGATCTACCTGAAAGGTATAAAATCACTTTCTTTCTGGAATCTGTGTAGCATGTGTAGGGCCAGTGTCAACTTTAACAAACCTTATGTCATCGTAAAGCCTCATAACATTTTTATTTGGTAGCCGGATGAGCAGGTTATTGATCATTGGAAATTATCGGATGAGCAGGTTATCATTGGAAATTAATTTGGCGCGAATCTTTACATTGATTTGACTGGGTCTGGGGTCTGGCTGCAGTCATATACCACACGCTCTTGAAGTATGGACGATATGACTACAGAAAATAACTAAAATAATGCAATTTATTTTAAGGAAATAAACAGGTCCAACCTATAAAAGAGGTACACGTATGAAATGAGATTAAATTAGCACCAGAAAACAATGATACATGTACAAATTATAATTCTTAAACAGCTAAGAAAGTTCAATCAATCTCATTGGTTTTCAGAGAAATCGGCGACATTTACATGACGCAATATAACCTGGGAAGGTGGGGCTTACGTTTAAACAGTGCGGCCGACCTTCACAGTGCGTGATTTGCTCCATAACGCCTATTTCTGCAGTGCGTCTTTGGTGCCTTTCCTGCGCTTATGCCGGCGCCGCGACGCGTACGCATGGTGTACTCATCGCATGGGATTAGATGGAATGTTTGTGGGTTATTCGATCCTATCAGGGGTAAAAGTTATCAAATGTGGACAATAAAATGTACTTATTTCTTTGATAAATGTCTTAAGTATGATTGTTTAAGAATGAGAATAAAGGTAAACTTGTTTTTAGACCGTACCCGTGTTATATTGTCTGACATAAATGCGTTCGGTAGTATTATTTTATGCGTAGAACAATTCCGCCTGCGGCGTCGTTGTTCTACTTAAAATAATACTATCGTCCTCATTTATATATTATAACACGGGTACGGTCTAAAAACAATACCTTTATTCTCTAAGTCTAAGTATTACTTCCGTATTCTTAGAGCTGTAAAAATGTCGCCTTAAAATCAAAAAATGTTTAATATAATACCGTGGCCGTCGTCATGGTCGTATGCAGACGACATTCAAAAACTTCATAAAATGTTTCAAAAAATGTAAAAACTGAGTAGCCCAAAACGTGAAGAGAAGCAGTGACGATGTAGAACTGATATCGGTCGCTGATGTCGACAGACGCGAAGGGGACGGGCCGTTCGAAATCAGTGTACTAATTCCAGATCTATGACGATAGTGCAAGCGGTGAACACTTACCTTCGGCTATCGATAACGTCCAAACTCCAAAACATTGTCGTCATTTCATATCAATACGAATCGTGGGTTCAAATGAGAATCTATATGGATGAGCAAGTTTTATTTGGATACGCGTTTTTTGTAGTGATTGATTATGTATTTTTCATGAGTTTGGCTACAATATATTAGCCTACACAATCAGGATTTAAAACGCTCCGTGGCCAATAATCAAACATTGAATATAAAACCGTCCTTCAAGAAACCAGACATTTCACATGCCGGTTGGTATTAGTCACGCAACAAAAAATAACCTTTAATGTGTACTATACATGACTACAAATCTCAATGAATAATAGTCATGCTTATTAGTTCCTTGTTACTAGCAGAGTTGCCAATAATAAGAGAACTTTTGTTCATATTATTCTGTTCAATTCACGTATTATTGGTTAAAGGTCATGTCTCTATATTATTGTACGAAATTGATCAGCGTGCAATTTTAAACCGTCACGGGTCATCATAATCTAAATAAAGACTGATATGTCATTTTACGTAGAACCCCGCGTAGAACAGAATAATTTTGGGTTTGTAAAGGGGATTCCCCAAAATGACGCCATGCGGCGATATTTTTTCCGTATAGGGTCACGCGTTATGAGCTCGCCTCCTCCCAATAGGGTGGTGTGTTACACTTTTTAGTTTCATGCTGTCATATTCCTTGAATATTTTTAAAACTACAAAAGCTATCTCAACAAATTTGGTATCATTTTAAAGCCCTAGTAACAAGCTATTTGCCTGCAACATGGCATTAGTATAGCTAATACAGAAGGGGAGACACGGCTGTTTGAAGTTTGGGGACCAGAGGGGTGGTGCCGGAAGGGGTGCCGTCTGTACAAACTCAATGGGGATAATCCCATGCTTTGTTCTTTTACAATAACTAGTCATCCCCTAATGTTACAAACACCATTCTGGTCCCATTTTAAAGAATATTTAGTAGTCTTTAACACTTTCCACGCGGCAGGCGGCTGCAGACGACATTCCAAAATTTCACAAAATGTTTAAAAAATATCAAAATTATGGAATGTCATTACCATATTTGGAATCATCTTGAGAAATGCATTGACATAAGTACAAATATGCCTAGTATCGGGTCAGTAGGCCAAATCCTTGAGATAGACTTTGAAAATTGTGAAAGGTTTCTGAAAAATCTGTTTTGTGTATGGTAAAATAATAGCCGCGTGGAAAGTGTTAAGGCCAAAAAAAAATTAAATACTTTGTCTGAGCGCCTTTTGGCTCAAAAGCTATGTGCTATGCGATTCTTTTTTTTCTTTCTTTGTTTTAACAAAATAGGCTATGTGCTATGCGATTTTTTAAAATTTTGTTTATGAAAATCAAAATATAGTCAATATGCTTTTGTCTTTTTAATAAAAGTAATCAGATATATATGATCAATGCATATTGTATGCTTGTGTTCTTTTTATCTCTCAACAAAGTTAGTTGAATGTGTGTTCTCTGTCGCAAGGTTGCCGAGTATCACCGAAACTTACCATTATTTGTTTTTAAATCGAAAAAAAAACCACAAAAAAAACCACCAACCCGGTTCTCCTACGTCCGGAAAATGGACATATATATAATACGATTTTTTTTCGTACACAATAATCAGTTGACGTTGCTGTTTTAGACTTCACCAAGGCATTTGATAAAGTGCCGCATAAACGCCTCCTTCATAAAGTTCAACACTACGGTATAAGAGGATCTGCATCATCATGGCTTTCCAACTTTAAAGAGTTGTGGTTGATGGCCAGTCTTCATCCTTCAAAACCGTACTGTCTTGAGTTCCCCAGGGTACAGTTCTGGGACTCCTGCTCTTTCTCTTATACATTAACGATCTGCCTGACAACCTGAAATCATCATGTCGACTCTTCGCAGATGATTGCCTGGTATATAGAGACATTTCCACTTCATCGGATGTCCAGATCTTACAAAATGACCTGAAAGTGTTGGCGAATTGGCAATTGGCAAGAGTGGCTCATGTGCTTCAACCCCAAAAAGTGTTCCACCATCACGTTTGGAGCAAGGAACCCCCAAAGCGAGAGTACTCCTTTTGCTGTGACACTAATGTAGCAACGGAGGAGACAACAACCTACCTTGGAGTTAAATTAGCCAATAACCTCACGTGGAACAACTACACGCATCACACAGTGTCCAAAGCCCAGAAAATACTGGGGCTCATAAGACGCAATCTGTGGAACTATCCGGAGAAAATCAAAGTCACGGCATACCAGTCATTGGTGCGACCGCACCTGGAGCATGCGACAGCAGCTTGGTGCCAATATAAGCAAAGAAATATTAAAGCTATTGAAAGAGTCCAGAGGCAAGCTGCACGATTCTGCAAAAGCAACTATGTATATGTACATGTACATAAATAAGGGAGAAGGGGACAGTCACCAAAATACTTGACGAACTTGAATGGACATTACTTGAAACCCGACGAGTTGTGCATCGACTTACCATCATATATAAGTTACCAACAAGATGATTGACATTCCACTCGACGAAAGACTTAAACTCAACCAGAGACAAACCCGTGGACATAACAAGAAATACCATGAAACAGCTTTCCGTCTTGACTTATACAGAACTCTTTTTACCCAAGAACAATCATTGATTGGAACAAGTTACCATCTGATGTAGTTAATGCTGAAACTATCACCATATTCAAAACCCGACTGGAATCGCATCTCAAGAAAACGAACCCCAGTCATGACTTCATACAACAGAACTGTAAGTGTCACATGGTCAAGTTGGCATATGTATTTTTAGCACAACGCCGACTCAATCAACCAAAACCAGAACCCCCCCCCCCCCCCCCCCCCCCCCAGCCGTTAGAGTAACACTATTACGTGTTTACGAACGTGCATCGTGAACTTCAGTATTAGCATGTGTCTGAGATTGCCTAAAGGTGACGCATGCTGGGATTTTATTTTCAGGCATGATTGGCTGTCTGCAACTGATTTACGCGATTGCGCAGTAGCTCATTTGTGGCATATATTTGTTCCATTGTCGCAAAGCACTTCGGGATAATGAAAACGGACAACAACAATCATAGAGGGCGTCTACTTTAGCATCGTAATGGCGAAAATGGCGGCACCCATGGTGAACGTGTACGCAGTATTGGTGGCTTCGAGATTCTTAGCGTGAGACCTAATGTGAATCAGAAACGTGGAGTAAGCACGACAATCTGGCCTCCAATTATACTCCTGGAACACATTACGCTATATCAAACGGCATATAATAATTATAGCCCTAGGAGCGTAACATAGGGCCTACATTTCAATACCGCCATGGCTTAGCGTGAGACTTAATGTGGGTCAGAAACGTGCCATGGTTACGAGCCCAAAATACCTTAGCAACGCCTTCTTTTTTAATGTTTTTTTTCAACAACAAAATGCTCATGCAGTAGGTTGGAATCTAATACACATTATATATCCCACTTTCGCCTAACCAACACCCTTACTTTTCCAAATATGCGACGCACAATGAAATCACGCTATAAAGCAGTAACTGGTTCGTCAGTACACAACACATACGGACAAAACCCACCAATAATGAGCCGCTCAGAATCATGCCGACGAAAACAGTATTCGAGACTACTAGTAGTCATCTCATAAAAATGTTACCCTTCCAGCCAAAACCTTAACCACAACACTGAATTATTTGTGTTATCAACTTCAAATAGTTGAGATCCAATATTCAGAAAACATTACCCCTCGAGCCAAAACCTTAACCACAACACTGAAGTGTAACTGCCATTAAAGGTAGATGTTCCGATTTTCAACTTGAAGCTTTCTATTCTACATGAAAGGTAATCCTTAAAAAAGTTGTGTTCCAAAGTTTGAGTTGCATAGCTCTAATGGTTCTTATTTTAGACGCACAATATGCTGTGAACTGTACCCATTGAGAAGTACACAACTATATCGGTGGTTAACCACCATTCGCGGTAATTCGACGTTATTTCAGCGATTTCTCCTTAATTATACCGATTTAGGCCGTCAAATTTCAGTATGATGATGAGAAAAATACGAGCTTTCATATGATATGAAAATCTCCGTATGTTTGAAATAATTCTGTGTTACGAAAATGTGATCGGGTCATCTACCTTTAAAGTCGGAAACTGTCATTGATTCGTGAAACCTTTCATGTCCCCTTAATTATTTGTTTTTATCAACTTATCGCTAATTAACGCTAATAACGCTGATATCAGTTCCCGCCATTACGAGCTGTCAGTTCATCGAGCCAACACCTTAACCACAACACTGAAGTGTACAACTGCCATTAAATCGGAAACTGTCATATTTAAGAAAATGTTACCCTTCGAGCCTAAACCTTGACCACAACTCTGAATTATGTGTCCTATTCTGCGCTAGTCGACTGTAGTATACCTTGTATAATTTCACAGTCACACAATCGAACAACACCCCCTGATACTTCCCATCCGAGAACCGACCAAATACAAGCTCGGGGGTGAGATCAGAGGATGGGGAGCGGTCCATGGGGAGTGAGCCCTCTATCGGTACATGTTCATAGCGTGACAAAGAAAAGGAAAAAGGTATATATAGTTGACTAATTCTGCGCATGATTCTGGTCCATCTGACTTGTAAAACGGGAATATACGGCATTGAACTATATAATTAGCTCGTGTATTAGAGGCGCAATTACCACGTTATTTCGGTTCAAGAGGGACGCGAGTGTAAAATTATTATTGATTTATCTGATCAGACAAGGGACTGAAAATTAGTATGTATAGGGTCACGCGTTATGAACTCGCCTCCCAATAGGGTGGTGCCGTTACATTTTTTAGTTTCATGCTGTAATTTTCCTCAAATATTTTTAAAACCACAAAAGCTATCTCAACAAATTTGGTATCATTTTAAAGCCCTAATAACAAGCTATCTGCCTGCAAAATGGCATTGGTATAGCTAATACAGATTGGGAGATACAGCTGTTTGATGTTTGGGGACCAGGGGTGGTGCTGGAAGGGGTGTTTCTGGAAGGGGTGTCGCCTGTACAAACTCAATGGGGATAATCCCATGTTTTGTTCTTTTTACAATAACTAGTCATCTCCTAATGTTACAAACACCATTCTGGTCCCATTTTAAAGGATAATTAGTAGTCTTTAAGTATGTGGTTCAACAGACTTGTCAACTATTTGTAACAACTAATTAATTATGGATAAGACAATGAACATCAGCTTTCTTCCTATTCGCTACACAGTAAACATGAATAATCAGCCTCAATTTACCGGATTTATAAAAATGACAATAACAGAAAAAGTTTTCAACCTATGATAGCAAAAGTATACATTTTTGGAAAGCTTGTAACTAGAGGAATTCAGAAATGCAGTTTATATCAGGGAATGGTTCATCCTTAAACAAATATTGTTGAAAATTCTAAAAATATATAAAATAAAAATTGGAGATATTCACTAGCCGGTATAATTACCATACCGACGTAGTAACTTTAACAATTATATATCATCTAATGGGTAATTTCATGAGGAATTCAAATATGTAAAGTAAATAATGATAGGGGTAGGTATAAAAAATATATGGATCTCGAATTAAAAATTAAAAACTCTGATATTTTTTCGAACATTTCCGATCATACCATTTTAGTTCTTAGTCGTACTATAATTTTAATGGCATATTTGGTTTCCTCATGAAATTTCCCTTCAGAAAATATATACTTTTACTACCTCAGGGGGGTATACAAGCAAATATAAATGTGTAAAGTTAAAATCATGTCGTGAAAGCCAAAATCCGTGTGTAACGCGAAAGGAGGCGAGCTTAAAACACATGACCATAGAAGATATTACAGCCAAATACTGAGTAATCAATGAGGGCAATGACGTAGAACACGTGCACCGTTTTTTAGAGACAGCCTGTTCCGGGGCCTGTTCATACACAACAATCAATCCTATTAAGCTAATTACAACTTTCTACCATCGACTCACAAAGCCAGCCATCCATCCATCCATCCATATTTATTCAGTACTCATTTATCTTACATAATTGCACAATATCAAAAATTACATAAAAAATAGCACACATGAATAACATAAACAAGATGTTTGCTAAAAATTACGGCAGGATTGGGAAAATGTATAAAATACCAAAATACCAGAGAGTACCAAGGATAGCCCAAAAAGCCTCCATATAGGAAGCTTATTTCCATTGGGGTCCTTTATGAGAAAAGAGAGAACGTGATAGATGTTATAGATGTTATTATTTGCGCTCCATAATAAAATGCTATTCAAGATAGTGTGGCTTTATGAATAGGGCTGATCATAGCTTTACAATCACGACAACATGACAACCAAATACTTAATTCAACAGCTTGAAATATGTTATCCCTTTGGAATAACTGATACTTCCCATCCGAGAACCGACCAAATACAAGCCCGGGGGTGAGATTAGAGGATGGGGAGCGTCAGGCTTTTGCTTGAGTTGTTCCTCCTCCATCATATTATTTGTTAAACTGTCATTGTATTTTGTCTTTGTTGATATGATGGAAAATAAATATTGAATTGAATTGAATTGAATTGAAGCGGTCACCACAATAAAAACAAATCGACCATTATCGACAGTATACAGGTTTCGAAAGACAAATATTATGTTTGTCATTTTACCTATTCGTAATTTAGTGGATACTTTTTATTATTTTCCATTTTATTATGCACATGGAATAAAGGAAACATCAAAATTAAAATAACAGTTCTACGTATTTATTTCCAAGAAAAACGAAATAATTTAATCATCATTTTTGTATAAGCCTAGGTACAAAACCATTTGTCCTAATTAAATGGAAAAACAGTTATATCAACCAAGATACGGAGTATAAACGTTATGCTTTATAGGTATTTCTGGCTATGAGACCACCTAAATTCCTTTATCAATTTATTTGAATAACAATACATTTCTTTACCGAAAATACGCGGGCAATTGACAACAACTGTTTGCAGGCAAAGTTATGAAGATAATGCAGCCGCAAGTTCCCTGTCACTAGGTACATAGTGGTGACTGCATCACAGTAGTACAGGCACATGATGACACGGTATTAACCTTGCATATTACGATTTTATCCAGTGCCTCCCCTCTTTTGCTTCTGTTACCTCTGACTGAAATGGTAAATCGGCCAATGTCTGCGAATCAACTTATAGCCATTGAACAAATAATATATATAAAGACAAGACCCAAAAATATTGCACACAAGAATCCTAAAAATAGTACCTAATAAGCTATGAGGCAACAAATGGATCCTGCTCAGCCATAAGGGCCTGATTAGCCAGGTATTTTTGATGGCCTTTTTGAATTTGAAATATTATTGATTCCTTGATGGAATTAGGCAGGGAGTTCCAATGTTGGACACCGCTGTAAAAAAGGGTGTTTTTAGCCTGGCCCTGAATCCTAGGAATAGTGAAGTTGTATGAGCTACCCTTGGTACTGTAGTTATGTAGAGATGATATACGAGTAAACTTAAAATTCAAATAGTCAGGTGTGAGACCATGGAAGATTTTTAACACCTGATCAACCTGTTCTGCATAGTTTGAAGCCTATTTTTAAAATATTGAGGGAGTGATGAAACCACGCAGAACAGGAATAGTCATAGTGGCACAAAATGAGTGCAAAACATAGTGTTTTGCGAGTCTTTGTATTTAAACAAGTAGCATTTCTGTATAAAAATCTTAGCCTTGAACCAGCTTTTTTGATAACATCCCAGGCAATGTTTCCCCAGTCAGAGATTCATCTAAAGTAACACCCAAATATTTAGCCCTATTCGTAGATTGAAGTGATCCCCCCCCCCCCCCCACAAGTGACTTTAAATGAATTCACCTTCCTTAGTTTCATTCTAGAACCAAAAAGTATACATTCGGTTTTCCCCAGGTGCAAAGAAAGTTTGTTATCCACTAACCGTTGGCGGCAAGATTCAAGCTCTTTACTAAGCTTGTTAGCAATGCAGTCGGGGTCCTTGCCCGACACAAAGAGGGCGCTGTCATCAGCATAGAGTAAAAGTTTACAGTCGACCCCGCTGGCCATGTCATTCACATAACAAAGAAACAAGAGGGGACCGAGGATACTCCCCTGGGGCACACCACAAGTCCTATCTGATAGTTAATGTGAAATCTGAGTCAACTTTGTTCACATTAACTATTTGTGTCCTACCACTCAGATAAGACTTGAACCAATCCACCGAGGTAATACCCATGGCTTCAAAGCTTCTTGCAGAGAATGACATGGTCAACAGTGTCGAAGGCCTTCTGTAGGTCAAGCAGGACTAACGCATTTACCCATAATTACCCATAGATTGCTGGTCTCGTATTAATCGATTACATAAGTCAAACAAGTTTCAGTTGAAAAGGCCCCCCTGAAACCGGATTGAAAGTCATATAAAATTATTTGCCTCTCAAATAGGACTCGAGTTGGAGTGTACACAGCTTTTAAAGTAATTAGGATGCAACACATAAAATACTCACTGGTCTATAGTTTCCGACATCTGATCTTCCCTTTTTTTTAACAGTGGCCTCACCCGAGCCGATTTGAATTATTTTGGAACTATATTGGTAGTTATAATAGAGACACTAACAATATGAGTCAGTTGATCTTTTAACTAAACTGCCCCATCTTTCAGAAACCTCGCAGGGATTCCGTCTAGCCCAGTGCTTTTGCTGGGATTAAGCGAGCGCAGCTCCTTATACATGTATATGTAATCACTAGACACCGGCGATAGCTGACTGTTTGATCCCACATAATGTGTCCGTTTTATTCTGAGAACACTGTAACTTGCTGGCCCGGTTCTGGTTTTAAGTTATTCAAGTACCTGAATACCGTATACTGGCCATCTTTTGTAGAAATTTCAGAACATTTGTTGGTGCCATTTCTGAGAAATAGAG